>CABFOW010000410.1:219703-282366 GCA_902141385.1 Timema californicum
AATCGGTGACCTGGTGGTCTAGGGGTAAGGTGTCAGACTTCTGTACTGGCGGCCGGGGTTCAATCCTCGGTCCCGGCAAAGATTTATCTGATTACCAAACCCTTCCTTCACCTCTGACAATACATCTTGTGAATGTGAGGAATGCCAGGCCTCCACCGTGGTTTGGATTCCACGTTAAACTGTAGGTCCTCCATTTCATCTCACAATCACCCTACCATTACACATTAGCGTAAGTGTGTATAACCCGAACGGGTAGTAAGACGTGGTGCTAATAATAATAGTAATAATAATTTAAAGCCAAGCACTAACACCACTGCTGCAAATAAAAGTTTTCAAATCTTTGGTAAGAAATATCTGGTTAATTTAATTGGTTTATATAAGAGGGACTACTCTTTTCTTTTCGTAATACTAGGATAGACCCTATCAGGTTGAAATTCTCTAAGCTTAGATAGTGACAATAAGCCTACATTTTTACTTTTTCGCTATCTTACAGGTATAGGAAGTATTGTGATAGTCAAAAAAATATCGAACTAGAAATGTTGATGAATTTAGACGTTTCATGACCCCCCGAATCAGAAAACGTGGTTTTTGAATGTCCATCAATCCGTCCGCCCGTTCGTCTCTCTATCTGTCCATCTATCTGTACCTTGGATAAGAGCCTAAACTATTTTACCGATTGGGCTAAAACTTGGTATTTAGGGTTTTCATTAGAACTTTATGGAATGGGATATCTAACCTTATAATTAAGATTAGTTTACTGAAGGGAAAAAATATATTATCTCATAATCGGCTCTAACAATTTGGATTAAATTTCATTTTAAAGCATTGATCAATATCATAAACAAAACTCCCACTCTAATTTTTTCGGCAAAGTGACTTTAAGTGTTCCGGTATGATGCTTAAATTCTCATTTTTTATCACATCTCCGGAACTACTTGAGATATTAAATTAATTTTCATTGCAAATATGTAAGTTTATTTATAATACAAATATTTTATTTGAAACATATTATAAAACCAATAATTTTCAAGCTAAACGCAATGATATATATTTTTTTACTTTTTGAACACTCAAGGTCAAGTATTGTGACCGTATAAAATAATATAACCCAAAATGTTGATGGGTGTCAACGTTTCTTGACCCCCGAACCCTAAAAAGTGGTTTTTGCAATTCCGTCTGTCTGTGTGTCAGTTTAACCCTAAAATTAAGAGTAGTTTAATAAATGTCGAAATGAGAAAAAATCTATTTCTCAAAATCGGTTCAGACGATTTTGATTAAAATTCGTATCTATGCGTTGATTAAGATTATAAACCAAATGGCTATTTTCATTTTTCTATGAAAATTACTTTTAAGATATTTTACAGAAGCGGAAATTTACTTATCTCCGCAACAATTCAAGATATTTAATAACCTATTATTGCAAAAGTGTAGTACCATTAAGAATACTGAACTTTTATTTGGATTATATCTTTATAAAACCAATAATTTCTGAAATATTGGAAAATTTATTATTACAATTTTCTGAGCTTTACTTGTACATAGACGCTACTTAAGTTTTAACGACATAATTATCTTATTCCATAGAGTAAGTAGATAAGCAGGTATCTCAAAAAGATTGTTCTTTTTCCTTTAACCTAATTAGGGAAATTGTTTGTCCATCCATGATCTATCTCTATCCTTTTAGACTCAATAGTCAATATTTACCTTTTTATTGGTCTAAATTTAAGAGGAATTTAATAAAAATGCGATAACCATAAGATGTGCAGCCCCTAATTAAATATCGAAAATTTTAACCGGAAGTCAAAATTTTAATACAGTGTATTGTCCCTTGTGAACCCAGTATTGCTCTTTTTTTATCTTTATTTTTGGACCCGCCTCGGTGGCGTAGTTGGCTAACGCGCTTGTCGTGTTGAGCCCAACTGCTGAGGACGGGGAGATCGAGGTTCGAATCTCGGTCGGGTGAACTGGGGTCGGTTTTTCCTAAATGGTTTTCCACTCTCCCTCCACGCAAATGCGGGTTCACTTCCTCTAATTCAACCTTCTCAATTCCTAATCCAGTAGAATAATTAGTACTTAAAGCGTATAACCCGAACGGGTAGTAAGACGCGGTGCTAAATATTATTATTATTTATTTTTGGTAAAACTATACTAGTGAGGACTTCTTTGAAAAGAAAATCACAAAATTTAAACCTGGGAGTCAAAAATGTTTATCATAAATAGAACGCAATTTTTTCTCGGGTTTAATAGTGTATATCACTTCGTTTCACATATATTACGAGTTTTGAGTAAATATCTCCATTTTTAAACAATGGAGTCAGAAGTCTGAGCAGAGTTCCGTGTTATTTATTTTTAAACGTGTAAAGTAAATGTGCTCTTTGCTTTGGTAAAGTCTTTCTTAATCGGGCTTCTTGATGACTATGACAGAATTCGTAACTTTTTATGAATCTAAACTATGCTCTTTTACTCTAATGTGATGCCTTTTTTGTCTTTAATTGCAATATTTCTTTTAAGTGTGTAATTGAAAATATAGGCACTCATGTGCCCTTTCGATCATATAGGATACCAACATTATCTCCTATTAAAAAATCTTAATAGCTCAGCCCTCTTGGCCGTTGTTTTAACCTAAGTATCGACATCTTAAATAGTAAATTAAGTATCGATACCCACAAGAATAAATCAAGTATCTATATCCATATAATAATTGACTTTTTTCATACGTGACCAAATTCAACATCGATCTAAGATCTACATGCATTATAAATTTCCCTTTGCAACATTAATAATATATTGCCGAAACAAGAATTTTGAAAAAGTTAAATATATAAATGAATAGTTAATAGTGAAGAAGTATAAGTAAACTGAAAAATAAATTTGTTCTTATATTTTAACTATATGAAGCCTTAGCTTCTTATTGCTCAATTAAAGCTAAGTCTAAGATTGCCAACTATATATACAAGAAAACCCAGAGAACATTGGAGAACAGGATACATGGTGGGGGAATATATATGGATCACCAAGGCAGGGAATTCGCGTGACAACAATAACTTCTACTATACACTCCAAACAACTGGAACCATCTAGATTATAGTAGAACAACCTCTCTTCACAGCTTTAGCTCTTTGGAACGTCTTTGGTTGTGTGGCGCACTCTAGTGGGCGCCGTTCGAACCTTGAAAGCAGTGGCTAGTCTATCTCTTGGCGTGGCTATGCTCGGTTGAGTTGTTGTTTTTCTCTCCGACTCGTAGTCCTAGACGCAGGGATGGTGAAACCGGGTAAATTGTGTATTTTCTTGACTCGACTCTCCTATGCCTGTAGCCAAATGCTACACTTATATACCGACGAGAAATAGTTGCAGGTTTTTATGTGGTTCCGAAGTAATTGCATTTTGGTTCTGAGAGTAAGTTGGGCTCGATTGTAAAAGTTATTCCAATTTCTTCTATTTATTCTATAAAAAAGAATTGTCTCTTTTTAATGTTTTGATCGAGCAGTACGTTTTAGGAAAATATTAATTGTTTAATATTCTACTATATTTATTCATACATGAATAAGTGGAAAATATATAATGTTCTACTAGTTTAACGATACTGTAGTGATCAGTGTTAAATTCAATTCGTTGTTTATATCTAACTTAAAATGTTATACACCATCTTTTTAAATATAATATTATTCTGCCTTATAAATATCAAAGAAAATATTCTAATCGGTCTTCTCTGTTATGGTACCTAACCGCCCTGACCAGCAATCCGTGTTCATTCTTATGGTTGACTAATATATATATTGCAACTTAGGTGTTATGTGAAGGGATCCGGCTGGAAACTGTTATTATATATATATATATGTGTGTGTGTGTGTGTGTGTATTGTTCTGAAGGGGTCGCCGGTGACCTGGCGGTCTAGGGGTAAGGTGTCAGACTTATGTGCTGGTGGCCGGGGTTCAATCCTTGGTCCTAGCATGGATTTATCTGATTACCAAACCCTTCCTTCACCTCTGACAAGACATCTTGTGAATGTGGGGAGTGCCAGGCCTCAACCGTGGTTCGGATTCCACGTTAAACTGTAGGTCCTCCATTTCATCTCACAATCACCCTACCATTACACATTAGCGTAAGTGGGTATAACCCGAACGGGTAGTAAGACGCGGTGCTAATAATAATCTAAAGGGGTCACTCCATCTTCCTTATGTTATTTGCTATAATAATGTTGCACGTCCTTCCTTTTGTCCCTTAAGGAAGAAAGACGGGTTCAAGTGAGAAAACACTAAGGAAACCCATCTTCAAGACACCTGAACAGGATCAAACTTTTATCTTCCCATCATCGGCAGTCTAACCTATTGTGAGAGTGACGCCTTAGACTATGTGGGGGTTGACATATATATTGGACTTCAAAAGCAAGGAGAAACTAAAATAAAGCCAACAATGCCAATCCAAAGAGAAATTGCATTGTATAACAGAGGCATCTGTTTTCAGAGCTTTATTTGTTTTGTGTTTCTATTAGTAAATATAAATGTGTTTCTTTAGTGAATAAAGATTACACTGATAACGTTCAATATGTTTATTTAGTATACGCCTACATTTACATACAAAATGTATTCAGACAAATCTATGACTAATTAAATTAAAAGGCAGCTTGAAACTAAAAGATTATGGGAGGATACAGTGGCAGAAAGAAGCTGTATGACCTTGCCATATCCTCTCAGGCAGATCTTTGCCTTCATTTGTGTATTTGGTTCATCAGAGCTGAGAGAACTTTCTTTGATATCTTCAGAGAGGAACTTGCCAGAAAACACAAACTCATTCTTCTGATGTTTTATTGAGATAATTTGCCTCTCCGTAATTTACAAATCATGTTGTTCATACAAGGAAAAAAGTGAGAAGGCTTTAACTAGAGGAAGTCTCCACATTACGTTACGAAAATCATTCTAGATATGTTTAACAGGAACACGGAGTAAAGAGTTTGCAGGAACATATATTTGACGTTTAACGCAGAAAAAAAAATTAGCTTTATGACAGTAAATGCTGGAACCGTCATCAGAGGCCAAACTGCTAATATGGATAATGTTTACTAACTCTTCCATATGATCATGGTATAGCAATCTGTCAGACAAGTGTTGAATACTCTCAGATGTGGAAGGAGCTTAAAATTATAAAGTTAAACAGAAATGTACGGGAAATTTAAAGTAACTTTCATTATTGGCTAATGTAATTAAGCGATTGAAAACTGAAACAATACAGTTCTAAAGAAAATATCATAGAGGACCAGAGGAAATATTGACAAACATCTCCGTATTTCACAAAACATTTTTAGTGACCATTCTATGTCCGTTAAATTATGAAGTTAAGCAAATAAATGATTAGGTATTTATTTGTTTAGAAAGGGAGGTCCAATGTTACATTAGTGTGAGTTCTGTGGACTGTCGGGTTTTAAAAGATATTGACGCCTTCAGGAATACCGTCACACAAGTTAAACTTTAAAATAAGCAGTATAATATTGCCCCTTGGGTACCTAAATGCTAACAGGGCCTATGTAATGTAACCTGCCGAGAAGTGACAAAATTTAATACAGATCTATAATCCATGTAACAATTTTTACAGATTTATCTCTAGGGAATGTTTGTTCCTTACCGACAATCGATATGGCAACTGTTGGCCATGTCATCTCCTTTACTTTGATATTAAGGCAGTTAGTAATTAAACTGGTGCTCACAATTATTACTATTAATTAGTTACAAGTTCAACCTTGGGTGTGGTTTATACATATCTGTCCAAGCCTGTTTTCCGCCATGGCCAATTACACCTGGCCTTTTCGTATAAAATGTTAAATCTTTAAATCAATAACTTGTGGATCAGTGAAGTGTTGCAGTATTAATCATCTGGTTCTCTTTTGGGCCCTTCAGGTGATTTCTGTCACTTTGGCATCTACTTTTCATTCAGTTTAGACTCTAGTTATAAATTTAATAAAAAATTTAATTAGTTTAGTTCGCTCTTACTTTGTCCACTCTTACGATATACATATAGTTACAAAACAAGCCCAACATATGCGCTTTTGAAGTTAGTTTGTGTTAGGTTGGATAGTATTAAAATCAACCCTTAATAGACAGACCCAAAAATTAGTTTATATTATTATACTACATTATTAGTAGTTTTATATGGGTATTTATTGAGTAATGTCATGTAACAGATCATAATACTTGACGTATGAGTATATGAAACTAGATTTAATTAGCAAACCCTTATTTGTTTAGAAACCTTCTCACTGCAGCCTTTTGAAATGGAGCTTAGATGTTCTGAGCCTGTCAGGTACACTAATCCTACAACCAACCACTAGGTAATTATGTGAGAGTCTCTGGTTCGAGCACAGTCTCGGTGACTCATGGTTTGCTTTTATGCTGGAGGTTGTACAAGTTTGATCGTACAGGTGTTGTAATTATTATTATCTAAAAGTATGGTAGTTTAAATGAGCAATTTGTTTTAAAACGCTGCTGTTCACAAATACTAATCTAGATATATTTTTTAAATTTATTAATAATATCATCTTTAATTGGGTGAAGTTAAGACCAGTGCCTTTTCCTATACTTAACTGCTCGATAGTAAAGCATGTTCATATTTATATTTGTGTGCTATTAATATGACAATTGAAATTTAATTTATAATGTTTATATAAAATAATTACTAATAAATATTGAGCACATAGCTTTTCACACAATTATACATTTATGGACAAATTACATTAAAATATGAGAGGAAAAGATAACTAAATAAAGGAGAGAGAAAGAAAATAACGCTACATAATATGCTTACATATAATGTTTAGTGACTTGAAAACGAACAGGTAGGTCATTAATAAACATGGGAAACAACAGCGGTCCAAGAATTGACCCCTGCGATACTCCCATCTATGATACACTACGTCAACAAGAAAGGGATTGCAACACATTGTTGTCCTCCAGATTAGTAGGCCTATGAGATAATCCAATTATTTAAGTTGCTCTTCATTTCACATGACTTTCACCAACCACACCTTAAACTAAATAGTGAGGGTTTTATTACCAAAGACACGTGAAAAATCTGGATAGCTCAGCAACAGAGCAACGAAGCCCTACTCTGGACTCGGCCTTCGTGTACAGATGACATTTTTCAGATGTATATTTGAATACACATTTGTGAGCTGCAGTCGCCCGTACCAAGTCATGGTTTGAATGTATTGTAAATCGTATCGATGGGTATGTGGTCTAAACGTCAAGCTCGTTTAGTTTGGTTATTCTGGCAACAGTAAGACCAGGGGCTGAGTCCCGACCGCTTCATATTTATAAGTGGTTGCCCTTTTTTCTTCAGGAAAAATGTTTGTATATTTACTCTAAACCTTCCTCATTCTCACCCCACTTGTCTAATAAAATGAGGATAGTCCGTATGGGTAGTAAGACGCATTGCATACAAACTTTTTTTTTTCAATCACCGCGTTTTACTACCTGTTCAGGGTACACGTATACACCAATTATGATAATGATAATAATTACTCTAACACAGTAGGCATAAGTAAGGAAGTAAGCATATAAGCATTTTAGAGGTATTATACCCGAATTTGCATGGAAGGAGAGTGGGAAACAATTGGGGAAAAGTCGCCCTCAGTAGACCTGACCTCCCCGTTATCAGAAGGCCAGTCTAACACAAGAATGATGCCTTAGACCAGTTTACCCTGAAGCGTGTTTAAAAACACAACATTTTAAACTGCTAAATGAATGTTTTGTCTTTCTGGATGATTGGTTTGTCAAGCTAAAACGATTTGACCAGCAATGAATGTGAAAATAATACATTCTTTGTTTGCACTGACCCGCAATGTTCTGTCGGTCTCCGGCCTGAGAGGTTGGCGACAAGTTCTTCGAATGATGGTATGGGACCTTCACTCTTCCTGTTCGCAGACAGTTTTCTCGTCCCGTCCATTGTGGTTGGTGTGCAACTTCAACTCTTAAAGTATAACTAGATTGCTTGGCTGGCAAATAAAACCGTTAATTATACCTGATATATAAGAAAGAGATTGATATTTACAAGTAATTTTTAATAGTTGTATTTTCTTAGAATTGAAATATGTTTAACGATATACTTCTAGTTTTTAGGACAATCAACTTACCAAAAGGTTTTAGATATTAAACTTAAAAACAATAAGCTATTAATATTCGTATTACGTTTTCAAACGTTATCTTAACAATAGACCATAATGCATTATTTCAAATAAATATTTTTACTATCTCGATATATTATTTTGAATTACGAAGCGACATTTTTATAGACTCGTTAATAAAATGTATTTCTAATTGTACATAAAGTAAAATATTAGTCTATTATTCTATTTCAAGTTTTTTTTTCTAGTGCTAAATGAAAATTTAAACCACACAGAAGCATTGAATAGATTTGGACGTTGTATTTTTACTTTCTCGCTACCTTACAGGTAAAGAAAGTATTGTGATCATCAAAAAATAAGACTCAAGGTTTTTATGAATTTCGACGTTTTCATGATCCCCGAATCCGAAGAAAGGGTTTTGAGTTTCTGTTTGTCTGTATGTCCGTCTGTCTGTTTATCTGTCTATATCTCCAGTAGTAGGCCCTAAACTATTTGACCGATCGGGCTAAAACTTGGTATCTAGGGTTTTCATAGGGCTGCTCCAAGACATTTTGAAATTGGATATCCAACCATACAATTAAGTATAGTTTACTGAAGGGTGGAAAGAGAGAAAACCGATTTTATCAAAATCGGCTTTAACGATTTTTATTAAATTTCATTTCCAAGCATTTATAAATGTTATAAACAGAATGGCCAATCTCAATTTTTCGTCAAAATGACTTTAAGGGTTCCGGTCTGATACGTAAATTCTAATTTTTATAATATCTCCGTAACTCTTTGAGATATGAAATTACTCATCATTGCAAATATGTGGGTCTATTTATAACAAAATCCTTTATTTGAAACATATTTTTATAAAACCAATGATTTTCAAGGTCTACGAAATACATATATATTTTTCAACTTTTCACCCGCCTCGATGGCGTAGTTGGCTAACGCGCTTTTCGTGTTGAGCTCGACTGCTGAGGACGGGGAGATCGAGGTTCGAATCTCGGTCGGGTGAACTGGGGGTGGTTTTTCCTAAATGGTTTTTCTCTCTCCCTACGCGCAAATGCGGGTTCACTTCCTCTAATTCAACCTTCCCAATTCCTAATCTATTAGAGCAATTAGTACTTAAAGCGTATAACCCGAACGGGTAGTAAGACGCGGTGCTAAATATTATTATTATTTTAACTTTTCGAAAACTAGAGGT
The DNA here is from genome assembly GCA_902141385.1 of Timema californicum. Lineage (NCBI taxonomy): Eukaryota > Metazoa > Arthropoda > Insecta > Phasmatodea > Timematidae > Timema > Timema californicum. The sequence goes on from CABFOW010000410.1 coordinate 229,009, forward strand.
AAAGACTGTCAAAAAAATCTAAACAGAGATTTTAATGCATGTCGACTTTTTCCATGACCCACCGACCCCCTAAAAAGTGTTTTTTGAAATGCGTCTGTCCAACCCTAAAATTAAGGTTTACTAAAGAGTGAATAGAGAAAAGAACGTTTTCCTCAAGATTGGCTCTAACAATTTGGATTAAAATTCGTATCTAGGCGTTGATTAAGATAATTAAAATAATGGATATTTTATTTTCCCATGAAAATTACTTTTAGGTTATTTTACAGAAGCGGAAATTTCCATATCTCCGCAACTATTTGACATACTAAATAAGTAACTTATCATTGATAAATTGTAGTACTATTAAAATAGAAAACTTTTATTTTAAATATATTTTTACGAACCAATAGTTTCTGAGATATTGGTAAATATACTAAAACAATTTTGTGGACTTTAGTTGTACAGATATACTACTTAAGTTTTAACGCATTCATTCTCTAATTCCATATTGTGATTAAATATTAGTAAGTCTCTCAAAAGTGTATATTATTCATACTTTAGCCTCTCAGGGGAAATATTTGTACACAATGGTTTACCTCTATCATTTTAAACTCAATAGTCAATATTTACATTTCTTATTGGTCATAATATATAAACGAGGAATTTAATAGCAATGTGATGGCCTGAAAATGTACAACACCTAAAAAAATGTCAAAAATTTTAATACGAAGTGTTGAACCTTGTGGACCCAATATCGATATTTTTTATTGGTCCCAATATACAAATAAGGACATCAATTCTTTTAAAATCAAATTATAAAATTTAAAACCGGGAGTCAAAAATTGTTTTACGAAAGTATTAGCGAAATTAATGCTTGGGTTTGGTAGTGTATAATATTTAGTTTCACATATTATATTAGGAGTTTTGATTGAATATCTCCATCTCTAAACAATAACGTTAAAAAGTCCGCACGGAGTTCCATACAATTTATTTTAATGTTACCTGAAATGTAGAATGGACCGCTGGTCTGGTGTAATGAGGCTTTTCCTAAATAATATCCCACTATTACCACATACATGTGGATACATTTCCTTGAAACTTTACCCTTCTTATCCAAACCCTTTAGTGTAAATAGGCGGATGTTATCCACTATTAGCACGTCTGCCTACGGATACAAGGACCTGGGTAAAATTCTCCTGAAAAATATAATTGGTAGCATTTTTAATTCCCCTTTATAGTGATGAAGTAAAGACCATGGAACTGGGTGTTGTGTATGTTCTATGGATAAGTTAGTTTGTTGGTCATATTTTGAGACGGATCAGTTGGTTTCTGAATAATATCCTTATAAAATATTTATTTGAACTTATAATGGGAACCACCTAAACTATTTTATCAAAATTATAGCATCATTAAGTGTTTGTGAGTGCATTGTTCTATAGCTCCTCAACGGTGTAGGATAGTACAGCTATCAGAAGGTTATTTAATGCAAACATTGGCGGGAAGTCAATAATGTTATTATTTATTCATTTAATTAGGGTATTTAACGTGCTCTTTCTGAACCGAGTGATTATATCATTTCACGAGAATTTCTATGAGCAAGGGTGAAAGTACCTACCAATTTTGTCAGGAAGGGTATTTTTCACATATCTTCCAGGGTTCTCTTACATGCCACAATCGAAATGGGACCAATTGCTTTACGTTCTATCCAAAGGAAGTTGTGCTCCTTATTCTATTTCTCAAGAAAAATCGGTTGACCAAGGCTGGATTTGAACCCACGAACATCGGGTCCCGGGCGAGAACTTTATCCCAAGATCACCAAGCTTAACTCACTAATGTCAACCAATTAAAAAATTATTTATTTGCTAAGTAATTGTATATTATCAATAATAAGTGCTATCAAACGATTCTGCTAATTAATAGTTTCAGCTAATGTTTCTACTAAAGAAACTTCTGCTAGCTAATCATCAATTACCTACAATCCCACCGTAGATAAGCTATATGTAAAGTTTGCGAAGAAACACGTTCCAGTGGATGTAGGCTATTACCTGAACAAATAAGATTAAACTCTTTGTTATGTTAGGAATGAATGTATCAAAAATATCAAATAATTGGAGTAATTCTAAGAGGGAGTCCTGCCCAGAATATGACAAATTGAACTATTGAGAACTAAGGCGTATCCAGTGTAGTATATTATAAAAAAATGTATTAAGTAAAACAGGAAAGGCTTACTCACATATATGTATTCCCTATTACATTTGGAACAGTCAAAGCTTAAAGAAATATTTTATAAATATGTAGGGAAAGCCAGGCCTCCACCATGGTTCGGATTCCACGTTAAACTGTATGTCCTCCATTTCATCTCACAATCACCCTACCATTACACATTAGCGCAAGTGTGTATAAACCAAACGGGTAGTAAGACGCGGTGCTAATAATAATAATATAAATATGTGTATTTGTGATAAAGGCCGTATAAAAAGTACTACCTTTGTTCACACGGAGCTCAAAACATTGATTTATTTTGAATTTCAAAGTATGGACAAGTCTAAGAACCCTAATAGAGATAACTAAAAATAGAAAATATACAGGGATAGTTCATTCTTGTGCTGCTTAATAAAGCTTTGTTATAAGAAATATTTACTAGTTACCATTTTCTTTTCACGTCTCGCTACCGATTTGGGTTGTACGCATTCACATACATAATGCTAATGTATATGGGATAAGGAGTGCACCAACATTTGTGTGGAAGTAGAGTGGTAAGCCATTCAGGAAAATCACCCTTAGAAGCTCTTACAGGTATTCTAACCCCAACATCACTTCTAATAGTTATTGGCAACTAAGAAATTTAAGAGCTTTACGATAGTGATAATGTGACCATTTGAGTGGATCTATATTTACGTAGCGTTCTAACAAAGGAAATTAATTAATTAATTTACCACGTTATAATGATGGATCAGGAGACTTAGCTCTGAGATCATTAGTATTAAACTAAATCAAAAGTGATTAAAGACTCAGTATTCAAAGAGTTTTTCTGTCAGTAAGGTTTTGTAAAAGAGCTAAATATGGGCAACCAATATTTAGACTAAGTAAAAACAATATAAATTGCCTAAAGGAGGGATATAAAACCATAATGGAGTATAAGATACTCACCCAAACTGCATGCAACAGGCTTTTATTGAACTCCGTCCTTCCAAGAGTGGACTCACATTCCATTTAAAGCTAGTGGAATTTTGCTTAAATATTTAAATAAGATAAAAGAAAAGTATCATTAATTGGTTTTGTTTCTACCTCATTGTAGGTTAATCTCATAGAAAAGGGATAGGTATAGAAACGCCACTCTAACTTTGGTAAGTAGAACCACATCGCTAGCGCTCACGGCGTTAGTTACCCAAACTAAAAGTTTTGAATTGGACGTTATACTGGTACACAATGAATTTTCTATTGCGGAATGTTAATTAATCAATTCTTATATCAAATTCGCTCTAATATAACTAAATACACTATTTTATAAATAAACCACGTTAAGAGATGTAAAATCTATTAAATCTAGATAAACTCCTTTAAAATAAATTACAAAACAATTATGCTAACAAAACAGTAATGGCCAATTTTACATAGACTTAATACTTTTTTTTCTATGGATGTCACGTTCCCACATGAGCATTCCTCTGTGACGTTATTGCAAGATGCTCCTAGCGATTGTGCCCCAAACTAGTTTACGGGATCAGCTAGTCCTATAAAAGTGCCCACCCCATGGTTAATCTGCATGAGTTTTTTTAAGCATCGTCTTGGTAATAAATCCTATTTATCCTTATGAATGCTTTCACCATGTTTTCGTCAGTGCATATTACTAATCTGCATAAGTTTTTGAAAATGTTATTTTCAAAGTAAATTATTTATCTTTACGAATTCTTGAATTATGTACAAGCAATTCAATGTTCAACATAAATTTGTGGGTTTTTAAAATATCATCAATCAACATTTATTAGTATTTATACATATATTTAACGATCGAACTGCAAACATTAGACTTCTGAATTTCATCACGTATCTTACAGTATTTAATTTTATGGGTTTTTGAAATATGATTAAACCGTGTAGTGTGTCTTATCCTCATGTTATAAATATGGTCAAGCAGTGTTAGTGCTTAACTTATTGATTTTTGAAATATGATTAGAAATATATCAATGTGTATAAATTTATTAGTTTTTAAAACTCGTACTTTATAGAATAGTATCCTCATTTGATTTTAAATAAAATGGAAAATCTTCATCAGCTCATCAGATCAGAACGGCTCCTCAGAATATCGAAATTCAAGCGTGCTATAAAATAATATATTTTTGTAGTAAGTAATAAAAACTTAACCCCATTAAAATACATTATAAATCTATTGTGAAATATAACTTATTAACTTGAGTAATTCAATGGTTTATTCACACCTTTTATGTATTAAGTAATGAGGTACGCACTTAAAGAGAGAGAAAGAGACATGCCCAGTAATTACAACTGCCGAGTAGTTTGGCTAGTAAGGGAAAAGTTCATTGATCTGGGTTCGCTGTCCTTGTATTCAATTCATTTGTAAGATGATGTGTTGCTTTTTTTTAAATTCCTTATGACGATGAATATCATAGAAGATTAAATACAAGTTATAAGGACGACGTTTACTTTTAAGGAATCTTTACAATGCACGTAGATGTTCTTGTGGGGTTTCATAAATGAATGATCTGTGAAGATACACGTAGAAATGAACTGAAAATTAGTTGGGAGAAATAAAGAAGTTGATAGATAAAATCATCAATCTTTTTTTTTTCCTAGGCTGTCAAGAAAAAATGAGAAGACAGAATGAATATCGATGAAACCGATGATAGTATTGTTGGAGAGTTCCATGCTGAGAGGTGGAGACGCTATTATTATTTTTATTACTACCAAAATTCTGTGCATATATAATATTAATACCTAGAAGTGGATACGTTTGTAATGTTGTACAGTCTGTACATACATTGACCGTGATTCCCAAAACGCATCATTGTAGTTTTGAATAGTTTTTATGAATAACCTTTTTTTTTCCTTACCACGTTTTACCACCCTTCTGGGCTATGCACAAACAATTATTTTAATATTGTAGGGATGTGTAAGATATGATTTATAGGGACTGTACCCGCACTGGCTTCAAAGAAGGTATAATAATTATTTAGGAAGAAGAACTAAAAGTACTCAAAGGAATTTGATCCCAGACTTCACCATCTGTATTAAACCAGAATATATGAGTCATGACACTTATTCCACACACGTACTGATAAGTGAGATCATTATAGGAATACATATTTTAATTATAAATTAATTAAAACTATCTTAAGTATCCATATAATCTTTATCAATTCCCTCTGAAAAGCCTAAACACTATAAAAATACATGTAAATCTAAAATAGTGTAGAACTTTCTGTTTAATACGTTTAGTCTTAATTAAAACTGTAAAATTGTGTATTTATTTAGTAAGTGCATTGAAACGTTTTATAAAATTGTGACAAATGCATTCAACAAAAATTAATTTTAATCTAACTAATGCTAAAATATAGTGTTAAAATGATAGCCAGTGGTTAAACCTATAAATGTGAATATTCACGTATGGTATGTTATCAAAGAAAAATTCCACATTTGCTTTTTTGTTCCATGTCAAGAAAATGATAAATCTACTATTGCATAGACCTACTGCTACTTTTAGACATATTTTGACTATACAGTATTATTTACATCAATAGTGTTTAAATTTACCGAGATGAATAATTTAGTTTAAACAGTTTTAAGAAATTCCCTTTAATAACTTTGAAACCATAGGCAAAGTACCTCTTTTATATCTCAATGTGTTGTTTGTGTCTAAAAAGTATTTGTTTGGACTATAAACATTTATAATATTATGCATGATAATATATAATTTAGGCCAACCATGCGTAGACTTTACCAAAATGTAAGAGAGAACGTGTCAATTGGTCTAATAAAACTTACATGCTGCTTCTCTTTTACTCCCAATTTATTAATTTCTATCCATGAATCTATCAACAACAAAAATTAATTAACCCAAGATACTTGTTGATACATTTTTTTAATCATTAGGTAAAGTAGTTTTAATCAATATTATAATGCATTTTCATAATTATTTTCTAAATTACACACATGTATTATCATAAAAAGTAATATAAAAAACAGTGTAGCCCGAATGAGTATCTAGAAGTGGTACCAAAGAAAGATAACCAAAAATTTAAACAATTTAAAATAACTTTTATGTCATAAGCTTAAAGAAACGCTTATGTTAGTAAATAAAAATTTACTGAACGCTTCAATGATATTTATAAAAATGTTTAATGCAAATAGCATACCCGTTAACTATTACTTATGATTGGTAATTGTATACACTAGAAAATTATAGCTAAAATCTTATTTTATTTTTATCTTAAAAACTTATTTTAAATACTTTTTTGGCTCTAAATGATGTAGACCATACAGTCTTCGGTGGCAGAATGGTCTACGGCATCGCTCTCGTGTTAGACCGGCCTGTGGATGACGGGTAGATCCCATTCGGGTCTACTGAAGATGCTTTTCCTAAAGGTTTTCCATTTACCTTCCAAGCAAATACTGGTAGATAGCCTCCAAAAAGCTACCTTCCTCATCCCTACCCCATTAGTGTAATTATCATATATGCGTATAACCTGAACAGGTAGTAAGACACGGTGATAAGAAAAAAAAGCTGTCAATTTTTTCAGATAGTTAATTTGTAATGTTAATCCTCCTGTAACTTTGTGTTGAGCCTTGTATAGGCCTACGATTCATTGAGACAACTTGTGAAACTAAATACACCAAGAATTATAAAAAAAAATGGAAACTATTTTCAGATGTTAACAAACAAAATCAAGCTAGGTATTATATGTATACAATAAAATAGAGTCTGAAAGAGCGAGAATAACATTATGAAATTTTTTAATTATCGCTTACAAGTCTGAGTATTCTTCCATACATCACATACTTTATAAAGTGAGACGAGGTGTTCACGAGCCAACCCAAGGGATAGTCTAGTCTCAGTACAATTAATCCTGTCTTCTGGTAGGACGTGCATTCTATTGACTGGCATATGTTCTTAGACGCTAAGGTGCTGTTTGATACGAGATAAAACCCTGAACAAAAGTATGGCATGAACTTTATCTTTAAGCTTAACGGGACCATAGACTGACAAAAATGCACAATGTGTGTAGCCCCAGTTGTGTCTTATAAAGTCACGCGTATACTCCAGAAATATTTTCTTTCCGATACGCATATGTTCGCAATGGTTTCTAGCACGCCACTGACGTGATTGACAAGCACAACCATACAGTATCAAGCACTCTTGCACAAACTCTTACTTCAAGACAGAAAATTAAACCAGTTTTATATTTGCCAAGCTCAAGAAAAAGCCACCCATCTCTCCCACATACACTCAAGATGCTTGAGCAAGCACACTGGATAGTATGTGGGCCCCTTTATGAAAATTAACCAAACGGCTGCTTCAACCATGCACTCGTGAAAGTACAACGTCTTGAAAATTAAGTCGTCAGTTAAGCTCACCACTATTTGTAAGAGTTTTAACTTCTAGCCCATCTCCGCCTGAACTCAATTATAGCTTTGAAATAGTGGACCAATGATTATCAGAATAATCATTTTCTAGAGCTTGACTGAAGCATAATTACAAATGTTAATAGATGTTTTACCGCCAACAGAACTGATATAACTTGGTGGAACTAAAATTTCCATAATACTAGACTACTCATCCATGGGATACTTCCTCACAATATTGGGTGATTTTTGAGTCTACTGCAGTACACTAGTAACCGTGTCCACACTTCCTATGACGTCATCTGAAATTTCCAGTTATTGATGTGTCTCTGAGGTGGACTGAGGCTGGTATCCACGGAGAGGAATAATACCAAAAGTTGGTACAAAGTCAATATACAACATTCTGACATGTGGGGCACCAAATGATGTGGCAGACTTTGTGACACCCCTGGCCTTAGTCATCCACGGCATCTTGTTATTGCCAGCTACAACATCACTGAAGGTGATAGGATGGCACGGCTCATTTGACTGCTCAGCGGCAGACACGGCTTGGGGTTCAATTCCTCTCCACGTGTCTGGGAAGAGAACATCGAAAATACTTGGCATCATCAGTAGATTAATAAACTCCCTATGTTACACTATCTATTGTCAAATTGTTATATTTTCTGTTCTCCTGTTAGAAATGTGTATATCTATATATATTTATACATATACTGGCAGTTTAACCAGTTCTTCGCACGGTTCGGTTAAGCAGCACCAACCAACACAAGGACTATATCAAATTAAAAAGTTCAACATCCGACTGCCCACTTTTTGATAGTTCCCGTTGTACAATCCTAAGCTAACTATGGCAATCACAGACCAGTCATGATAAATAATAAATTTAAATAAATTAAATATTTGAGACAAACTATCTTGTCCACAAACTGAGAGCACAAACAAACGCAAGACATTAACAACGCAATATTTACCTAATCCCGATCATAAATAAATATAAACGAACTAATAGATATTGTTACAGAGATTTGATGGAAAAAATAACATCACAGTTTACTAAAGATCATAAATAAATAAAATACTTGTTACAGAAATATATTACATTGTAAGCATCATAGTTTTACAAAGATCATCATTGATTACAGAGCTATGTCAGCAGAATTGGTTTATTTTAATTGTTATATCGCTGCTATATGGCGTTAATTTATACTTCGATTTTTAGCTTTGCTATAGAAACGCTAATGGATCACCTTTGAGTTAATCTTTAGATTTTTTATTCGTTTATTTTTTTATCTGCAAATAAAATGTTCACGTTTTCTAAAGTTTCGAGAATTTTTTTTCTCCTGACATTTTCTGCCCCCAGGTCTATTTTTAAATTCCAAATTTTCCAGCTTTTATGATCATCGCGGGGTGGTCCTTTTACGAACTTGGTATGTTTAACTTTTCTTCCATGCCAAAAAGAACATTTTATAACACGTTTGGAAAGGTTTTTAAGATACTACCTCCCAAACCCCCATGATTTTTCAGTTCCTATGTTCCCATTTTGAAATTTTAAGATTTGATTATCTTATATGGTTTATTTACGTGCTTGCCAAATGTCAATTTTAAACCACGCCATATTGTATTGTTGTATATTAGTTGTATCGATTTCAAGCTCTTACATTTTCCCGACTTCAATTTTGAAATTTGATACTTTCAGACGTAATTCGGCCCTTCGGGAAGGTCTATTGACTTACATGTCAATATTACATTTTATATCCCACCAAAAAGTGTTTTTAAAACTTGCCTTAGGGATTTTGAGGTGATCCCCCTTAAGCATTCATTGATTATTCATTTTGAAATATAAGGATCAGACCTTAACGGTTGTTTGGGGTGGTTCTTATACCCGCCCAAAAAATTTCAATCTACTACCAAACTGAAAAGTAACTAATTCTTTTTGTTTGGGGATTTTTGAAACCCATTTCACCATCCTCTTTTATAAATAGTGAATATTTAACACTTATTTTGTTATTGGAGTTATTCCTATAAATTCCTTGCAAATATGAATGTTTGCCTCTCACCCCTTCCTTCATTTTTATTTCCATTAAAAAGCTTTCGTTTTTTATTGCTATATGGAGTTGTTTTTATACCTTCTTGCCAAATTTAAGTTTTCTACCCCACAACTTTTTTTTCTGTATAGACCTATACCCTCCAGTTTACAAAATCCCAATTAAAAATTTAGCATTTTCAGTCCTTAATAATAGCGAATTGGAGTGTATTTTTACCTGCCTGCCAAATTTCCATTTTGTACCACATTGGAAAGTAGTTTCTTACTATTGTTTTTTAAAATTTTGAAAAGCTCACCCCCTTTTTTCTAATTCACTCCTAGAAATTTCAGATTTTAAGATTTATTTTGTTATCTAGACATGTCTCTCTACTTAACTGACAAATTTTAATTTCTTACCTCCTTGAAAAGTTGTTATCTAACTAAACTCCACTTTTCCCGCAGCCCCGTTTTTAGGTTTCCCAATCCTAGATTTTCCTGGTTTTATGGGAAAATCCTGCTACATTCCTGCCAATCAAATTTTCAACTTTAAAAGCCCAGGGGTTATTAAATATATTCCGTCTTAATGAGCATTTATAATAAAACCAAAGTAGCTCAGAAATCACTTTATTTTCTCTCAAACTTATTCTGAAGTGAATGTGAAACTAATTCTACATCCAATACGAGAAAGATGGAATGATTAGCAGAAAGAAATGCCAAAACTTGCATTTTCAAATCTCGTATGGGTGCACTGTGGGTAATTCTATCCAAGAGTACGTTTAATCCTCTATAAAGACAAGTTATTATTGTTCTACTTAAGACTCACCCTTCCAGTTATTAAATTAATTCAAGTAAGTCTTGGGTAACCGGAACGGATCGGGAGTCGTACAATGACTAGTTAAGCAGCCAAAGCTCATGGTCTCGTTCATGTGTGTGTATGTCAGATCCTACTACCCATCCGGGCCATCTGCATATTTACACTAATGAGATAGGAAATAGTAAGGTAGTTTACAGGAATTGTACTTGTATTTTCTTAGAATGAAATGTGAAATTATTGAGTAAAAACCATTCTGTGTACCTGACCTACCTGTAACCAGCAAACTAGTCTGTTGCAAAAGTGCTGAGGCATTTAAAATTAGGAAGATATTTTATCTTTATATTAGCACCGCATCTTACTACCCGTTCATGTTATATGCTGATAGGGAGTATAGTTTAAAGGAAATGTATCAGCATTTTCATGGATAGGATGGGAAAACTAAAATGCTAGATCAGGTGTGGAAAACCACCTTCGTCGGGAATGACTTAGATTCGACCTGCAGTGTGGGTGCTAAAGGAATTTTAGTGCGTCAATGTGTCAATCATAGTCTTTTAACAATTAATTCAGCAATTTGGGTTTCTTTGATTGGTTCTATTTGATGTATTGATTTTAAATTTTTCTATAACGTACTCAACAAAATGCTCAAAAAAATATTTTTCAAATATTCTAAGATTAAACTAAATAATGATATTTTAGTATTAATATAACTTGCTAATGAAACCATTTGTTAAGAATGAACCAATTTTAGAAAATAATACCTTTATATATTGTGATTACACCAAATAAACCATTCTTACATATATAATAATGGAAATTATTAGAATCTCTCTATATTTAGTGACCCTTGTTAAAAAAAATGTTATCGGTCAATCATTAATGGGTATATCTGATACCATGAGAAGGCTGCTGTTGACCTCGGTAGTCTAGGAGCTATGTTCCCACCTCTGGACTCGATGTTCGTGGGATCAAACCCAGCCGGGGTGGATGGATGTTTCTTGAGTGATAAAAATCTGTAGCACAACTTCCTTCGGAAGGGAAATGAATCCATCGGTCCAATGTATATTGTTGCATGTAAAATAACTTTGAAATGTATGAGAAAATACGTTTACCGGCAAAATTGGTAGGCTCTTTCGCCCTCGCCTATATAAATTCTCGTGTGCTGATATAATCAGTTGGTTCTGAAGATGCACAATGAATATCTAAGAAGATTGTTACTGGATAATTATGCGCAGTGCCAGAAAGATCCATAGTAATTAATTATTATAAGTTATGATATTATGTGATTTTGTGTTATGATGTTATGTGCAGTAAGCTGCGTAGCGCCCATATCGATGGTCACGCGGACTAAACATTAGGTCCATCTAGTCTGGCTGGCTGGGGACAAGGACAGGTGTGTGGAAAATGTAGGCACACTTCTTTCTTTCCTTACCCATACCCAATTATATTAGTAATACAAGATGGAAAAAGAAGAAAATGCGTATAAATAAAAAATAATTTATTTTATGGTAAAGGTATGCTGTGTTTGATTGTAGCCTCTAAATGTAGCTTCCCTAACCACTCAGACATGAGGACTGGTTCCCCCTACTGGCCTTGATTGGGGTCTAGGGCATCAAGGGGTTATTTGCTTTAGGCACTCATCAATTATCACTGGAAGAGTGTTTCAAGTCGCAGTTGGGATGGGTTTTGCACTTATGGAAGAGTTTTTTATCGACTATACAATGTCAGCGTGACATATACTAAAATAATAAAATAAATTCAATAATCAAACAATATTTCTTTAGTTTCAAACAATATGAAAACATCCAATTTCTCATTAATAAATTTGGACCCTTTTAGGAATTGAATCCAAAACTCTTGAATACGTAACTATACCTGCGATCGACTAAGCTAAGATGTTGAGGAACGTGAATATGGTTTCAATAATGGCCACTAGTCTTATATACAATAGGTGGACATAGGACATAGGTCTTGCACTGTGCTATTTCTTTCAATTAAATTTAAATAATGAAAAATTATACCAGGAATTGGGAATCGAGCTCTGTACCTTAAATATATCCAGAAATTATTTTGTGTTCAATGTTAATATTCATTTATAGTTTTGTTTTATTTAGCACCACGTCTTACTAACCGTTCGGGTTATACGCTTAAGTACTAATTACGTGAATGGATTAGGAAATGGGAAGGTTGAATTTAGAGGAAGTGAACCCGCATTTGCGTGGCGGAAGAGTGGAAAATCACGAAACTAGCGCGTTAGCCAACTACGTCACTGAGGCGAGTCCCTTATAGTTCAACAATAAGTTAACTTATAACTGTTATAATATACCTAGGATAATAGTGTAATCCGTCAAGGTAAAGCTGCACGGAGTTGACCTTCAGTCAAGAAAGGTATCTTGTGAGTAAATCCTGTTAAAAACCCACTCATTGTGTCACAGTTCTGAGATTTAAAACAACTCGTACGTTTGTATGTATTATGTCAGTTTAGAAATTTTAATTCTAATAACCCTAAATACAAGGTCCTTGAAAAACATGTCCGGGATTCCATAAATAAGTATATTAAGAAACATTTTACCAATTTACAGGATTTTTTAAGTAAACGGTGTGGCAACACTTCATGTTATTTTCTGTCTATTCAACTCAATGAGTTGAGTTAATACAACCCATGGGCAAACTACGGCCCATGGGTCACATGCGGCCCATCACGTAATTTTATAGCGGCAGGCATGCTCTAAGCTTTCTTTCTATTAAAAAAAAACTAAAAATACCAGAGTTGAATAATATATTCTTATGTAAGTATACACAGTCTATATTCATCACACAGATGAACATTTATAAATAGTTTTAATATTCTTAACGACTTAAGTGACATCTGACATTAAAGAAATGATGAAAGATATGAAAACATTTCATTAAACTCATTATGTCCTGTTTTAATGGAGAATCAATTATTTTTTATATTGTCTTCTCTTTTTTATGTTGTTTTCATATTGTAAATATAATTTAAGTTTTTTTTTAAATATAATAAACTGCATTTAAAGACGATGGTATCTCATTCTTATATTTAAACTCTCAATGCAGGCCATCAGCCAAAAAAATTTGCCCATGCCTGAATTATCATACATTATTCAATTTATTTACATATAAATTTTATCATAAAATCCCGAACATATTTTTTCAATGATCCAGTATCATAAATATACTATAAAATAAATAAATATCTGCTTAATTTCCAGATTCAATAATATATCCTAGTTTAAATATCAAATAAACATAAGTTTAACAAATTTCTCGTATCACTGTGGCAACAAGAGTTAAGTTTTCAAAAAGTGAAATAAGTTTTAAAAATGAATCAAACACGTTGAGTAAAATTAACTACTACATATGTGTATTTAGGCACAGCACTGTTAGGAGGTTGTGGAATGTATCGCAGCGGGACTAGGGGCTCTGAGAATAGGACTTTTGTCCAGGTGGGTTAAATTCAAACTGGTGGGAGTTCAGACGAAAGGGGTGTGCTAGACACCAAATGAAAAACGAGTACAATATTTTTATTACAGCTTTTATTTCCTTTCGCTATAAAAAGGTTTTACCCGTCAGACTAGATTTTTTTACAAACTTTTTTCTTTTTTTCTTTTTTCCATTCGGTCCCACTCTCTTCATAAAAATTTCAAGGTAGACAGACAGGTTTTTTCCAATTTAGGTCTTTATCGAAGTGTGGGGGTTCGCAAGTCGGTACGCTTCACACATACCTGGTCTTGGACATTGATGGAAATTTGCATACTGACAAATTCTAGTTTAATTAATCTAAGGTGCCTGACCAAACTGGGTCAATATTAATGTCAAGTTGAATATCGGTTTATCTTATTTGTTGTGCAGACATCATAGCCAAAAAGACATTCTTCGCCTATTTACAGCTAGATGTTTTGTCTTTTATTAAAAATGTTTTAGTCTGACATCTTAGCTCAGTCGGTAGCGTGTTTGCCTACTGAGTTAAGGGTCCTGTATTCAACTCTCGGCATGGCTTAAAATTTATTATTGATAAAAATATGGGTTTATCCTTTCACAGTGATGAATTAACAGCCGGTGACTGGATTTTGTACCCACCCTAGTCTTAAGTTAGATTATGTCAATCATAAGTCTTATCCCTTAATAGTTTGAATGAATTGTGTTGGTAGAAACTATTAAGGGCTAAAATATTTTGGTCATGTCTGATCCAATATTGTAAAGACCAACAGCCAAGGTGATCCTCTACTTACTGCATACCTAGCACCATTAGGGAAGAAGTAACTAAAACATCATACTATCGAACCTTGTATCACAAAGTCCAAATCAAGTATAGCTATCCTGAAATTGGATTTGTAAGCCTAATGCTAGCTTGAAGGAATTCAATAATTACGCTAATGGTTTTAGGGATTAATAATGCTGTATTTATAGCAAGTCTACCAGCATTTGCGTGGAGGGAGTGTGTGAAGCTATTTTGGAAACAAACCCTAAGTACACTCGGTCGAAATTCAAAACTCTATCCCCCGCCATCGGAAGTCTAGTCTACTGTGGGAATAGCGCCTTAGACCATGCGGCCAACAAAGCCTGTAACAATTTTTATCCAAGAGGCCAAAGTTTTAACTAAATCGGACAATCTGGGGTAGTTTTTCTTCATTGGGAGTTTTTGTAATATTTTCACATGCATATGAGTGCACTTAGAAGTATGTTTGAATGTCTTGTGGCCTATACTCTAAGAGCAGTAGCTGTGAGCGGTGGCAAGCTTGAATGAAAACTAAGACGTTTACAGATGGGGCCAATAGAAGATGACAGTGCTGGCCACCAGTAACTGTCCGTCTACTTAAGCCTACCCTGTGTAAACAGATGCTTTCTTCTGAGGGAGCAAGTAGATACTGGCGTGTAAAGCCCCAGCTATAGTGTCTGTAAGCTCTCCATCCTTAGAGTCCGTAAGCTCTCCATCCTTAGCGTCTGTAAGCTCTCCATCCTTAGAGTCCGTAAGCTCCCCATCCTTAGAGTCTGTAATCTCCCCATCCTTAGAGTCTGTAAGCTCCCCATCCTTAGAGTCTGCAAGCTCCCCATCCTTAAGAGTCTGTAAGCTCCCCTTCCTTAGAGTCTGTAAGCTCCCCATCCTTAGAGTCTGTAAGCTCCCCATCCTTAGAGTCTGTAAGCTCCCCTTCCTTAGAGTCTGTAAGCTCCCCATCCTTAGAGTCTGTAAGATCCCCTTCATTAGAGTCTGTAAGCTCCCCTTCCTTAGAGTCCGTAAGTCATTAAAAATGTAAAACAGGTCCACACAGTCTGTATCCGTATCTATATGTAATTTTAAATTTAAATAATATGATACTTAGATGTGGCTCTAACCATAATTAACAAATATAAAAACGTGGCCATTAAATTATTATTATTATTATTAACTTTTTGTCAACATTTTGTTACAGAGTCATACATAATTTATCTTAATGTACTGTACCAGTTTTGAATGCTAAAAATAAAGACCCCTTTGGAATTCAACACATTAGAATTATCAATATAACTTTAATTTTCAATTATATTTCTCATTAAAATAATAATACATAACATTGTTTTTATAAATTGTAGAGGGGGAAAAAAATCTATTACATAAATGGTGGTGTGGTATTTTAAAACACTTATTTAAATATTTTTAACACATTAAAATAGACAACATATTATTTAACACCTGCACCTTGAAGTTATTATATTCCCATAACGGTTGAACTTTTAAGTTTTGTTAAGTTGTTAAGATTGATTGTTTAAACCATTAGTTTGAATATTTCAGATAATTATAACAGCTAAATATAAAACACATCATATTATCTCAGATAGATCAAACCAGAGATAATAATAATTTATTATTGACCAGGTCGGGTTTCCACTGTTTCCTACTAACAAATTCCCTGTGCTCTTTGGGTTTTCCAGACAACTGAGACTGAAGTAAAGAGGAAGATTAGGTTTGATCATGCAGTTCTAGAAACAAGGTTCGGGGGTATGGGACCTGTTTGAAATAACGCAACGTGCTTAGAAGTGCTTTAGTTCACGTTTTCTTCTTTCCAAATACTTACTATCTAAAAAAACTCACACATAATCAAGTATTTTTACAATATTTTGTGATAATCCCTGGGTTTTTTTCGTTTTTTTCAAGACATTAATTTCATGTTTTCCCGTCTCTACCAGTTTCACACTTTCATTGGAACCCGGCCAGGATCCAGACGTGGCTACAAAGGGGTATAACATTTTCTTTTAGTCAAGTTGGTGGTCGAGGCGCTCTCCCTATCTCTCCCTCATAGTTAAAAAGTTGTAATGGTTTCCATCCTTGCCCATTAACTATGAGTTGAGATAGCGTTAGTGGTCTACCACCACACATTTAAGAAAGGATTGGAAATGGAATAAAAGACAGAATTTGTGAAAACAATATCATTCAAGAAAATTGAATTAACGAGAAAATGAAGGCATTATTCTGTTAAATTTCCACCCAGCAAAATATTTCAAAATCTATCATTTAATAAAAAGAATGTTTTTTATCTCATCAGATTTAACAACGTAGATCGGTCCCGTCACAGATTTATCTGATTACCAAACCCTTCCTTCAACTCTGACAAGACGTGTATTAATCACAACTTGTGAATGTGTGGAATGCTGGGCCTCCACCATGGTTCGGATTCCACGTTAAACTGTAGGTCCTCCATTTCATCTCACAATCACCCTACCATTACTCATTAACATATGTGCGTATAACCCGAACGGGTAGTAAGACGTGGTGCTAATAATAATAATAATAATAATAATAACAACGTAGACATTCACGTAAATGGGATGCAAGTTTAAACAGGTCTGCACACTTGTATTACACACTAGTATCAGCATTGGCTTCCATATCGCTCCAAGTACTACCAGTACCATCCCCACGAACTCGTGCATACGTGAAGAAGTCGGCTGGAAGTCCAGAAATGTTCACCTTACTACCGTCATTGCCTTCTCAACCATTCCCCACCATAGATATGTATGAAATACTCTCCCCCACATAAGTGGGAATTATAGTACTTAATAATAATAAATAGTCGACCTCAGTGGTATTGGGGTGAAGTGGTTGTGGTTGCCTCAGGATCCGTGGGTTCAAACCAAGCTGAGATTTTTATTGAGAGATAAAAATCCGTGTGACAACTTTCTTTGGAGGGGAAGTTAAGCCGTCGGTCCCGGGTCGATTGTGGCATGTAAGAGAGTCCTGGCCGGTATGTGAAAACACTTTTCCGGCTAAATTGGAAGGCCCTTTAGCGCTAGCTCATAGAAATTAAGTGTGTAACGTAAGGGGGAACCCTCACACTTACTGAGCCCCTCTAATACATGGAATTTCTACCAGATGGCGCAGGCGCCACTAACCAGCCGAAGGGTTGAGTTCATGCCAAGCTCTGAATGGATGGAAAACACATCAAACCTACCTTCAGCTTGTTGAATTGAGAACAAGTATAGACCAATAAGTTTTATTTTCAAATGTGTTCAAACCAAACTTGTGGTGGCAGTATAAAACTAAGGGAGTTGGAAAAGAATACTCATTTCATTAATGAAACAATCAGCTCGATATATAAATATTTTAGGTTTAGTTTTGTTTATGCCTGCCCGATGTGCTTTGATAAATTTGTGTTCAAACATATTCTAACTGAGCTTAATACCCACGATTTTGGGCTTCTCTGCAATATTTTTGGAATTGAGCTACAGTGCATTAATGTTAAGAGTGAAAGCAAATTGTATTGATTCACCAAGTATTTTACTTTGCCTTTACTCGATTTATTTCATCTAGATGTGCTGCTAATTGTCTATTGCAACGGAAGTCAAAAGAATTAATAGCTACTCAAGGTGAACTAGTTAGCTTCTTTTAGACCATGACTCTTAGAAATTGGCTTGGGAAATGGGGAAGAAACTATATTGTGTTTATTGTCTTTCAAATAAGCATGCAGTTTGTTAGTCTAAAATACTAAGGATGTTTTTTTCATCCCGATTAACAAAATGTAGGTAGGTAGTAATTCACAGTCAATAGATGGATCCAGCATTTAACCTTCGCGTTCGTTTGGTTTGTCTGTAATCGAGCTATAAAAGCGGATACAGGTAAATACAGGTAATTTCGTGGGAATATTCTTATTCCTCAAACTACCACAATTTTCACCAAATACGAAAACCATAAAAGATTTGTTGTTTTTCCTAAATTATTTACCTACACTTAAATTCGTTCCATCCTTATCTACATCCGTCCATCCCCATCCATCGGTGTTAATATTGGGGTAATCGGAGGAGTATTAAGAAGCGGGAATACAACTAAAACATATACTACCTCATTGCCATTAGCAATATATAAAGCAATCAGAAGGCCTCGCCCTTACCTTCTATCGCACAATAAAGAGACATCAACCACCAGAATATCAATTCATTCACATTTGCAAGGATAAAAGGGCCAGTTTCATAGTCAAATTTAGTAAGCCTCAAGTGCGGCGCTACACTAAATACAAGACAACACCTACCTAAAATCGAATGGAATGGGCCGTTCTCGCATAGGAAACTGGCCCATTCCATTCTGGTTTAGGTAGGTGTCTTCATGTACTTAGTGTAGCGCCGCACTTGAGGCGTACTAAATATGACTATGAAACTGGCCCAAAGAATGGGAATAGTAGAGTAATCTCTGTGTGGTAGCCTCTAGTGCACCTAGGCGTGATTCAATCAACCCTCCAACTGCCGTCACGTGAAATATAGTCTATGGTGAGTGATCTAGACTGTGTGCCCACCAGTGTATGTCTCAGAGGTTTGCGGTCATTTCTAATTAACGATTATTGTCCACACACATTATTAATTTATATTACTACGTGTACTTTATAAGCAGAAATTATAATATGAGGATAACCCCTTAAACTGAGTAACAGACTGTATTATTCACCAAATTAGTGCTTATTATTGAACCAAGGTCATCTAGACAAGTAGTTTATATTGAACCATGAGGGAGAGGAAGGGGGGAACATTAAACATAATTCATAACAGCTTTAATAAAGAAAGTGTGTGTGTGTGTTATTACAATGTTTACTGAAGATTGGGAAACTTGGCTCCTAATATAATGCATACCACGAAGTTATTCGTTGCACTGCTTACTTATGGATAACTGTATAGTTTATGTAAGCAAACAAGCTCTAAAATAAATATTTACGCTACATTGTATATCGTTGAACACGAACATATGTAATACACCTTCTCACCACAATTACATCTTCCGGAAAATAGGATATTTGGTTGATATACTATTTTTTTTAAACTGTTAGAAGTCTTTATGTTAAGAAACATTATAATTTAGGCTTTAACGATTAACTAATCTGGGCAATTAATTGGAATAGAAACAACATTAGGAGATGAAATCATTACAAAGAACTACACCATCTTTCACCTGAAGAGAAAATAAGAGTTTAGCTCAAGGCAAAACATTATTATAATTTTTATAATGGGTTATGGATGAGGAAGAAAGCATTTTAGAGCTAACCTATCTTTATTTGAGTGGAAGTATAGAGGAAAACCATTCCGAAAAAAGCCTCTCAGTAAACCCGACCGGTATTCAAACCCCCATCTCCCCGTCATCGGCTGGTCATTCTAATATAAAAGTGACGTCTTAGACCAGTCTACCACTGAAGAAGGTCTTAAGAAATTTGATTAGTAATTAAATTTTATATATATATATGTGTGTGTGTGTGTGTGTATATATATATATGTGTGTGTATGTATGTATGTATATATATACACACACATTCTAGGTTTAGCTATATATTTTGGGTTTATTTGTGTATGACAACAAATTGAAACAATTATTTTTCATGTATTTGAAACTTAGGATTGAGTTTAGTAACAAAAATAGAATAAATATAAAATCGTTGACAAAAAATTCAATAAGCGTGTATCTTTTACTAAATATATCCTAAACAATTTTTGTGGATAAAAGAGATTGTGCTTTGATCTTTGGAAAATAGTTTAACTTTTTAAAAAGAGTAGAGCTGGAAAAAATAATTTTTCTAATGGAATGTATTTAGGTTTTAAACAATATAAAAAACTTAGCGTTAAATTGACATTAAAAAATTTATTTTAATTATTTCAAANTGTGTGTGTGTAGATATAAGGCAAAACCCACTCACTCATCACCGAATCTACCCTGCACCTTGGCCTGTAAACTTGAAATTTGGCGTGAAGGTTCCTTTTTGGTCCTAGACAAAGATAAGACGGGTTTTTGCGAAACGTGACCTCTTAGGAGTATAAAAGGGGCTGAAAGATATCAAAATTCGCTAATGTATCTTTTAACCAATGGAGATAGAGCCTTGAAATTTAAAATGAAGGTTCCTTTCTAGAATTTGGTTAGAAGATTTTGAAGATTTTTTTAAATTTTATTCCCTAAAAGAGAGAAAAGGGGAAAAAAGTTGTGTGACTCACTGAATTACCCATCGCTTTATTTCCCAAACCTCTGTGCTTGTAAACTAAAAATTTTGTTTAGCAGGAAGGTAGCAGGACTCCCCCATATAACCAGAAAAATTAAAAATTGGGAAATTTTAAAATGAGGGATCTATAATTTACACTAGAGATGTCACGATACTTGTTTTTCTCGATTCCAATAGCCAATTTTAACCTCTATTCTTCGATTCTTGATTCCGATTCTTGGAAATTTCCTTTTTCATTATATTTCCAAGCATTATTGCAGAGAAAATCTGACGTGCCTGATACCCCGCTCCCCCCTCAATGCGAAACTTAGACTTTATCATTACAACACATGTTGTTTGAAACTTTAATCTCACAATCTTATAGATATTTACTAAACACACTAAAATTATTCAAAACTGAAAATCAAAACCAAGAATTCAAATAAACTCATAATTAATACAATAAATTACGGACTTTAAAACGGAAATAAGAACATTTCACACATTATAGAAATTTTAAATTGCCCACCATAACTGATCCTACGCACGTTCGCTCATCAGAAATATGTGATGAAGTTTTGGCAATGATACATCGATAATCTATTGAATTAAAATAAATATAACTGTTATTGATTCCTTTTTTATTAATTACGTTGATTTTGGTTATATTTTTATTAAACTTGTTTTATTAAAAGAGCTAAATAAAACATTAACAATTGAAAAGCGACAAAGAATATAATTACAGGAGAGCATCCATTTTAATTTGATTAAAATATCATAGCTTTCTATATACATTTTGTGATATATCAATTAATAATAGATAGATTGATATATTACGGAAAATGGCCATCTCAAGTCTACGTATTATATATCGATTGTTTGTTTATAATCGATTCATATATTCTGAAAGTCTCACTTAATTTGAAGTATTTAAGAGTACATTTGGAGAAAAGGGGTTGGGGTGGTTCAAAATTTCTAAAGCTACTAGTTTTAACAACTACTTCCCAGTTTGGGAGAAAACTGAAATTTGACATGCAGGTAAAAAAACCACTACAAATAAATAATAAGGCTTTAAACTTTTTAATTTTAATCAGGACCTTGATAAACTTGGGGGGAGGGGGGGATGTTAGCAGGAAAAAAACTAATATTTTATGTGTGTTAGAAAATTTAAATTTGGTGGGAATGTAGAATGACAACTCCAGATAACCTAATTCATCTTAAAATTCGAAATTTCTAATAGAAGCAACTACTTTTCCGTGTGCTATTAAACTTAAAATCGGCAAGAAGGTATAAAGAATACTCCAAATAAACCATAAGAGACTTAATATTTAAAATTGAGAAAATAGGGGGTGGGTTGGGTGGTGGGGAAACTGGGTAAAAAAATAGGTGAGGCAGAAAATGTAAAGGGATTTCTCCAATGATAAAATACATTTTAAATATTTACTATCTAGAAAGGGGTCTGGTGAACTGGGGGTTTCATAGTTACCAAAACCAAAATAATAAAGTACTTGCCAGTGCGGTAGAAGATTTAAATACGCTAGGCGGGTATAAGAATCAGCCCTATTAAGTTCCATTACTTCAATTTCAAAATGAAGAAGAAGTAAACGAGGAAAGGGGTGTTCCCTTAAGCTTTCTAAAACTAATATAAATTATACTTTATGGTGTGATATAAAATATAAGTTTGAGGCATAAGTCAATAGTCAATCTTGGAGAGTTGATTGACGTCTGAACATACCGAATTTCAAAACTTAATCGTTCAAAATTAAAACAAATATTATAGAAAACTACTTTTCTTGTTTGTGTGGGGTTTTTTTTTCAGCTTTTAGCCTTTACATCCTTTATATTTTTATTTATTTAACTTTTTTCCCTCCTTACAATGTTTAGCTTTTCCCTTACTATCTTTTTTATCCTTTATTCACTTAATATATAAAGTATTTTGGAAAATAGTTTATGAATAATTCAATTTTAATCCTTTTTGCTCTATTTACCTTGGGTTTTTTTTCGGGGAAAGCCGGGTACATGATATAAAATTCGTAAAAGTGAAAAAAGGAGAAAAGGTTAAACTTAATATTTATTTTATTATAAAGACAAAAGGTTATGAAAAATTGTTAAAAGTTTAAAAAGGACTAAAAGTGTAGAGTGGGTAAAAATAAGGGCTATAAGTAAATAAGTGTAAAAGACGGTGAAAAGAGATCAATTAAAAGTGTAAGAATTTCCAAAAGCCTAAATAGTGCTTTAAAAATGGGCTTAGAGGGGAAAATGATTATAAAATATAAAGAGCGAATAGTGTAAAAGGTTAAAAACGGCAAGTAGTACAAAATAGGTAAACGAGCTGGAAAGGGTAACTGAAACGTGGCAAAAACATGATTAAAAGTATTCATTTTTACGTTTTACCCCTTTGGCACTTTTTATACTAAAATATTTTTTTTTTCACTACTGGTCTTTTTACCCATTTTAGCATTTTAATCCTTTTTATACTTTCATTAACATAAAAAATATTTGTTTTATTGTTTACCAGTTTTTCCCTAAGCTATTTCTCCCGGGAAAAGCCGGGTACTCCATGCTAATATTATAATAAAAGGAAAAATTCTCATAATTTGCCCGTTTTGGTGGCCGCATTGTCTAAGGCGCCACTCTTGAAATGAACTAGACTGCTGATAACGGGGAGATCATTGTTCGATCCCAGTCTGGTGTATTGAGGATAATTTTTCCTAGGAAATTTCCCACTCTTCCTCTCGCTCCACGCAAATGTGGGCTCATTTCCTCTAAATGCAACCATCCTCAGCCCTAGCCCATTAGCATGATTAGTACATAAGGGTTTAGCACGAATGGATAGTAAGAAGAGGTGCTTAAAAATAAATGGTATGACACACTTGCACAAACTTTCTCATATTTTATGTTAGGGTTTCGAAGTTATCAAAAATAGTTTTAAAGTAAAATACCCCTAAATAAGTTTCAATCAATAAATCAAACTCATTATCTTGTAAATCACATTATTCACTTCTTATATATACATTTTAAAACTAATTTTACCAATATATTTTTAAGAAAATTCAAACTTTCAAAAATAAAATTATTTGTTAACTACTCTAAAATTATTTGTAAAATTAAAAAGTATTCCTATTTATCATTAGAAACTATTCACAAATTTTCAATTAAAATTCAACCTTCAGGGTCAATTTACAAAACATTGAAATTTTATATAATTTGTTGTAAGCAAACTACCCTTAAATTATTGCAGTGGCTTATTATGAGAAAATTTAATAGGTATGCCCTAATAAAAGTGTCAGGGGAGATTTAGGGGCCAAGGACCCTCAACCACCGTTGTCCAAGAACGCCAAGGGATTATTTCAAGGGATATATTTGAAGATGTGTCCCTATAGAACAGTGGTTCTCGAACATTTATTATTTCCCCTTAACCGTATGTAATCCTAGAAAATTTTAAGCCCACCCCCCTTCCTATTCTCATATTCTCTCTTATTTTATTTATCCATACCGATAATTACCATCCACTCAAAATGTAATAAAAAAAAGTTATCTCTATGGTGTCAGCCTTCATTCAGGCTATACCTACCTAGTGGCTACCAAACTGTTTGGTGAATTATTGCCAACTTTTGTGGATAGAGGGTGTCATGTGGTCAGCACAATGATGACTCCAGCCATTATGCTCGGTTTTATATACCAGAGCCACTACTACTTTATTCGAGCAGCTCCTTATTTATCCACAATAGGCTGAATCTAACCCGTTACAGACCCACTGCTTCCTAGATAATCTGGACGCACCAGGAATCAAATCCGGGACCTCTGGGTCCATAGCCAGAAACTATGACCACTAGACCCCTAGACACATTTCTGAATGCATAAGAGAGACCGATCCTATTCAATTAGCCTCGTCTCATTAAAAACACACAGTTGGCAATACTCAAAGCAAACTATCATAATAAAAGTAAAATGAAATGATACATCGATCAAAAGTCCATCAGATCTTGGTGGGAGGGAATCAGGTGGATTGTCCAACTCACGTTGCAATTAAAACTATTTCTTTAACCCGACTTATCTCACACAATGCTGCTTGGAAACAAACGATTTTCCCAACTTGAGAATTTATGCTCCAGGAGCAATTTAAATACGTAAACTCTGACTAACATAGGGGAGACTACCTCAGACTATTAATACTCTATCACTACGTCATTGGTTTATTGCTAAGATATTTACACATATCTTTTTCTGTAAGCAGGGGTGCACCCAAGGGGGAGAGGGGCAAACAGCTTTGAAAGTATAACATATGCAACAAATGATCCAACTGCCATTTATCTGAATCAGCACGTGACGTGTAAAATACATTTTTTGCTATTTTAGTGGACATTTATCATGATAATTATATAATTATATTTTTTATCATAAAAATTACATAAGTCAATTTAAAATAAATTAACATTCGTTATAGCCGTTCTTCAGATAACACCTGTATATTTGTTGTTTGGCTTGAAGTAGCTGCAATTTAATATCTATTGTTTCAAATTAATATATCTATTTACGAGCAACAATCATAAAGACCAAATATTTACTTCAAAATCGAGGCCAGTCTATGTTATAGTTTAAAGAATAAGTCATGAGAACATATAGTTTATTGATGCCATTTTTTTTTAGAAACATTCATATGTGTAGTTGGATCTTAGAGGGCACCAATAGTAAGTAAAGTTTATTTATTATTATGTATTTATATTATTTGAGAAATACTGTTTTTGTTGTGTACTTTCGTACTTTAATAATTATTAAGGTTTTTCTGTTGTATATAACTCCAATCAATTTTACAATAACACATAACTAATTTTAAACTTATCAACCAAACAGTAGATATGAGCAATTGTGAATATATATTTTTTATTCACATTTTTCAATCAATCATTACAAGACTGATCGATTGATGATATTTGATGTTTCTTCCAAACTCTAGGGTGAGAATCAACTCACTGTTACAAATCATACTTGTAAGAAAATTTCTAAAAATCCAGGCAAAAAAAGCTCTACCACATTGTGAGAAACCTTTTTTTACAAGATCCTGCTAATGGTTGAGCTTCACGCATGAACGCCACATTCCAAAATCAAATGAACTTTATCCATAGCCCTATTCTGAGATGAAATTCAACCCTTGTAATATCATTTTATACATTTCTACTCATATTTCCCATAACTGAATTCATGTATTTAGATTAACATAAAATAACAGCTCCTTCCAGCTGTGAATGAATAATTACAAAAATGTTTTCGATAATACCTATCAAATAATCCATCATACCCCTTTCAAATTGATAAAAGTCCGACAATTCTTCTCGGTTCCCATTCTTGCGAGCCAAGGTCATCAATACCTACTCACAGCCCTCCAAGAAAAAGGGTAAGCCACCCTTTTCTTTCCTCATTCATACTCGAAACCTTTTTTAAAAGAGAAACTAAAAAATATCGTTTTATGATTTCAATTTTTAGAAGATTCTTTAACAGGAAAAGGAAAGGAAATCGGTCATCCGTACTGGATATATGTAATAGAAGATACATACCATATTAAATTTTGACTTGTATAAAATTGTATACATGAACTTTATTCATCTATCAGTGTTAAGAAATGAATAATGCCCACTAGTCGTTCATCATGACAGTTTTCATTAGTAATCGTTTGCTCCCAAGCCCAGGTAACCCATCCATTAAGGAGTGCGGAGATAAAAATCAGAACATTAGGTGACGTATCAAATCAACGGAACATTTATCAAGTTGGATAGATGTTCGTTTGATGGAATCGAAACACGATGATTAAATGTTTATTTTCATTACAGAACATGTTGCTAGCAAATTTTCTGCAAATAGCGCATTTAAAACTTAACTCCTGATTAAACGTTTCTTAACTTTAATTTTCTGGAAAATCTGCGCAGAACGTGGAACCTAGCTATTTAATCGAAATAAGAAAAAATAATTGGAAAGTAAAACCAATATTTTGGTTTTGATAAGTTTTAAATCAGTAAAACGTAAAGATTGCGAAAAAAATGATCTTTAAAAAAATCGCATATCGAGAGTAAAATAAATACGCATCAAGAAACAAATGTATTTAGGTAAGCACTAATGGATTTATGATTCCAAGAGTCTATAGAAATATATAAATAAATAACATTTATGATAGAAAATACACAATCACCCTACCATTACACATTAGCGTAATTGCGTGTGATCCGGACGGGTAGTAAGACGTGGTACTATAATCCAGAAGCCTGTGATTCAAACCCCCAAAAGGTTATTCAGAATGTGTTTCAACGATTGTGTTTGAAATATATATATATTTTTAGCGCCGTGTCTTCCAATCCGTTTGGGTTATATGTTTGTGAACTTACTACGCTAATTTTGTAGTTGTTGACGTTATTGTTATTTGCACCACGTCTTACTACCCGTCCGGATAACACGCAATTACGCTAATGTGTAGTGGTAGGGTGATTGTGAGATGAAATGGAAGACCTACAGTTTAACGTGTAATCCGAACCACGGTGGAGGTCTGACATTTCACACATTCACAAGTTGTGATTAATACACGTCTTGTCAGAGGTGAAGGAAGGGTTTGGTAATCAGATAAATCTCTGCCGGGACCGAGGATTGAACCCCGTACCCCCAACACAGAAGCCTGACACCTTACCCCTAGACCACCAGGTCAGCTATTATTAGTATGCTAATTGTTTTAGGGACTAGGAAAGCTATATTAAAAAGAAGTGTATCCGCATTTGCATGGAGGGAGAGATGAAAAACATTTTGGAAAAACTCTGTACACCCGAATGAGATTCGAACCTCAAACTTCCCATCATCGACGGTCTAGTCTACTGCAAGAGTAGTGCCTTAGACGATGCAGCCACCAAAGGGGTTAGAAATACTATTATTTTAGTCACATTTAGGTGTGGTTAGGATCTAAAACTACCACTCAAAAGCTCTAGGCCTACATTTATAGAAAGTGATTGTGTTTAAGAATGCATACCACAATACAAACTATACTAACGTTTTTAATGTTATTTTGCCTTTTTTTGGTCAAATTCGATCAGGTATTTTAGTATAAGGGGCTAATGTGTACGTTTAAGAAAAAAAATTCATCAACCTAACAGTTTATTGAAAATAGTTTAACCTAAAATTCATGCAATGTTGAAAATATAATTCAATAGTGGTGAAACATTCAATTTAATATTCAAATTTTAAATTTGAAGATAAAAAATAGTTTTGGGGCATGAATATATTTAAATTAAAACAAAGAATCAACAACAAAACCATTTGAACACAGATTACGTAAAGTCTTTTTGCAAATAGAGAATCTTCCCTTTACAAAAAGGTTTTTATTGGTAATCAATGTCAGAAATAATATTAACCTGGAATAATATATTTGGGGCACAATGGCTTTTTTGTCAAATTAATTAATTAATTATGTATATTAACATGAATGATGAATTATTAGAGCTAGGATCAGTGTTTAGTAACTAAGTTACAGTCCTACATTGTACTGATCGTACAACTAAAGCGCCTGACTTTGGTCGAGGAGGTAAAAGTTTAATCCTGACAGGAAATATTAAGTTTAGTATTTTGATTCCTTGTTTTATGTTGAGTGCAGGAGCATTTCCTTAATTAGATTTATAATCCTAGTAAGATTAACTATAAAGTGCAAAAAATCTCTAACACTCCCTAAAAGTATTTTAAGCGTATGAACACAATCATATTAGCTAAGTTTACAATACCCCAAGTTGAATTATATGATTTGTCTAACCAATAATGAATAAGCACGGTTATCCGGAAATTTGTTGTGAACTGCCACAACAAGAAATGGAGGCCAGGAAGAAAAATTTGGACACTATCCATCTTATTGTCCGCAGGACGACATGACGATCTGGATTCATATCCACGGAATGTAGAGCCGACAACATTTTACTTTTTTACTAGTGCTTTTATTGAACCTCACACTTTTTATGGAGCATGTTTGTCAACGATGGGTGACAAATCATCTGCGTATGAAACTCTACGCTGACATTTTTTTTATTTTTTTTTGCTAACCTAGAGTCGATACCTTTGGGTTATGATTTATTGATCATACTATTACCTATATTTTTTATTCGCAATTTGTGTGGTAACTCTTATGACTAGGAATTCGTTGAGTACTTATGTGTATTTATATCGATTAAGCTACGTTTACCCTGCCAACAATTGGTCAACAGTGCCAACTGGCAGGGTTGGCTGACTTAATGCCGGCAGTGTAAACGGATTATCTACAGTCAATAATTTAAGCTGGAGAAAAACTGCCCCAAAAAGGTGGTGAATTTAGCTAGGACCGAGAAACTTTATTAAACAAGAGTTGTTGAATTTTAATGTAAAATATGTATATTAGGGTCCCCATATCCGCGGGTAATACGTTCCTAGATTTACCACGATTATGTGGGACTGCGGATAGTACCGAACTATTATATAACGTGATATTCGTGTAACATTCATATACACGGTAAAGTTTAATTAACAAATCACTCGCAGTAAGACATTATCCACATTAAATAAAGTAATAATAACGTGTATTATACACTACAGTGTACTTACCATTCTCCATTCTTCTTGTTACAACGATCACTGATGATGATGATTATTATTATAGTACCCATAGTAGGCGCGTTTGTGATGCTAATAGTACGGCCGGTTCTCGCTTGGCTTGTGGTTTGAAACTTATAAATAATATGTTTTCTTTAATTTAAAATAAATAAAATTAATTGTGACTGAATGTTAGCCTATATCTTTCTTTTTATATATATGCGTGTCTGGGCTACAACATTCGTGATGGTGACCGTAGAAATTCTTAGCCAAACTTAAACCTAATCAAACTCTGGTGACCGTTGAATTGTTTCCTGTTTCATGGAAACTACCAATGGTACCAGTTGGGAATCGAACCCGGGACAACTTGACTCGTAGCCAGGTGCATTGACCACTATACCATGGGTTAGTTTAGAACAGAAACAACTCAATTTATTCAACCTACTTGTATCAAGATAAATAACCGGCACAGTGGTATAGTGGTCAGTGCACTTGGCTACGAGTCTAGGGGTCCCGGGCTCGATTCCCGGCTGCTATTATGGGTATTTTCCTCTAAAGAGGAATAATCCCAACGGTCACCAGGGTTTGATGAGTTATATTTAAGCTTTGTTTAAGAGTTTTCACTGGTTCCACACCCTCATACTCACTACCATCATCTCCTCATTTCAACAGGACATGGAAAGAGCCTCCACGGAAAGGATGTACGGTTAGTTCTAAACCATACATTAGTACTGACTACCTTTCACACACTGGCTCCGAGGGATGTATCCCAGATAAGCACAAATATACAAAAGCAATCAGTGCTTTAAAATGTTGTTATATCCTAATGTAAAGCTACTCTGAAGAAAAAGGACGGCTATTTAAAAAAATCAGGAAGTTTAGGCTGCACAAGTGAGGATATAGAGAAAATATAACAATGACTTTATGTGTCTGATCACGTAATGCATTGCTAAAAAAACTGCAAATTGCTATGTCCACATTTATTTTAAATGCCCAAACTTTGAGTTTTTCCAAAAGTCTGTATAACATGTTATGTAAATGTTTATAAAGTGCTGATAAAGCTGTACTTTGATATTTTTCTGTGGGTTGTGGTGAGCTCATCTTGTATGATGTAGAGAGATTATTTTCAAACATTAAATACTTTTTACATGATTGGGACTGTTTTAAGAATTGTATAAAACACCAATAATCTCTTAACCAAGTATTGAGGAGTAAAAAAATACAGTGGATTCTTGTTAATAGGGGTGCCGGTTGATCAGAAAAGACATTTAATTTGGACAAAGTTTGAAGAACAGATAATAAACAAGTATTTATCCTGAAATTGTTCCTCTTATTTGGGCCAACTCGCCGCTTAATTGGGACAGTGAAGGTCGATATTGGACAACAAACTGTGTGTAGAGGGCGCGCAAGCTCCCAACATAGAGATTATACAGGCAGCAATCGAGTCGGTTATTGCGAAATAGGTGGTTGTGTTGCGTTTGTTCTGTCTCTTGGTAAACGTGTTCTGATAGAAATTATACTGGTGGTATACAATTGTTTACTATTACACTAGGTACTGTACATAAATATGTATACGTCTTGAGGGTTAACATAGATTAAAAACTGTACCAAACAGTACACTGATTTTATAAGACCCTGTCATGATGACATGCAAATATTTGTCACTTTCTGAGGCAATGAAAGCAATCCTTTATCAGCATTGAGATACCTGCGCCGACTTTGTTCTGCTGCAGCCGATAAAGAGAACACGTTGAGCTACACATGATAATTCTTTTTTTTTTTTTTTTTGCATAAATAGCTCTTAAACACTATATTATGTACATTTTGTTTGCGTTTAGCGGTAGTTATTTTTAAATAAATATTTGTATCAATATAACTTAAATACGTTGTGCTTTCATTAAATGACAAATTTCTCTTATTTTATTCATTGATTTTTTCTTCAGAATGTATTTTTCTGGTCATTGTTTAAAATTTCGTTTAATGGAGGCCGCAGCGTAGTTAAGCCATAGTGATCTAGTTTCGATGTGTTCCACTGTACGTAATTAGTAATAGTTTAGGATGGAGATTGAGACCTCTAAACAATAACCCCTTGGTTAACCAGAACTCTTTACTAACAAATGTTGGCAGTGTAAACGTAGCTTTGTAAGAGCATGTTTGTGACAGAAAGGAAAGGACGATTATAGCAATAAAGGATAAAGGTTTTTTTAGGGTAAAATCTCATTTTTTACTGACGGGACTTTGTATCGGGCAATGCGTTGTGACCTTTACAAAGGGAAGAATACTGAAACTTGGAAATATTTGCCAGTCTTGGTAAAGGTGGACAGTCTGATGATCTCAAGTTCATTGAACTGAGGACTCTTTATTTCAGTTTTCCCCTTTCATCATAAATGCAACATGCAAAACTCCACGTTGGGCTATAATGATACAAATCTATATTACTATTACGTAAATCTCTTCACCTATTATTTATACATAAATCTGAGCTATATGTATTATATATATCATATATAATAATAATAATATTTAGCACCGCGTCTTACTAACCGTTCGGGTTATACGCTATCATATATACATCGCTATATACATACATAAACAAACTATTACTTTTCGCACCCATAACAGGAAAACAAATTACTTTAGATAACATATGCGAGCCCACTTCCATGGGCGCATGGTACAAGGCGTCACCATCGCAATAGACTGGACCTCCGATGACGGGGAGATTAGGGTTTTAATCCCGATCGGGTGTAATGAGGGTGGTTTTACCTAGATTGCTTTCCACTCTACCACCACGCGTTTCTTCTAAACGCAGCCTTCCGCACCCTTAACACATTAGCTTAATTAGCACACAGGAGTATAACCCGGACGTGTAGTATGTAGATCGTGGGGATTGGAAAAAAATAAAACTCAAGACAGTGTGCGTCTTCATAAAAGTAAAAATCTAAGATTTTTTTTTAAATTTAACTCAGTTTTAATTCTCCTCAATATGAGTAAACTTATATAGTTACACACATGCCATTTTAATTGACACTTTTTCGGCCGTATCAATTTTACCACCGTGATTTTACTGCTCAGTCCGACAATGAAATGTTAATGTCTTTGTAAAGTATAAAGTTGACTCATAGGGGGGAAAACGAGATAAAAAATATAAAGTGTTCTCAAAATCTACACATGGACGTGAAAATCGTACCCAGAATCTTTGGCTTAGTACGTCTATGCTCTAACCACTGAGCTATCCAGGAATCGTCCCGTACTCAGGGTGATTCTTCACTCATATTTTAAGGCAAAGTCTATGATGGACTTGCGGAAATCGTCAGCTACAAATGTGTGGTTTTATTAATATCATGAGCTATCATATAACGCTGCCACCTTCGACTCAGTAGTTGGCTTAATGCTGCCACTTGTACGATAGCTATCATTGTAAGGAATTTCATATTTAAGATTCAAATAGCCAAAGCTCTTATATTGGTTTTAGTTAGGACTTAATCGCATCTAGATATACAAAGCCAAAGGTCCTGGGTTCAATTCCCGTGTACAGGCGTCATTTTTCTATTTTCAGAATATAATATCTAGATACGAGTAAATCCTCACTAAAACCAATATAATAGCTTTGGCTATTTGATTCTTAAATATAAAAGTAACCTCTATTTATTAAAGCAATGTTTAGATAACCAATGAAAAGCTTAGATATAAAAATGAGTGTATGATTTATAAGGTGCATACATTGAATTTATATTAATTAAAATTAAATTAAACCCTAGGGATATTTGTTTATAAAAATTAATAATGGAGTTTGAAAACGTATAAGCTAAACCTGTACTCATCTGTATTCCTTGATACATGATCGTTACAAATTAAGTTAATAACTGTATTATTATTATTATTATTATTATTATTAGCACCGCGTCTTACTACCCGTTCGGGTTATACGCACTTACGCTAATGTGTAATGGTAGGGTGATTGTGAGATGAAATGGAGGACCTACAGTTTAACGTTGAATCCGAACCATGGTGGAGGCTTGGAATTCCCCACATTCACAAGATGTCTTGTCAGTGATGAAGGAAGGGTTTGGTGATCAGATAAATCTGTGCCGGGACCGAGGATTGAACCCCGGCCGCCAGCACAGAAGTCTTACATCTTACCCCTAGACCGCCAGGTCACCTACAATTGTGAAGCTAGAAGCATTTTCACGAATTACCCTAACATTAAAAGGATGCTATTTAATTCATGAAAAAGATCAAGAAAGAAAGTTTATACAACTCTCTACTCTTCTATCATAAAAATAGAGTAAGACTTTTTTTCGTGGACGTTCCATTGCGTTTATGTAAAGTGTCATTTTGTGGTGAGTTATAAACTTAGAATGATTCGATTAAAGAGACTGGGATGGAAAATAGTGGAAAAACGATCACCAGTCCTATTTGTAGGATTTAAAAAATCACATAAGTTGGCCGCCTTCTGGAGCGTTCAAACAAATTGCAGACGTTAAGCCGTTTCAAACTATTTAGATAGTTTGTAATTTAAAATATGATTCATACCAAAATGAAATTCAAAGATATAATAAACAACCTTGTATTTTGAGTTGAATGGATTAAATGAGTCCATGTGTTAATTTTAAATTAGCTCATTTTAAAGGAAACGGCTATTTGACTAATTTATTAAATGCTCTCAGTTCTATTAATCAAAGGAAAGGTATCGGAAACCAGATATAGCCTTCCTTGAAGATTCATTAGAGCTGCTATTTTTGTAAGAAATATAGCTGTGAGAGGATTTTAATCTTTATAATGGCGGTACCCTTTAAATATATTATTAAGACGGGTTTTTATATACAAATAATACATTTATTTCTTACATTATAAAGTAGTTTTGGATATGTGAGAATATTTTTAATCATATTAACGAATAGTTTGTTAAATTCAATTTACTTTTTCTCAACTTTGCAAAGAAATAAATTAAAACTTTTTTATTTCGACACAAAATAAATTAAGATTAAAATTAAATGTCTTGCTACAAAATTAAACTCTTGGGTAGATCCAAAAACATATTTGAATATAACTTGATCCATCATATTTCCCCCAAAGTACAAAAATAGCACAACAATCTTATACATTCATAAAGCAGACACCGTTCTTATTAACTTTATTTTTAATTTAAATATTAAATTTTGGGTATATGAGTTTAATATATTAAAGATACGGTTATACCTGTCAAAACATGTGGACAAACCTAATCCAAAATACTTTCCCCTAAACATTTGACGCCCTGCCAAAGCCCAAGAATTGAACCTCGAGACAATGGTACACATGATGCACACATACGAGAATCTGTAAGACCTCGGCCTGTATCTAATTACTAACATCTTTACTCTGTTTTCTTAGCCATTCAGCCACACCACACTGCACACATCCATGCGTTTTAAATACAAGGGAATTTAAATCAATCTCTGACATGGCTGATGTGGTTGTTAACACTCCATTATTTCTCGAGAGGACGTAATTCGATACCAGGTGGATACACAGGATTTTTTTTTTCTTACCTATCAATCTAATATTATCTTTCCCATATCGTTTCTTCAAAGCTATTGCCAAAAGTGTGTTTGTGGATTCTACTTGCTGTGGCTCGCGGTGAAGTCCTCCCACCGGAGATAGCAGCATTGCATCTCTCTTTAAGTTATTTAAAGGTTGAAAATTATATCATTTTAAATGAAGATGCTTTGAATTTTATACACTGGAAAGGAATAAAAGAATGTATAGTAATACTTTAGTTTGTGGTGATGGGGGTGTAGTGGGTGTTCAACTCCCACAACTTCCCATCATGTCCTTGTTTCCTTAGATTAGTTAATAAAGTACAAAAATAGCCCAAACGAGCAATAAGACGCATTTCACGCCAACCAAAGTTCCACGCTTAAAACTTATTTTAGGAGTTTTATAGTCACCATATTTTCATCCATAAACTATTTAACTGAAATAAATAATCGTAAATCCAAGGACAAAATCAAATATACAGTGGCATTTTCAATATTTTGAAGTATAGATGAAAATCGTCCTAGATATTTAAAATGTAACACTTTATTTTTAATATTCTATATAACAATACGTACAATCACTGAAACATATGAGTTAGCAAAATTTAGTCACGTATCCTATTTAACCTCTCTAACAGTTTAACGTGAGAAATATGGAAATTCAAATATGTACTGTACATGTTTAGGAAAATGTCCTAACTTCAGCTAATAAAACATATTCATAGTTCACAAAGGGTTTATTAAAATCTATTTTTGCTAAAGAAATGAGTTTCATAGTTATCTTTGAGTAAAAGAATATTAATGTGAAGGTCCCCACACACAGTTATTTTGCATGCGTAACTTTTTATTCGTCGCCCGCCCATTAACTCACAGAATAGGAAAAAAAAAGGCAAAGGCAGGACAAATTCATGCATGTAACATTTGTTAGGATTGAGCAAACAAGCGTGTCTCTTTTTTATTTTATTTCGTCTCGCAAAGTAGTATTATGCCATGATTTATGACTATGCATATTAGCTTCTTTTTTTAATTCATACCAAATGTTAGAACGTATAATAATCAATCATTAGATGAAAATGAGGTTTTTGACCTCAAGCAGCATTGACGTACTTTAAGCCAGCTGTTGATTGTAATCCATACAATTGACTTTTTATGGAGCTGATAAAATA
The DNA here is from genome assembly GCA_902141385.1 of Timema californicum. NCBI lineage: Eukaryota > Metazoa > Arthropoda > Insecta > Phasmatodea > Timematidae > Timema > Timema californicum. Next base: position 265,119 of record CABFOW010000410.1, read on the forward strand.
AAATTTGGTTTTAAAATTTATATCAATGTCAAGTAGAAGTAGATTTACACAACAACTAAAATATAAAGTAAGCTTAGGGGTTTTTGTGCGTACTCTAAAATAAAGTGCTACACTTAAAATTATCTATACTTTTCTTGAAAATTAAAATGTGTGTTCAACTTAAATAATTACAAAGGAATATTTATTTAAGTAATACATGTTATTATTAATTTTAATATACTAAACTCTATGCACGAAATATGATTGTTAAAAGCTGCTAAGAAATATATTATTCTAATACAAATATATTAAAATATATCAATTATACTTGAATGTGAAATGTTGATACTAAAACTATCCAGTATAAGCTACTCACCAAAAATGTAGTGTTATTTTGTTCATTACCTTACATGTTTTTATACACTAAGATGCACTTATAAATAGAGTTAAATTCCTAAATACTTATTTTAAATGATTAGTTACTTCCCAGCTAATAGATATTAGTTCTACGTATCAAATCAAGTCAAATTAGTGATAAAATATAAATCTTGTGGGATTATGACTGCTGCCAATACTTTTCAGCTAAGTTGGTAATGCTCCTCCTTCTGATGCAATGTTCCTTAGTCCAATTAATGTGGAGATGTAAGCAGCGCGAAAGGTCAGTATTTACAGTATTTATAGCAAAATATTGTTTTGGCTAGAATAAATAAAATATTGCTTCAATACAGACATAGAATTTGATTTTCTTCACATGGTGATATCAACTGTTGTTGAATATCCGTCATGAGCACAGTGGCATTAAATTAGAAACTTTTTAAAAGGATATAAAAATTTGTCATTAAATTCCAGGACTTCCTTGAAAGATATTTAACAACTGTGTATACTACCGTCTGAAGAAAATTAAACTCTATGTTTGTACTGAAGCAATAATTTATTTATTTTAGCCAAAAAAAGTTTGGCTATAAATACTGCATGAACATTGGCCTTAACTCCTGTTCCCTACATCCCCACCTTAATAGCAAGGCACAAACCAATATAATGTTAGATTTGATTAGATCCCCTTTAATAAGAGATAAATTGATAGTCTGGGCTCATAATGAAAAGTCATTTCTTGAGTTGGCTCAAGACAAACCACTACTAGCTAGTAAAATTATTAAAAACAAGAACCGAAATAGTATGTTAAATAGAATACATTTGTATTCCTTTTAAGTATGAGGCAATTTATAAATTATGTTTTAAAATATACATTAAAAAATTATTGAGATGAGTTTATTATTATATAATACCCTATTGGCAGCACTGACCATCATCAAATGAAGTTTATAGACATTGTTAACAGAATTAGCATTCACCTTGATATCTATTTATTATTATTACAGCTATTTAATTCCTATCTCAAGTGAGGTAAACAGGCTGTTGAGATCCCACATTATAGGAAGTATCAAGCTCCACAAACCTGGAGCAGTATCAGGAGTGGTGACCGCTCATCCAACACCTATTGTATGGCATGGAGATCTCAGTGGGTAAGAATGTATCCTACTGGGAGAAGGTATGGGGGACCTATCTCTAGACGCCTAATCCCCTTTCCGATTTTACCAATCTGCTTTTCCTTTCTTTTCTTCCCTCTCTCTCCCTCTCTCTCCCTCTCTCTCTAACACACACACACACACAAACACCTGAAGCAGAGCGCGACACGCTGCACTTGGCGCAATCTACTAACAACGCAAGCAACTAACGACATCTTACAACCTCCGTCTTTATAGTCAATCATTCTAAATTCTAACGATTGAACTGGTTATCTAAAGAGCACCACCTACTTGATGGAAAATATTCTCACATTGCTTTATTTCTTATGGAAATGGCGGCCCTGAAGCTTCAACACTACTAGGTTATCCTCATTTATCTCAAAATAATGAATTTGTGACCCAATTTAAAATAACTTTATTTATTTGAAGAAGAATATAAATAGGTTTTCAACCAATAACTTTGAAATCAGAAGTGCAATATTTGGAGTGAAATATGGTTAAAAATAAGTAAGTTTCACCTGTTTATTATATTTTTTAAATTATAAAACTTACGACACTAAGGTTTTTATTATCTTTAGGGATATGTTGATAGTTGAGTCTCATCCCGTTAATATATAATGCATACTTTTTTTTTACAAAAAGCATAAACGTTTGGATTAAACATATAAAAAGTGTAGTGAATCGACTGTCATGTTTAAAAAATTAACATTTGAAAAATTGTTTTTTTAAATATTTAAAATGTTTGAAATTTGTTTTGCTTATTTTGATTATACTTAATGAATACATCTTATTTACTTTAAAATTGCTTACAATTTTATTTTTGTTCCTGAAGCAAAAAATCAACACATTAGGCCCTAGGGTCCCAAAACATTACTAAGCTAAGAGTTTCCATTTCATACGTTACAAGCTTGTATGCACAAGCACGCACGCACAAACCCATATTGGTAGAGATGACATTTTGTAAGACGTGTTTTATGAACTCTTACTTATAATATTAAAGGACTATTAAAACATATTTAAAGATCAATGTAGCATATATGAATTAGTAATACATTAGCGAAATAAAACGATAATACATATTTCCTCATAATTGACTAATCCCCTTTTAAATGTGAGCTATAGTCACTTCAGTTGATTTAAATGCAAATTAACAAATCAAAATTTCAAAAACTCATCGAATTTCCCTTAGTAAAACATTTGTTTGAGCCAGCTAGTATAACAGACAAAGGCAACTACTTAAATATAAGGTGAAAGGAAAATATAACAATTTTAAGATTTGTTTAGTCCTACCACTCATTCGGCTTATACACACATCCACTAACTATATAAGAGGGTTAGGGACGAGGAAGGTTCAATTTAGTGAAAGCGTACTTGCATTTGCGTGGAGGGAGAGTGGAAAGCCATTTAGGAAAAGCCACTCTTATTACACCCGACAGTGACCGAACCCCGATCTCCCCGTCTTCTGCAGTTTGATTTGTTGTGAGAGTGGTGCCTCTGACCATGCGGCCACCGAAGCGGTTAATAGCATTGTCTTAAAGCATAGTCTTAGATAAATAATATCCTGCACTTGTTAGATATATATACATGTTATGTACATTCAATTCTATAAACGAGCAGGTTCAATTGACTATAGTCTGTGTTCGAATCTGAACTTCTTGCTGAGAAGAGGGTGTTTCCTCTACAATCCGTCTGTACCTTCAATTCTCTTTGCCCATTCCCTCTTGTTTAACGTCAACAGTTCGCCCCACTACATTAGGTATCTGTTAGTATCCTTGACCTAGCCCTAAATAATATTGACGGGGTGTACTATTATTTAGTTGGATGTAAGACTCTCATGAGTGATTTAATGGCTTAAGGGCTCTCAATATAGATTGTATTACATTAGTGGGGAGATCGGAGGTCGATTCTTGGTCTAGTGTACGATGACTGTTTCTTAGTCTATTTACAGACCAATGATGCTATATTCCTCTCAATTCTACCTAACTCATCCCTGACCCACTAGTAAAAATATGTGGATAGCTCGAAAAGGTAATAAGGCAGAGTGCACACAAGTCAAACATATTAGACCAGATACATCACAAACAGACTAAACTACTTTTGTTTTCCTAATAATCTAGTTGAAAGAAATAGATCCGATATCTCTGAGATATATCTGAGAATATGTGGGATCACTAAATTTGTATATGAGATTAAATTGACCCAAGCGAAAGTGTCGCATTTAACAACAATCAACAAATCACAAATTAAAATTGCCACTAAGATTTTATGAATCGCGATAAAGTTCTTTTCTGGTTTGATAAACAACAGATTTTTTTCCTGGATCAAGCAAGGCATATGACCTCTTATTTTCTGTGATTTTGAAATTAAAATGATATAATTTAAAATTACGGTTCTATTTTTTAGGAACTAAGGTAGATGAAACGTCAAACACATTCCCTCTGAAGAATGAACATATATTGTGGTATAAACTTTTCAATCCCATTAGCATATCAAGCCTGTAAAATGAATGGTTCAAGTGTCAGACAATAGAGCAAGCAAAACTAACCAAACCCGTATATATTCTATCCATAAACCCCTATACCCTATTGTACGGTGGCTATCCCATTGTTTCGAGCCGATGAAAAGAAGGGGTAGAGAGGAGAGCTGCTGGTAGTGGCATTAATATTCAAACTTAACAAGGAAATAAAAAATAAAGAAAAAATGAGATATAGGGGGAAAATCTTTTGAACAAAATGAAGGGATTGGTGCTGCAGCCTTTAATAAAAGTAAAAAATAAAAGAATACTTTACAAAATTAAAATATACATTTCTTTTAACGAGAAACGTGAAAAATGGGATAACTATTCAAATTTCTTTTAATGTACACTACGCGAGTGTTTCTAAAAATACTTTGTTAGGACGTGGGGTTAGAGTGAAACTGCTATAGAGTAGTTGGTGCACTAACGCATTAAAGGGGTTACACGAGTTTGTGCAATAAACGAGTTAAATGTCCTTTCACAATGGTACGCAAGCTGGATGACAGATGTCGTGCACATACACATCAGGCGTAATGGAAATCCAAAACTTTGTCGTAATTTGTTACATGTTTTAAAGATAAGTCACAAGAAGAAAGTTATCTTTATGTTGTTTTTTATATACTAACGCTTATTGGCTATCTCTCATAGCATCTGCACAGGCTGCGTACTAGACACATGAAACATATAATACATGTCAAGCAAGCTCACAACGCAGCAGTCATTAAGCTTCTTCTAGAACTGTACGGGCGTAAATCTAGTCTAGGAAAATATTAGAGTACAGTCACTCTACTCTTTCAACCATAACTTTTGCTATTCACGTTTGAAAACAATTTGTACAGATGAATATATTTTATCGGAAAAAAATTATTCCCTAATAAATTCATTTTATGTATTTTGAAGGGAACGTTTTGACGTATGCTCTATAGATAGTATATTTATGCACAATAATTTATCGACACTATAAAATAATAATAAAGTATTGAGCATTGAATTCTTTAAGATCGTTACTATTTAGTTATATAATCAAAAGGCGTATAGAGGTCAAAGCTTGTTCTAGAACAATAGTCACCGTTGGAGCTCTGATCATTCGAGTGGGTTATAAGCTGTTCTGCCACAATAGAGTGAGGGAGAAGATGTGTGAGACAAAGAAGTGGTTGGGGGTGGAAGAGAGGACGATTGTGTATAACGTTAGACCTCGTGGTGGGGGGAAGATGTGAACATGAACAAACCGGTGGGGTGGCTGTAATACAGGTGGAATAAGCTTGGAATCAAGTTTCTTAAAGAATAAACTGGTTTCTCTGGCTACTAGTGGTCTACTATAGTGAGATGATTTTTGGACTCGTGAAACATATTAAAGATGGCATGGCTTGTTCTTGTGACATGCGTGATTGTTTCCATATTGATTTGCAGACCAGGGTGCGAGCAGTATGAGCAAGTGAATGTTGTATGATCCTCCGATTATTCAACACAAATAAACTGTCTATGTTTCTTGACGTAGCGTCATGCCTCATGAACGTCACGTAGGCTTCCTGGACTAATCCGGGCGTACTGTTTACTCCTACAGAAGCATGCCTCCTGGTCAGGGGTCTAGAAAGAGGGGTGGGGTGAGGGGAGTCCGGAGCCCTCTTTGGATTCAATGGACCCCCTATTGGGCTCCATATATACATACAAAAACCTTTATTTGGTAAAGTTATAGTAAAATATTATAGTATATAGTATTGGCCCCTGGGTACGTTCTTATCCTAGTTTAGAGGGTGAGTTCAGAGAGTTCCAGGTCGGTTCAGCAGTAGTAGACGGACCGTATTGGTCTAGGGTAACAGTAGGAGGAAGGTAAATGTTTACAGCCCAAACTTGAGTTCCCTAGTCAAACTCGTGAACGTGGATCCTTATACCAACTCTGGTGGTCACGTGATTAAATACGTCTGGCTTGTAATACATTCTATTTGACAGTAAGGTAATATCTCAGCTTGTTCTTTGGCATTGATTATATCACTACCTATTCACGCAAATAAATAACGTTTTGCCTAACTTTCTCCCTCATCTCTAACTTACAGGTTAAACTGTTACGTAACCATCACCCACTTTAGTGGCCTCATGGTCTAAGGCGTCACTCTTGCAATATAATATACTGCTGATGCCAGAGAGATTGAAATTAGAATCCTGTTCGGATGTGCTGGGGTTTTTCCAAAATGGTTTTCCTCTCTCTCTCCCCGTAAATGCAGGTCCCTTCCTCTAAATTCAACCTTCCTCATCCCTAGCACATTAGCATAGTTAGTACATATGTTTATAGATTGAACAGGTAGTAAGACGTGGTTCTAAAAACAAGTAGCAATTGTGTTAAAAACAAGTTCCACAGGTTTTTGTTTCACTTTTGTTTTGACTTTACTGAAACTACATGAACTTGTCCAAGTAAGCAGGATCAAATATTTTTACAAGGATAATAATTTTAAACAGGATAAAAAATGGATTTCAAGGAAAGTCTGTGTACTTATAGGCATTCATTGCATCTGCCTTGATTCAAACCATTCGCTAATAACTCTCATATATCTAACCTAGGTTAAAAAGGGCAGAATTTTAATATAATGATTCTATCCCCATTCAAATTCTCGTATATATACCTGAAATTTATCGTTTTTACCATGTTAAATAGATTATTTTGTGTAATTTTTACTTCGACCGAACAGGTAGTAGAAAAACATATTATTTAAATTTTTGTTCTAGCTAGTGCGTTTGAACAAAGATATTTTTGAATTTATTAATATGTGAAATGGGGAAGGGGGTATACGGATGGTAGGTGGAAGAAATGTACCTTCATTATGCTGGATAGTGGATGGGTGAACCACTCTCATTGCACTTGGCTGAGATTCAAACACTAGAACCCCAAATGTCCGGAATAATTGGGAACTAGCTTAGTCCATTTAGTCAAAACACAGATAATTGTTCTTATGGGGAAACAAATTCATACTAAAATACTTTATTGAAAATAGAGTACTAAAAAGCATATAACGTATGTACAGTACCAGTATGTACTTACAAGTTACAACACATCATAAAACAAATTACATATGCACAGTGCATATGTATTTATTATATAACACAACATTAAAATAAATCTTCGAACATCTTAAAAGCCACTACACACCCCGTAACATATGTAAAACAATGAAAAATTAGTAAAAATTGTTTTGTCCGAATTTAACGAAAAACATTGCTCCGATAAGGATCATGATATCCGTTGTGCGGATAATCGGGTTTCTATTTTATATTCTAAGTCAGACGTCTTTTAGTGTGCAGATACAGTACATTTTATAATATGGTGTGTCATATGGCATGCTCAGGATCTACGTTCATTAGTTTGTAGATTAGACTCGAGCTCGGGATGGACATTTACCATGATTCTACCGTTTCCTTAGAACGATCAGGTCTTGCACTTTCTTTTTGCAACCATTGAATATATCTAACCCGACACCTTAAATAGAAATATGGTCCTCTCTGCAGTAAACCCTCTTGGTTAGGTTGAAAGTCCCTTGGCAGCCTTCGCCTGGAAGGATGAAGGGGGAACACTAGGTAAGGGTTAATCCAAGAATCCTGTCTAACGTTCAGGAGACATGATGTCCTTTGGTTGGAGCACTTTTACCACACTAAATAGATAACTGGCCAAGTGGAGCTAGGTCTTGTTTTAATTTGACCATTTGGAATTTCATCTGTCTGTCTGTTGCGTGATTAATGCATAATGCGTTTACCAACTCTAATTGAATTTGGCTGGGGCATTCATTGAGACTATTCAAAACGGGGTATGTGTATGGTTTTGTAATCTTGGTATTTGTTACAAGATGGTATCCTCTCAAAGATCGTTTCGTTTAGTAACACATACCGATTGATTCGAATTTAAAATTCTAAGTTATCAATAGAACACTTGGGCATATTTATTGGACTTTTGACATGAATTGAGATATGATCAAATTAAACGACGTAAAAAACAGCAATTCTATATGAATATAATGGAATATTGATTATAGTATATTTTTTATCAACTTGATCACCAAGGAAAGGAAAAATACCCAAATGCAAGAAGAAATTAAAAGATAAATTTCAAATTTCATTAAGTTAAAATTTTTTGACTTAAAACGCATGAAGAAAGCGAGGTCTACTGCTAACAGAACTTCTGGTAGGTCTGTGTAATTGTTCCAATACCAGTGCTTTCTACTCACCATTGTAAAGGTAAAGTAATTAATGCATGGGAATGACATTCATATAATGTGTGTATAGCGAAATATTTATAATATTATTTATATTATAATATCTACTTCTACTAAATCTCAACCAAACTTTTGCGGATAGAGGTGGTCATAATGTAAGAACAAAACAAGCCTTTCGGGCGTTAATATTAGTTTTCTGGACCGGAGCCTCTACTTTATTTTAGTAGCCCCTCATCTGTTCTCACGAGGCTGAGTTTAACCTGAAGTCCCAAACCCATATATATATATATATATATATATATATATATATTGAGCTTTAGTTGCAACAAATAATTAAGTCATAACATTTTAGAATAAAAATATATATTAATTTTGACATCCTAGCTTAAAGATTTTCATTTGACCTAAAATAAATTAAATATACCCCAAACAAATAGTAATAATAATATGCAAAATTATTATTATTATTAGCAGCACGTCTTACTACCCGTTCGGGTTATACGCAGCAAAATTATTCTATTTTAGTGTTACAGCCTATTGTTATTCACCGAACAATTTGACTTTTATAGCCGGGCACTATCTAGTCTTCTCCCCATTATAGTCTTGTATTCTATAGAACAGAAAATTCAGAGTATGAGGCTTCATAAATCTCATTGATCAAAAAGAAGGAACCGTAAAAACATGAATAGATTAAAAATTATTGAATGGCACAATCATTCATTTTTTTATGTATAACACATACATATATGTATTTGTGTGTGTGCATGTGTGTATGACTATAAGTACACTTCGTTTATCCTGAAAGGTACCTTACCTTACCTTACCATGAGGGACTACACTATGACCTTATCTTATAAGCTGCACCTTAGTGGAATCATGGAAAGTAGGCCTTTAAGGGTGAACGAGGGGTACATTTGTGTTTTTTTTTTAATAATTCTTAAATTAGGCACCTGTTTATTTTAAATATAGATTTGTCTACTTACTATATTTTTTTAATTATTTGAACATTTCAAATTTAGTATTATAAAATTTAAATGTTACTATCAAGTAAAATTGGTTAAGAATTTTAGATCCATAAAGCTTCAGAAATCAAACGCTTTAATACACTTTGAATTAAACATTGACAAGGTCAAACCAAAGTAATTTGAGATAAATGTATTGTTTTGATTTAAAATAGAATATACTAATGATAATGATTAAAAACACGTAGTAATAATAATAATTATTATTACTAATAGCACTGCGTCTTACTACCCGTTCGGGTTATACGCACTTACGTTAATGTGTAATGTAAGGGTGATTGTGAGATGAAATGAAGGACCTACAGTTTAACGTGGAATCCGAACCACGGTGGAGGCTTGGCATTCCACACATTACACAAGTTGTGATTAATACACGTCTTGTCAGGGGTGAAAGCAGAGTTTGGTAATCAGATAAATCTGTGCCGCGACCGGGGATTGAACCCTGGACCCCCAGGACAGAAGTCCAACACCTTAACCCTAGACCGCCATGTCACCTAAATTTTTAATAATTAAGGTTACTTTAAAAGAATAATTGGTCTTTGAAATTTGGTGATAAACTGGTGTTTTAGCTTAACACACTAAAACACACCGTATCACATGCAAACATACAAACCGGCAATATATTTTTCTAATTAAAAAAAAAATTAAATATAAGTATATAAGTATATAATGTATGGTTTTGATAAATAAAAAAATGCTTAAATTTTTGCTTTGAAGGTACCAAGTGTTTGCTTTGTAACCAGAATCGTGCTTAAAAACAGGCGTAGCTAATTATGTTTATTTAGCTGTCTCTTTAATTTCCTGTATCCTTACAAACTTAGCAGGCCAGCTATAGCTTCGCTTTCCTTATTTAAATTGAATTTGGAAAAGACCGTTAATTGACTGTTCACGGTAATACCATAGTAAACGAGTGCTAACTATTGCAAAAAAAAAGAATCTTGAACACGTATATTCCTATTGTGTGTTTATATAGGTCTAATTATATGTGTTAATGTTGTTTATTTATTTGTTGTTTTATAAGATGTTTATTACAATAGCTCTGCTTGGGGCTTACATATTGTGAAGAAGTACCAAATAAACTCTGTCGTCAGTCGAGTAGTTTTCCATGAAGGCCAACCATGGATCCAATTTACATGAGTATTGCTTAACACGTTTTACTTCGCAACACCGTCACAAATTAGGCACTCCTTCCTATAATTTGCATTAGGAGGTCATTTATCCCATCTACTTCTAGAACTAGGGCCCAATGATTGAACTTAACTAACACTTAATTTTTGTCAATGTAAGGAAATCACAAGCATCATTCATTTATAAAGTGTTTATTCTCCAGGTATTGTTATACCTGGGATTAATTAAAAATGCTTTGTTAGAAATCAGTGATTTTAACAAGATCAATCAGCTTTATAACATTAAGGAGTGAACGTTTGAATTCGAACCAACGACTCAGCACAAGATGGATTGAGTTGTGTTTTTGAGAAAAATTTACTCAATTCTATTTTGAAAAGTAGGTTCCACAAAAAAATAAGCCTCAATATTACGGTTATAAAACAAACAAAAAAACTCCAGCCTTAACCCTTTTTTTAAAGTGGCAGACACCACACAGAGTAATTAACTTTAAAAATGTGCCTCAAGTTTACAAAAAAAAAATTCTCTAAAAAATAAATGGCATTCAACCCAGCCCCAAGTAAATATATAGCTCTAGACTTCAGTGTCAAGGAAGGGTTGGGAGGGGGGGGGGGGGCCCCCCCCCCACCCTCCCCCTTACCCTCACGGGGGGGGGNGGATCGTCTGCAAGACATCCTCTTATTCGTAAGGGAGGGGGAGATTTGTATCCGCAGGGTTTCGATAGTGTGTAAGGCTAAGATAACCCCAATTTGTTCCAATCTGGCCTTATTCCCGTTCAATGCTATTGCATTATTTGGTCTATTCCTGTTTTATACACTTACTGTGTAAGACCACCAGTTCAATAATCCTACCTTGTTATCTTCAATTGTTTTAAGTACAATCAATGTCTAACATTTCTGAAGGTTATTGAGTCCATCCATCTGAAAGAAGTAGCAGCCCTAACTGTAACACAAACTAATAATGTTTGAAGAAATTATTTAATGGATACCTGATCGTGACCCAGATACCAGCTCAATTATTCTCATTGCTATGAATGCATGTGAATCGGAAATCAAAGCTCTTAGACGTCGTTTGCGCTATGAAAACCGCCAGGGCTAAGCAAGCAGTTGACTCCAAGCCAGAAGAATGATCTTCATTGTCAACCAACTGCACTTGAAAAAAATTATCCATCCTCTTTCAGGTAGGTAGGTAGACATTTTAGTGATTTGTTCTTATTTTGATTTTGGTCACCTTACCTCACTTCCCGTTCGAGTTATATACATACGAAATAAGTACGCTAGTGGGAAAGGTATGAGGACGACTGTATTTAGACACTAGGGTGCCGAATAAAAACAACTTCTAATAATGTTTTATAGTGACTTCACTTAGCAACATTTTATTAATGGCTTACCCACATCGGTGGTTGGATGGCCTAACGCGTCACTCTAGTGTTAAACTAGATTACTGGAAATCGGGATATCGGGTTTTTAATCCTGACCGGCTGACTGGGTATGTTTTTTCCTAAATGGTTTCCCACTCTCTTTCCATGCACTTTCAGGTATATTTCCTCAAAAATTTGCACTCCTCGCCCTTATTATTTTAACGTAATTAATGTATGGATGTTACTCGAATGGATATAAAGACAGCTGTAAAGAAAATAATGGCTTCTCTTATAGGGGTAGATATAGTTTAAACGAACTCCACCTTTTTAAGCGTGAAGAGGACATAGGGAAATTTAAGTGGTAATAAGCCACATATATTAAACCTCCTGAAGTGTTTCGAGTCTCGGCCTCTCTGTAACTCCTAATCCAGTATATTGAGAGAATGACACCTCAGGCTGGGCGACCACCAGTGCGGGTCTCTAACAATGTAGAAGTTGTAGAGTAGAGAGCCTGTGGTCCACAATAGGTATTGAAAGATCTGACCTAGTGTCTGTAGCTGTCCAGACAATGGGTGAACCAGGAAGGGCATGGTGGGGACATCGCACGGGTCAAAGTTTGTCCTATCGATGAGTCAAGGTGAGCAGCATTCTAGAGTGGCAAGGTGTGACGTCGCCAGGCCCGTCAGACCGGCAATGCATCGGGCGGGCAGCTTCTCCACGTCACAAGGAACAATGTCTTGAGAGAGGGGAAAACACTACGCAATCAGCTGAGAAACCAGTTGAGGTGAACATACCTGTTCAACACACACTCGCTTTACTTTCGTCTTTGACAGGAGTTGATGTAATCCGATCAACTGCATTGGCCAGAGTACTTTTTAAATAAGCCAATTTAAAGTGCATTTTATAAAAACAAGTATTTTAATGTTCCATTTAAAAACTTTATAAACTAATTAGCCTAGAAAAAATACGTCTGATATCAGACAATGCCCTAGCATCTTGATATTTATTAATTGTTCAGCAGGATAAACTTCTATACAAATAGTATCATTATTACAACAACCAAAATCAAACCTTGTGGTCAACCAGCCCTAAACAAATTCACCACATGATAGCTCACAGCACTCGTTTACTTCTTCGTAAAGGAAATGTGTTTGTCTATATGTAATTATTGAGGGGATTGAAAGTAGGGTTTATAGTTTAAGGTCTCTTAAACACTGGCATACTTATTTCACTTAAATTGTGCATTCCGCAAAATAGGCTAGTCTAAAAAAAATTGGCAATAAAAGAAAGTATGAAATGAGACTAATAGCGTATGAATGATTGTGAAAAAGAAATATTGTGTGTGTTATGGAGTTTAAAAAAATTAAAAGGAGAAGAAGAAAATATGATGTTGGAAGATTGTATTTATGGCCTAATGCTATGGGTTGGGGTTAATTTAGGGCTAAAATGTTTAAGTCCTCATGGTCGAGAGGGAAAATATTTAGTATTATAATCTAGTCGCTGCCTCCTCTCCCTTTGCATTTTATTTTATCTATGCAGATACTTACAAATTTTAAGGCATCCCCATATCAGTACAAGCGGCTCAAGCTACCCCCTTGCCTTGGATAATACACCTAATATTATGTAGCTTAACGCACACTCGCAATCGGCAATGTATATACAATGTGAGATAAGAAAGACAAATTATTTTCCAAAATATTCTAGTCAGAACATATTGTTTGAAACATTTTATTTAATTTATTTTCTAGAGGTAAAAATAAATGTGTGTGGGCTAGCCTTAAAACATGACCGTCTGGTTCCGTAAAACATTTTGTCAGAGAAAGAGGGCAAAAGAAGTGAACCGACATTATTGACTCATTTGTTAAACAAACTCAGTGTATTGGAATAAGTGTTGTTCACACTAATGCACTGGAAAGGAAAATATTCTAGGCCCAATAAAAAAAGATCGGGAATAAGTCCATTATCTTACTGCATCTGCTCATACATAGTACATGAAATAGCTTTTCTCTTACGATGAAATAAATCATATATAAATATATCATTTAAGTTGTACAGTTAAAATGGGAAACTTAAGGCCAATTCACACAGAACGATAAGCTAAGCTAAGATTGGCTCTGCTAGCTTTTTAGAAAAATAGTGGACCATTCTATTAAATGTGCTGGTGCACACAGAAAGTTAAGCTATGCCTCTCTGCGCCACGCTATGTTTTTTTTTCCGATTGCTGACCGAGCAATATTTCCATCCCCCATCTTGAGCCATCTTATTTTGCGCATGCGCATAACGCACCTTGAGCTCCGTGTTGAACAGACGCAGTGCTGGTTTGGTGAACATAACTAAAGAAGTGTTGAGGTTTTGTTTTCAGTTTGTTTCATGTGTATTTAAGTAATATTCTATTTAGGTTTTTTTTAATAAATGTTTTTATATTAAAATGGAAGCGTTAATTGAACAAGTCAAACTTCCACCTCCTAAATTTTCTTTATCTTCTAAAACAGCTGCTAACAGAAGCAACTTTTTTTTTACTCGGTACTATAACCTGAGCCTATTGGGGCTCCTGGTCATAACTGATTTAAAATATCTCCATCCTTTCAAATACATTATTCGATAGAGAATACAAACGAGACCATCTAATGGTATTTAGTTGCGCTAGGCAAGCGCTTGTTAAGCGATACATCCAATGCTCTGGACCACAGCAGAACCTTAAAAATGTATATACAATGAACAGTGCTGGTCGAAACTGTACTCTTGGATCCAACTGCTGGGAGATTATAGTAGTTAAAACTGGAATCACTATTAAGTTCAAGCTTGGGAAACTAATTGGTGTTGATTCAGGTGATTCACGAGTAAGCTTGTGTTAAAGTGCACCCGTTTGAGCAAGGAGAGTTTTGTAAGGATGTGAAGCGTGGTCTCTTACATTGTACCAAGCTATTAATTTAGAGTGTTAGAGAACAAGGTGCTTGGACCTAAGTGGAATGAACAAACAGGAAAATGGAGAAAGTAACTTAATGAAGAATTTCACGGTATGTATGCATTCCCAAATATATTAAGGATAATCGAGGCACGCAGGCTGAGTTGGGGTGGTCACTGACCATGAGGCATATTATGGGTAGTGACAGGCGTGAGCACAACATCTTTGTTGGTCTTGGTAGACCGATACGTTGATGGAAGGATAACTTCTACGCGCAAGGCAGGCAAATTTAATGAGAGCCTAATGCTTTTAAACTTCATGGCCCCAAAATGTGAATAAATCTTGTATTGAAACCATGCCTAAATATCTAAACAAACTGTTTAAATATTTCTTGCTTTGGCCGTATTAATTTTAAGGCCTTTTGGTTCCTGTACTGAGAAGTTAAGGAGATTTACTAAAGCATACCGTTGTATAAAAAATACATTCCATTCACTAAACACTAAATTACGTGGACGGATTTTTTGTCCCAGAACATATTATAGTAAGCTGCTCAGTGCAATGACACTTAAACGTCCTATCAAAATATAATTCTATCCTAGACAATCCTTAGCATTGTTTAGGAACTATATTTGGTGGTGTTAATAATAAATTCAGGCCATTTTTTTTAATTCATTATATTTAACGTGGACTTTCCAAACCGATTATATTAAAAGATGTTACATAAAATAGATTAATTCTATAACAGCCCAACACACAATCTCCCAGCCGTTAATTCATCACTATGAAAGAGGAAATAATTTCATAAATGATCAATGTTTTGGCTATGCCAATAATCAAACCCAGGACCCTCAGTTTAATGGGCAGACGTTCTTTTGACCTAGTTAAGGTTTTCGACGTTTAATAGTCTAAATCGAGAAGTTGGTCCTTATTCTATTACGGCGTGGCGTAGTATCGAGTCGCTGGCACGATGGCGTGGTCCAGTGAAGTGGCGGAACGGGGTAAGGTAGGCTGGTAAACAGACATATGGCATGAAGAATACTGGAGCGTGCCGAGGGGCGGAGTCACGTTTACTTCCAACTGCACCTTGTGACGCCCCTCTCCGCCCCTTCCAACCCTTCCTTCACTCGCACAGAGAGCTTTCATGTCCTTGCATTACAAATGAGTACATTGTAGTGAGGTCAGGCAAGCGGTCAGCACGACTGACTTGAAAACCTGGTGGACGGGGTAAGATCGCATTGCGGTCACTAAAAATTCACCGTCAACCATTTCCCATAGGTTAGTTGGATGGTTTATTTGGCAGAAAGGAATATATGGCCTTAGATAAAGTATTAGTCAGTGGCGTGTCGTGGAGTGTTGCCAGGGTAGGCCTGAGCTTGTACTGTACATGTGATATGTTATCTAGCCCCGCCCACACCCTGTTTTTCATTATCTTTGCTCCTAGTATCGCCACCTGTCCGAGCAATACGCATTTGACTAAACTATTGGAATGGGGACGAGGAAGGTATAATGTAGAAGAAATGTAATCACAATTACATAGAGGTAGAATGGTAAATGGTTTAGGGAAACCTACGCTTAATACCCCGACCTCCCAGTTACCAGCAAACCAGACTATACGACAGGCGTGTCAACCTCGTTTGACCATCAGGGCCACATTGAAAATCTAAAATAATGAGGGAGTCGTATTTCAAAAATCTTTATTTTCACCATTTTATGTAAAAAACTCCATTTTAAAATCCTTGCTATTAAAAAAATATAAAACGCTGAGACTAACTTTCTAAATATTGTTTTTCAGAAATTTGGAACGTTTGTTTTTCACGTCAAGGGTGTGAGTGCTAGGCTAAAAATCTTGTGTTGAATCAAGATAATAATTGTTGACAAATGTGTGTCAGTAAACAGTGGTCTTTTGGCTGTTTGTTTAATTTCATAATAGAAAAAAACTGTTCACACACTACGTGCTGCCAAACATTGCACGCTTTGATGACCAAATTTAGCAAGTTTTCTCTCTGATGAGTAAAGAGTAAAAATTTGTCAAACCAACCTCACCTGCTAGGTATTCCCAAATAATTATCAATTTCTAAATGTCATAATCTCAAATGGTGTATTTCTACAATGTTTATAGTAATAATAATCGGGTCGTATTGTGTTGGTTCATCGAAACACAGAATCATGGATCGAGCCGCAAGTTTAACATGATTGCTAAGAGCTCTAGATTTAGTTAGTACTCATGTCCACCAGTAGATCTATTTGACCCAAAAAAGGTAGTCCTTACTCTAAATACCTCCCATGGTAATACAATGTTGTTGATACATGGCCGCTATGTGTTCTCTAGAGACGTGTGCCACGGTACATGAATTAGGTGTGCGGTAGGACACATTCCAGAGCGACACGTATCTCTGTTCACTATGATCACCAATAAAGTTGATACGAATGGCAGCCGTGCGTAATCTTCATTTATTACTTGCTCGTACGTACTAATATTTTTAATATATCTGAAAAAATAAAAAAGTTTCGCTTGAAGCTGAGTGTTATGTTATCATTATTATTATTATTATTATTATTATTATTATTAGCACCGCGTCTTACTGCCCGTTTGGGTTATACGCACTTACGCTAATGT
>CABFOW010000411.1:0-58787 GCA_902141385.1 Timema californicum
TAAATAAACAAGTTATTAAATTTGTTAGTTATAGTTATAGCTACATCAAAATATGATATACATTAAATTGATAAGTGCCACCTGCACACAAAAATTAAATACAGGACTTTGGAGTTATTGTTCCAATGCTCTACACACTAAACTATCGAGTCGTTTCATGATAATTTCCGTGCGCATATCAAAGAATTTGATTTAAAATATTAGGGAAAAATGACCCTATGCAAGGGAAGAACCCTGAATTGCACAATGGTTAAAGCATTGTTGTACAATGTCAAAGGTACGAGTCCAGGTGTCATTTTTCAATTTAAATTATATCTACAATCATATTTATCAAATTAGCCAGATTAATAATACTTGTAATATAAATAGTACACATTTAATGTTCAAAAATTTAAAATTTACCAAGAGTTGATTCACACACACACACTTTTTTTTTATAGGAAACAAATATTAAAATGTAAAACATACATTTAATTTTCATATATATCCAATTTCCGTCTGATCATTTTTATAACAAGTTTATTGACACATTATTGTATTGTCATCCGTGGTTGGTATATCCATAATTTGTCTCGATGATTAAATAATTTCATTATATCAATCATTCAAACATTTATTAATTTTAATTTATTTTCTATTTAATTTAATTTATCCATCCGAATGAGACTCCTTTAGAGGAACAAGCCCTCGTTTATGATCGTAATAGTCCCCGTTGTATAATTATTCTATGTCACTAGGAATTTAAAAGTTTATTGTTGCACTTACAAATGTAACGCCACCTATCCCTATATTGAGCTAGTTCTATCCAGTCCATCTCATTATACCCTCTATATTTCAAGCCCCCCCTCCCCCTCTTATTGTACACTAGACTTAAAAAGTAGACTTGATACTTTTTATACACAAGTTAAAAAGTTTACGTTTAGGTCGATATGCTATATTTACTATTAGGTAGTACTTTAGATCCAAATCTTTAATAAATCATATAACCATGGTGTGGAGAAATATTTTTACAACCAAAGTTTAGATATGATATCCTATTAAGCATATGATTAATTTAGAGCAGCCTTGAAGGTCTCATTAGATAAACTGTAAAGATACCAAAACATTTATACCTATTCAAAAGCAGGATTTTAAATGGAATTTAGACTTAATAAATAATTTGGTTTGATCGCCACATTAAAATTTATTTGGTTATCTCTTTAAGAGCATTCTTATTATCAATTTAGGATCAGTGGCGTATAATATGAGAGTGCTAAAAGAATAGATGAGCTACCTAACTGTTTAAACAAATTAAAGAAAAACAATATTTAGAATAATAATATATTAATTTGTCAAAAATAAAATACTAAGAATGTTAGTGAAATAATTTATATATTTTCTAACATCATATTTAAATATTTTTAAAGGATGTAATACATTGTTTTAAATTTAGTTGATATTCTTTAAAAAAATTGTAAGTCATACGCTTAATATATTAAATGTTTGTGATATGGCTCATTAGAGAACAAACATAGGCAGTGGTAATTTTTTTATACTTTAAATATTATCAAGCTTTAATGAGAACACATAACGTTAATATACTATTTTGGATTAGGCGTCATTAATCTCAATTAAGTTCGATTGTAACACAGTAACACCTTTCATTATTTTTTTTATAAAATGAATAGGTGGGTTTTATGTTTTTATTGGGACACTATATTTATTTTAATGTTAAAAGTCATTAAGATACCAAATATGCCCGTAAAAGGAATGTACATTTTTCTTGTGATTACATATCCCTGAAAGCCAGCCTTTTTGATATACTACATTTTTATAGTACCTTGAAATTAAGTCACAGTCCAATCTCCGTAGAAATAAATTTATTTCAGAGCTATAAAATCTAATAGATACACATATACACTTTTAATGCATTAATACCTAAAATATTATTATCTTTGACCTTAAGTAAATATATTTTTTTATAATGCCTCTTACTAAAAAAAATTCCAATATACATATTCCCATTATAAAAAAAGAAGACTAAGCTGTTGGTAGTTTCTCATTACCCACTACCTTTTTAGGAAAAGCATTTATAAAAACCACTTCTCGATGAAACAATTTGTTCGTGAGGACATAACGACGTTGACCTCTTTGTGATTTCGGAACTATCTTACCAATTGTGCTGCGTATTAACATGGCTCACCAAAGCACAATCAGCAATAACACACTTAGATACTAATGTATAATTTAGAAGGAGAAGGATGAAACCGAGTAGTTCATCAGGTGAGGGTTGATAACACTTCCCTCATCCTCTGAAGCGTTTACACCCTCCTCTCACCCCCCACACAAATATATACACACACACTACCATTTGACCCTGGACAAGATTGACTTGAATCTTTAAGTTCCTTTCTGATCTACTATTTGAGATATGTTTTCACTAACTTTTTTCAAAATAAGTCCTGGAAGGAAGATTTCTACAGGAAAATTTCGTGAATAATTCAAATAACATGAAATATGAACTATTCATAAGAAATGCACACAAAACCACTTCAATATAAAGAATAAGCATGCTAATTCAGTGTGAGACTGTTCTTAAAATTATTTAAGAACTATTTATTTTGGTCTTAATATTATATCTTTAAAAATCACCAAATAAAACTACAAATGAATTAATATGTGAAATTCTATCTTGTTTGTCGTGGCAGGTAGTCAACATCGTTAAGCCCATCTAAGTTTGATACAATACCCTTGCCCCAATACTTCTACGATGAGTGCCTTTATCAAACCCTGTAGCCCCTTTATTATTTTGGGATGTGATCCAATATCTTTGTGTGAAGTCAGTATAAATACCTCTGTCGACGCTTAATTTATTCTAGTTTTTTTTCTAGAGAGCATTGTCTTAAAAGTTAATGGGATGCCAAATTTTAGTTTTCTTGAATATTTAGAAGTGTTCTAAATATTCATATTTAAGGACAGATATAAAATATATATCAAATTATAATGTTCTAAATCCAGCAGCTTTTCTTGTATAAGTTAACAATCCAAAAACCAATACATTTTGAAGAACAAACTTTGAAAGGAAATATTAATAAATCCCAAAAAATGAGATCACAAACGAAAGCAGTCTATATAACGCAATATTTTCCAAAGAGCTATCATAATATATATATATATAATAATTTTATATACTGTAACAAAAAAATATTGTAAATAATAGCATAGCGTTTTAACAAAGATCCTATAAACGTATAATCGAAGTGTAATGGGTCGTAAGATGCAGTGCTAAAAAAAAAGACGATATATAGTCAGACACTTATGGATGTTCAAGGTTGTCCCTCTACACGTATACACATATTTAAATTTTCTACCATACCGGCAAGGTTTTATTTTATTAGTTTAGGAAATTTTTGTGGAAAATCCCTTTCCCCCTTTCCAGTAATTTTCTTTATTTTATCACCAATTATTTCTATCCATTCGATCTATAAAATTATATAATAACTACTATAACTAATTAGGGATTAGTAAGGTTGAATTTATAGGAAGCGTATCCACATGTTCATGGAGGGATTGTGGGAAACTATTTGGGATTAACCAACCTTGGTACACCAAACTGGTATCGAAACAAGATCTCCCCATCCTCAGCAGTCAAGTATATTGCGAGAAAGGCGCTTTAAACCATGTATCCACCAAAACGGGTATCACAAACTAAAATAAAATATATTTTAAATTTGTTTGGGGCTGTTTTGATATATGTCAGCTTGAAAAATTTAAATCTTCTACCACTGAGAGAAGAAAAAAATCATCGCATCGTCTTTCTACCTATTTAGGATATACGAGTATTTTAATAATTTACTCCAAGGAACTAGAAATAAGGAAGATCTAATTTAAAAAAGTGAGAGCATTTGCGTGGAGGTATAGGAGAAAAACATATAGGTAAAACACCGACAATAGAGCCAATCGGGAATAAAATCCTGATTTCCATCTCATCAGCAGTCAAGTATATTGTGAGAGTGACGCCTTAGACCATGCAGCATCTGAAGACGGGTCAGTGGAAAGTTGCTCTTTACATAAGTTTTGGAGGTTTATACATCCAACATTTAATTAACTCCACTCGGAGATTTCGAATATTTAGAAATTGATGGGATATTTGGAATAATCCTAATATATGCCTGGTATTTTTTTAAATTCTTTATGAATTCTTAATATATACAATAGTTTGGGAGGGTGTGAACAAAAAAGATAGAAAACATTTAATTTTTATATATTAGTATATTTAAGTTTAATATAAATTATGCGTTTGAATTTAAATCACTCACACACATACCCACAAACTAACAGACGCACAAACACACATGCCTTCTAACAAACCGATATATATATATATATCGAAGACCCTTTAAAGGTATATCAAATGAAAATCCTATAAGAATAAGCAGAAAAGGCCTAAAAGCCGTGTTTTGTATCCTATCTCGAATCAAATACATGTATGTATATGTTAACCAGATGTCCAAGTTATATCCATATGAAATTTTAACAGAACAATTTGTACAGTGGTTTTAGCGTTATTGAGCAGCAAACAAACTAAAGTCAGACAGTTCATTTTTATATAATTATTGGGGTAAACGTAAAAACTACCAAGGTTCACATACTCTATTTTTTTTTCAAATAATAACTATACAAAGCTTAGGATTTTTATGGTATTTAATTTTGCATCCTTCCACATCAGCAATCACGTAATTTAATACTTTATACTCACAACATGTGTAATAATAAATAACAAAAGTTAAGGTTTCCCGAAGAAATAAGTTATTACCAAGTTTTGAATTTCTATGATTCTTGATTCTCCAACTACTCGCACAGGTAGTCACATTGTCTAATTTTCTAGGTTCACTACGAATGTAGAAGAAGAGTTTAAAAACGTGGGTCATATGTCAATCAACTCTGCAATACTGTTGGCTAGAAATCGTGAATTTACACAAATACTATTGCACGTGGATCGTTCCTGATTAATATTAATGGGGGTAAAGAGTTAATATAAGTTCCTAATAATGACAACTATTGAAATATTAAAGAGTATTTAGATGAAAACTACACTGAAAAGGACGTTTTTCGACAATTTTAGAATGGTTTAATAGCTAGGAATTGTACACGATTAATGTTGATTATGTCATAATAGAGACATATTATAGTTAGTATGAATCTTTGTCGCTTTGTCCCCCATCATCACCACGGAAAATTTTTAGTAGTAGTCATTCAAATACTAATGTACTGCAAACATTTTAAGCATCTCGTAGGTTTTTTTTTTACTTTTACTCCCAAACCTCGCGTGAGACGGGGGCTAAGTTGGACCTCCAATGATCAGTGATAACTATTTATTTAACGTTTAAAATGGATTTTCTAATAGATCTTAAAGTTGCACTTTCCAGTCTACACACAGTCTTTGGAACTAGGCTCAAGATATTTGATTTAAAAAATATAAATCCTAAGAGCACACCATATGATTTCACTAATTAGACCTGAAAATTGTCATCTTTATATTATGATTTTGTTTGGAAGTACACACTCCGGAGGTCAGGAGGTTTAAGGCGTCAATATCTCAATATAGAGTCAACTCTGCTTATTGTTAATAGATATTTAGTTTACAATATCCACAGCTCACTAAAACTTAAATGTGTTTCCATTGATCCGTAAGTGATAAGGACAAGAACAAAATCTATAAATTATATTACATTTATTGAAATCTGTTTAAATGGTTATACAGTATATGTGCTGTTGTTTAATGTAAACCTTTTTGTTAATATTTTCTGCCTTCTAGCACCACGTCTCTTACTACACATTCTGGTCGTATGCCTGTGTGATGATTAGACTAATGTGTTAGGGACTAGTATAGTTTAATCAAGAGGAATTTCTTCCGGATTTGCATATAGGGAGGTTAGAAAACTATTTATAAAATCCATTCACCATGCATCCAACTGGGATCAAACCCCAATCCTTCTGTCATCAGCAGAGTAGTCTATTGCAAGTGTAACGCCTAAGTAATAATAATATTTAGCACCGCGTCTTACTACCCGTTCGGGTTATACGCTTTAAGTTCTAGTTACGCTAATGGGTTAGGAATTGGAGAGGTTTCATTAGAGGAAGTGAACCCGCACTTGCGTGGAGGGATAGTGGCAAATCATTTAGGAAAAACCACCTCCAGTTCACCCGACCGATATTCGAACCTCGATCTCCCCATCCTCAGCAGTTGAGCTCAACACAACAAGTACATTAGCCATCTACGCCACCGAGGCGGGTGTAATGTAACGCCTAAGAACAATTCGGTATTTTATTGGTAAAAATACTATTTTTGTCTGAATATATATCCTTGTAAATCAGAGATTTAATGACATAAATAGCTCTAACATTAATTATGTGTATGGTTTGATTTGTTAAAAAATCACGATTCAACTATTAATTTGTATACAAAACAACCAACACATAATATAGTTTCTCTGTTGCTTTAGGATTAAATGTAATCTGGCATTACTCTTAGGATTACAATTTATTTGACAAACAAATATGACAGACAAAAATTAATTATACATTCATAGTTTGTTGATATTTACAAACCCCTCGTTGTCAAGGGGACTTACAAATGATATTAAAATATTAACAGTTAATATATTTGAATTGATACAAATTTAAATGGCAAAAATAACCACACAATCTTTCAGCTTTTTCGACACTGCTTCACTTGCTACTGAGATAGCGTGGTACTATATACCATATCCATTGTTAGAGATAATGAGTACAACAGATGTCTGATGAGGACTTTTTGAGTTATTGGAAACAAACAAAAGAAATTGGAATGTAAAGAAAAATGTAAAATTTAATTATGTATATAGAGAGATAATATATAAGAAAAGGTTCATTCCCAAGTGTAATTACAATAATGTTTCTCCTAACTAACATTCCTCAAATATTTCTCTCACACTCTAGTTTTCTCCTTTTCTATCTAGTTTTCCGTTCATTTACTGGTTAGTTGGTGGCACGTTTATGGGAGATGTGTGTGCGTACGTGTATAAGAGAGATCTACTATCAACTACAGAAAGAGAGAAACTATGAGTGCAAGGGTTTTTAGACAAAGAGAGAGAGAGAGTGTGTGTGGTGCAATTAATTTCTCCTCGTGTAACCTATACATGCCACAAGATATCTTGTTACGTAGCGTGCTCTGAGACCTTTGATATGGAGTGTTATTTTTAATGTATCAGGTAGGCATATTCATACAATAATGTTAATTCAGTATTATGTTTAACATAAAATCAAGGTTAAACCTTACAAAAATTGTTTTTTACAGGAATAGCATACGGTAGGCTAAGAAAAATATTGGTGTCTGAATAGAATAATTAAACTATGGTTTGTGGTGTTTAAATTTAATAAGAGTTGGAAAAAACCTTTTATAAACCCAGGAACTTAGATATAGAAAATCTTTTATCAGGTAGTTTCGTAAAGTTATATTTAGTCCAATATGATATGAATAATTTATTTCGACCTCTATAAAATATAATAAAACAACTATAATGTATTTATCCGTAAAGTCACGTTAGCGGAAACTTTTAAATTATATAGATATTATAAATAGTTATACATAATTGAATCAAAGTCGATATGCCATATTAATTTTGAACAAAAACAAAGTATTGGTACTTTAAAAAATTCTTCTTTCTTCAAAAATCTAACACAAGTTTAGGTTAACAAAAGCAATTTTTAAGACAAGAAACATCAATCTAAAAGGAAATTCAAAGGTTGTAGAAAGGTACAAGTAGGAGTGTCATAAATCATAGCATACTTATCAGTCATCACTATGCACAAGGATGTTGAGGTTTTAATCCTGGTTTGGATACTTTAATTTTTTTTCATTCATTCTTCAATTTATATTTGGTACATTGCCTCTATTACATCTAAATCATCAGTATCTTTTATTAAAAGCATTTAATCAAGAAACTAGAAAGATCTACTATCAACTACAGAAAGAGAGAAACTATGAGTGCAAGGGTTTTTAGACAAAGAGAGAGAGAGAGTGTGTGTGGTGCAATTAATTTCTCCTCGTGTAACCTATACATGCCACAAGATATCTTGTTACGTAGCGTGCTCTGAGACCTTTGATATGGAGTGTTATTTTTAATGTATCAGGTAGGCATATTCATACAATAATGTTAATTCAGTATTATGTTTAACATAAAATCAAGGTTAAACCTTACAAAAATTGTTTTTTACAGGAATAGCATACGGTAGGCTAAGAAAAATATTGGTGTCTGAATAGAATAATTAAACTATGGTTTGTGGTGTTTAAATTTAATAAGAGTTGGAAAAAACCTTTTATAAACCCAGGAACTTAGATATAGAAAATCTTTTATCAGGTAGTTTCGTAAAGTTATATTTAGTCCAATATGATATGAATAATTTATTTCGACCTCTATAAAATATAATAAAACAACTATAATGTATTTATCCGTAAAGTCACGTTAGCGGAAACTTTTAAATTATATAGATATTATAAATAGTTATACATAATTGAATCAAAGTCGATATGCCATATTAATTTTGAACAAAAACAAAGTATTGGTACTTTAAAAAATTCTTCTTTCTTCAAAAATCTAACACAAGTTTAGGTTAACAAAAGCAATTTTTAAGACAAGAAACATCAATCTAAAAGGAAATTCAAAGGTTGTAGAAAGGTACAAGTAGGAGTGTCATAAATCATAGCATACTTATCAGTCATCACTATGCACAAGGATGTTGAGGTTTTAATCCTGGTTTGGATACTTTAATTTTTTTTCATTCATTCTTCAATTTATATTTGGTACATTGCCTCTATTACATCTAAATCATCAGTATCTTTTATTAAAAGCATTTAATCAAGAAACTAGAGAAAAATTAAAATATTGGTATTAAGTAAAAAATAATTGAATTAAAAAAATATTTATAAAAGAGATTTAACAGTTTGAACACCACACCAGTTAGTTTAAAAATATATATATCAAATGACCATAAGGCTACGTATATTTCATAGAATTAAAAAAATAAAATCACAAAAAATGAGAAAAGCCTCCCAATATCACCTTTGTAAATCTCGCGTTCTGATTGGTCGGCGAAATGGATCGCGTGATAGCTAAAGAGTGGGTGTTGGGGCTCAGATAAACGATTTCAAAGCTGTTAACGCAAACCCGTTTGTGACCGTAGGGACCATTAAATTTCACAGGAAAGTAAATTTAACAAAATATAAAAAATGAACAAGCCTCCCATCACCAACGCCGCTAATCCCTTTCCTTTCTTTTCCACAGTTCAAACACGGTTGCCAAAATTAAAACTATATGACCCAATTTATTTTTTAAGTATTAATTTTCTTGGTCCTTAAGTTTTTATTTTGTTAGTGGTTAAAGGTTATTTAATCTGTCTGATATGAAAGTAGTATAACAACTATCAGATTAACTCAAAATATTCTTCTAAGAAAAAAAAAATTGAAAATCATGTCAACGGAAAAGTTAACATAAATTAAATTAATCGCTTTCAAACTTTCTCTATCAAAATAATAGTAATCAAACTAAATTTTATCTATTATTTTTAAAATACAATTAGATCATTCCATTTTTGATACTACCAATTTAATCATGACAATGATGGATTTGGCAGTAACGCGAGTAGTCTACCTCATATAAATGAATTTACCATTTTGGTCCACTCACATATATATATCTTAATATTATATATAATTTGATAAGCCCGTTTCCGGTAGTAGAAATTAGGGGTATATTAATGAACAGATTTTGTCAAATGAACACTCATTTAAACGATTAAGAGGCCAGGATGTCGGGAAAAGTAATGTTTTTCCACGAAAACCCGATTATTAAAGATAATTATCTGTTTTAAGTCTGTGTTTAATCACCATGGTGACCATTATTATCTGCATGGCTGTACATCTATAAATAAAATAAATCGCTTTGGCTAAAAAATAATAACTCAAATCTTTATTTATTGTTCCAAACACATCACAGTTTTCTCTTTGGATGCTGGTCATTATCACGTCTAAATTGAGATGCCTAACCTGGGGGAATGTTTTTTTTATTGGAATGTTGCTATCATTAATTCCTGTTTAAATAAATAATTTTGACCATAATTTGAAAATTAAAATGTCAAGTGGTTAAGTTCGTGAAATAGTTTTCTACGTTTGGTTTCGCTCAGGATAAAATGATGTTTAAATATGTTTAGTTGTATATTATTAGCTCAAAAACGATAAAATGATCTTGAATAATATTTAAAAATTACCATTTTAAATAAAATAGTATGAGTTTTGGTAATAATTTTTTGAAATAATGGGTGTTGATGTTCTTTTTATTCAAATAATGTGTTTTGATGTTAATTTTTAAAGAAACTTAAGTTTAGTGATGTTTCCATTTTAGCGCTTAATTTTGAGGATATTATATTTAAAAGTAATGTTTTGTGTAACGTATCTATCTTTTCACATTATTATAAATACTGTAAGTTCAGTTAATTTTACATATTGATACTTATTTTGAGGAAATTATATTTAAAAGTCCCGTAATGTTTTGTGTACCATATCTATATTTAGACATTATATTTCTTTATCTGACACTCTCTCTAACGCTCTCACACACTCTCTCTCTTGACACCCACACACACACACACACACAGACTATTACACTTATATAATCTTCTCTCTTTCTCTCTCTCCCACTTTATCTATCTCTCTCATACACTCTCTACCCTCAAATACTCACCATATCACACAATTTATCTCACATTACCTTTATTATACTCTCTCTATTAAGCAATATCTCAAATGCTCTCTCATTATCAAACGTTTTCTATCTCCCAAACGCTTGCTTTCTCTCTACCTCAGACGCTTTTTCTCTCTCTTGAATGCTTTCTCACAAATTATCCCTCACGAACTTCCTCTCGCTCCAACTCCTTTTATCTCAAACTCTCTCTTAAAGTACTATAACTATTTAATTATCTCAATCTCACTCTCTTTAACTCATAATCTCTCTTTCACATTTTTCTTCTCAAACGCATTATTTCAATTTCTCTTTATAACTCCTTCTCAAAAACTTATTTTCTTAAACTCTTTTTCTGACTCTTTCTTTAAACTAATCACTCCCTCTCTAATTTTTTCTCTAAGACTCTTATTCAAATGCAATCACATTTTATATCTCTTATGACACAATATCTCCCAAAATTTTACTCTTTCTTTCTCCCTCTCTCCCTCTCTCTCACACACACACACACACACACACACTCACACAGTTTATCACGCATGTTCTCTCACATATTCTCATTACTTCTCTCATACCCTTTCACTCACTTTCTCTTCTCTCACACACACTCTCTCGTTCCTTCTTCTTAGAGTCTTTCTCCCCCTAATACATACACATACTCTCAATATAGCTCGTTCACACTCACTCGATGTCTCTTAATTTTACATTCTCGGTCTCCTCCACTCACTTCCTCACACCTCACACACATTTTCATATATAATTTGATAAGCTTGTTTCCAGTAATATAAATTACGAAGGAAATAACTGAACATTGTTTGACAAACTACCACTCATTTTAACGGATAGGAATCCAGGATGCTGGGGAAAATAATAGTTTTCCGGAAAACTCGATTTTGACAGAGAATTTTCAGGTTTTTTAATTACCATTGAAACTGCTGCATGGCTGTAAATCTCTTAATAAAATATATCTCTGACTAAAATATGATAACTCAATATATATTTGCTGACCGAACTAGAGATGAAAGTTTTCCGAGAAATTATGAATAGGAAAATTTTACGCAGTGGTGGTTTGTAGAAAAGGGGTTAAATTTTAGAGGGGGATCTTAGAGACTTTTATATATACTTCAAAATATAGTGTGTTAGAAAAGGGGGGAGGGGACTTTAGGTTGGAGAAGGGGTGGATAGTAAGCACGGAGAATAGCGAGGGGGATAAATGTTGGATCAGCTTTAAAACTATTTTAGTTAAATTTAAAAATTGAAGTAACACTTATGAACATAATGGGTCTACAAAAGATCGCATTAATTTGTTTCTTTACTACTTTATTTCTTAGATCCGCGTCTTACTACATGTTCGGTTTATACGCTTATGTACTAATAAAGATAATGTGTTAGGTATGTAGAAGGTTGGATTAGAGGATTTGCACCTGGATTTTGGTGGAGTGAGATTAGAAACTAATTTATTAAATTTGCCCTCAGTGCACCTGACAAGGATTAAACCCCAATCCCCTGTCATCAGCAGTCTAGTCTATTTCGAGAGTAACATGTTGGACCATGTGGCCACAGAAGTAGATGTTTATGATTACTACTACTATCACTTACCCTTATTATTATTGTTATTGTTATTTTTATTATTATTATTTTTATTATTATTATTATCCATTTAATCTACTGCAATTAATCTACAGAAATAATAATTGCAAATTTTCCAGGTAAATATTAAAGGAAAATTCACCGTCTCACATATCTAGTCCAAACACATCACAATTTTATGTTCGCAAGAATATTTATCTTTGGATGCTGGTCATAACATAATATCTAAGTTGAGATACCTAAACTGGGGATTCATTTATTTTTTATAGAAAAGTTGTTATAGTTAATTCGAATTTAAATCAATAATATCTAGCATTAATTAAGAGTTAAAAAGTTAAGTGGTTAAATTCATGAAAATTTTATCTATGTTTTGTTTCGCACACATGATAAAATTATGTTTAATTATGTTTTGGTGTGTATTACAATTTATAGGCTCAGAAACAATAAAATGATCTTGAATATTGTTAAAAAGAGCCATTTAACTATTTAATTATGAGTTTTGGTGTTAATTTTTTTAAATAAAGGATTTTAATGGGGTTTTCTTAGAAAATAGTAACACAATACAAATACATAAGTTAATCTATGTTTTCATGATGGTGACCTAGCGGTCTATGGGTAAGGTATCAGAATTTTGTGTTGGCGGCCGGGGTTCCCTTCTCGGTCCGGGCACAGATTTATTTGATTACCAAACCCTTCCTTCACCTCTTACAAGACATCTTGTGAATGTGGGGAATGCCAGGCCTCCACCGTGGTTCGGATGCCACGTTAAACTGTAGGCTCTCCATTTCATATCACAATCACCCTACCATTACACATTAGCGTAAGTGCGTAGACCCGAACGGGTAGTAAGACGCGGTGCTAGTAATAATAATAATATGTTTTCATTTTAACTCTTGATTTTGAGGCTATTATATTTAAAAGTAATGTTTTGTGTACCCGATTTATTTTTCACATTCTTACAAACACTGTAAGTTCATTTATGTTTCCATATAATATTTAAATTTACCGTAATATTTGAGTATCACATCTATAGTTTCAAATTATCTCTTTCTATCAGACTCTCGCACTCTCTCACACACTTACTTACACTCTCTCCTCTCTCTTTCTCTTACACACATACTATAAAACAATCTCTATATTATATTATTATCTAATTCTTTCTCTCACACACTCCCTACCCTCACATACACTCTTTTTCATACACTTGATCTCACATCATTTTCTTCATTATACTCTCTTTCATAAGCTCTATCTAAAACTTTCTCTCTCAACCGCTCTCTCTTTCTAAGACGGTCTCTTATCTCTAAGACGATCTCTTATATCTCAGATGATCTTTCGTCTTTCAAATGGTCTTTCTCTCAAACGCTCTCTCTCGAACGTTCTATCTCTTGAGCGCTATCATCTATCTTTCAAACTCTCTTCCTCTCATATTCACTGTACCTCAAACATTCTCAAACTCTCTGACTCAAATTCTCTGACTCAAACTCTTTATCATCTCAATTTCATTATTTCAAACACTATCTCACAATCTCACTCTTTCACTCTCACTATATATATCTCAAGCTCTCTCTATCTCAAACTCACTCTTTATCTAACCCACAGTTTGTCAAATCAACTTTCTCGCAAACCCTTTGACTTTTAAACCTATTCCCCGTCACTCAAACTTGCTTTCTAAATATTTTCTCTAACGCTTTCTCTCAAACACTCTTTCTCATTTAAACTCGCTCTCCCTAACCCTTTATCAATTTAATTTTATTTTTCTAAACTAATTTCTTCCACTCAAACTTTTTCTTTCAAACTCTCCCCCTATCACTCTCATTTTCCCTCTTTTTACCCAATATTTCTCCCAAAATTTAACACTTTCTCACACACACACTCTCTCACACATTTTATTGAGCACTTTCCTAAACATATTATCTTTCTCTCACACACTCTCTTTCAATTTATCTCCCACACTCTGTAGCATTTGGCCACAAGCATAGGAGAGTCAAGCCAGGAGAATATACAACTTAACCCCTTTCACCCTGCGTCGCGGACTACGAGTCGTAGAAAACAACCACAACAACACAACCGAGCATAGTTGCTTCACGAGACAGACTATCCACTGCCATCAAGGTTCACACACATTTACATAGAAGAAGATTTAAAAAAAAGGAATATCATACGAACGGATAGTATGATGCAGTGCTAAAAAAATATAGTATTTTCCTAAACAAATTCCCTATTACAATCCACCTAGCTGATATTTGGCCCATATTTATGAGTCTCCAGATATCTGGTCCAGAAAAGGTTTTACACCATGGTGAGTATTTTTCCCACAATAACAACCCTTTTAAGTGTACGAAGTGTCTAAGACGTCTAACAATAGACTGAGTCACCAATGACGAAGATATAAGGTTTATAATCTTTGCCAGTTGCAATCAGAGAGTTATTTTTATAATTGATAAATGCGTGAGTCAAAATGGGCACCAAAAGTGGATAACAAAAAATATATTTAAATTCCAATCTTATTTGGTTTCTGTATTTTTTTCTAAAAGAAACATTCTTTAAACCAAGGTGGGCGTTCATTCATTTTTAAAATTGAACCATTTTGAGAGTGAACTATCCCACATGTCTTGTCTAAATGACCCTTTGAATGATCTCCCAAGAGCATCGTATTGGAGCCCCTTACTTCTCCGCCACCCTTAGTGTTCCTCACCTATTACCCAACCTCTTTCTTCACTGTACGATCCTCAATCCCGCCAACTACTAGCGGATAAGAACCGAAGGAGGTTAAGAGAGTGAGAGAAAGAATGTGAGAGGTATTGAAGAGAAGAATTGGCAGCCAGGTCTTCCCGTCAATCTTCCAGATTGCCTCATTTACCCCGAGAAGAGTAGCTGAGAGCCGGTGACGCTTCAAGAGAATCTTCCTCTCTCCCTTCCTCCACTCTAAAGGATCCATCCAGTCTCCCCAACTCCCACCCCATCATCTGCACTTTTCCATCCCTTTAGCATCTCGTCGTCTCACTCAAGTCAAGCCGACCCCCCCTCGACTCCCCCCGTCGGACTGACGTATCTCCATTTGACATACACAGATCCTTTTGTTCCAAGATGGGATGTAGCCTACTCGTGAAAAATTCAACTCGGTTTTATTTTTCATAAATCATTAACTTCGTATAAGACATGACACCCTTCTTTCCAACTGCTTTGGTTAAATTTAAATACAATTTTTTTAGTGTATCCCACAATTACTTATAACAGATTTATTTTATAAATACAAACCAATGAACTAAATATGATTAAATAGTGAATTTATTTATCTCCCCCAATTCAGTGGGAACGTGGAGTAAGTAAATAACTCGTTTAAACGGGGTTTTTTCTGACGTAGATGTAGGGGTTTGAATCCCGGCTGATTTTATTAATTTTAATGTAACCAAACCGGTTTACTACCCTCCCTCAGCTCATATTCAGGTATAATTTTCTCTAAACGCCTTGTATGACATCTTATCTCGGTAGTATCTTTCTAGTAAATTAAAAGTATTAACCCTTAATCCTGACATAGCCAAAAAATGTACCCTGGGGATAATTTGGGGTACCCCTTTAAAAGTGATTAATTAACGACTGGGCCATGGGTGTTGTGTCTGTTGTATATTTTAATAGTTTCATATGTCGTGAGCAGATATAACCAGTCAGCTCATAAGGTGCACGTTAAATATCTCGAAAAAATAACTATAAAATAAATAAATTCCTCTTCCCTGCATCATTTGTTGAATTAAATGTGGATAGCCCTGAAAAGTGTTAGTTCCTGGTGGAAGAGAATTATTTACTTTCTTTGACTTCAACTTTCCTCACGTAGTATCCGCATGTTTTATTATAGTATACATATACATACATATTTGGAAAACTACCCTCATTAAACACATCTGGGATTCAAACACAAATACAAATATCTCCATAAACGGTAAAATATTATATTTCTAGAGTAAATTCATACACCCACTGACCACCAAGACTTGTTATTTAATTAATAAAATATATAAATCGACTGTAAAATGAATATGTGTTTTCATCTACTTGGTAATAATCTTCATGTAAACTTTGATTAATGGTTTTAGGTAAGAGGCCACAATTTATTCCTATAGCTATATTCTAACGATCCATCGCCAAACACAGATTGACGCTTCTTTAACGAAACAGTTTTAGTCTCATTAAATGTATTTCTAATAATGTTCATGTTTATTTGGTAAGGAGTAATAGTAATTGATGGTAAGGGTATATCTTCTTTTTTATTCACCTCCCCATATTTTATATACTACTTTGCTTCAACGATGAAGACATGTTTCGGCAATTTTTCACCATCATCAACTCTTATTTGTATTAAAGACGATTGATATTACCTAAAACTTTCCAAAAGATTCAAGTAAAATCGATCATTTTAATACAAATAAGATTCGATGATAGTGAAAAATCACTGAAACATGTCGTCATCGTATATGAAATGTAGTATATAAAATATGGAAAATGGAGAAAAAAAGAAGATAAATTTACCTTTTAAGGACCTGTACATAATTTTTCGTAAGAATATAGCAAATTGTATTGAGAAGGAAACTCTTTTATTCGACCTTAAAATCTGTCATCCTAAAGTATCACCACGCTGACCGAAACATGAGCATATAAATTAATTTTTACTACACAAACTTAAAAATAACTCTATTCACTAGAATATACTCTTGAATTATTCTTTGAGAAATGTATTATCATTTTGGAACTGATTATTAATATTCTAATATGTATTTGTAAGGTCAAAAAATTACATTTAATCACAATTGAATCATAACCTTTTTTTACACATTACTAGACTATCGGCTTTGAATTTAGAGGCTGGTTTTATAAATAGTAAATTAAGTCATGTTATTATCTTTCAAATTAAATGTTCATCTAAAAAAATAACCGAGACAAAATATAATTGTTAGGATTTTTTTTTATATTTATTAAGGTAATTTGAAATAAATGGTTAAAAATTATTATATATTATAAACATATAAATTAACTATACTGAAAGGATCCTTTAAAATAAGTTAATTTTTATTATATTTTTATTTTGAATGCTTTCATACAACATTGTTCAAAGTAATATTCATTTAATAAATTGACTCTCTTGTTAATGTGGCTGATACTTATACGTTCCTTATTCATTTTTACTTTTTATATATCATCAAAGTCATTGTATCTTTAGACCACTAAATATAATATTTTACTCTCAAATGTATGTTATGTTTGTACAGGCAAATAATAAATAGCCATAACTCCCTATAGAAAGATGAAAATATATTAATACTTTGTTCATTTTATCAATCCTTTCACAACCTGGGTTATTTAATATAGGGGGTAATTTGTTTCCATATTAACATTAATATTCTAATTATTTAAGTAGTGTTTCTCACGGCTTAACTCGCATTAAATTCGGGTAAATTATCTATCACCAGCAAATCATCGAAACCACCAACAATAACATTTAAGACACTTACAAGGCATATACATTATTTATATGTCAACGACACCATATATTAATAATTATCTATAAAAAAACTACAAATAATTAATATTTAAATCATCTCTTTAGGAATCAAAACTAAATGCATCTAATTAACACGCAAAACCACAAAGTAACCTTTAAAGGATCTAAATTGAAGGTGCAAATGCAAGCACCACTTCCTTACATGGAGATATCATTGCGATTAAAATCAAAATACAAGTTTACAATCTAATATTTCAGATAAAAAACTATATACATTTAATTTACAAGAAAATATACTTGAAAAAACCTGAAAATATACATCGATATAAGACAAAAATGCAGTATTACGTGGAAAATTCAAAGCTTTAAGTAAATATTTATTTATCCTCCAAGGAAATGCAAAAAAAAACCAAAGAGAGAGAGAGAGAATAATTCTAGTTAGCTCATATCTAAAAACAACTTTCCTGTCACCCAAATAAATAAGAGAATCATTATTATTAATTGAACGTAAACTATTCGATTTAATTTCTACATAACAATTTTATAATTGCTAAGTGTAATTGCCGTTGATGAAGTAATTTACACCCACTATTAATCAAACTACGTCCCGTTTAGTGAACCTCACTAATGGTCTCATAGTCCGATATTTAAGTAATTAAACTAATTTAGGCAAATAACTGTTCTAATCTGGCTTTCCTCTAATTGTGCCATCACTATGACTACACATCACGCACGGCTTTTAAAACCAGAACGTTGGCTTCGATGTATAAACTCGACTACAAAACCATCCAGATTTTGTTACTAAGTATTTAAGTTCTCTGAAATAATCAAAATGCTCAATTTTATCATCCAACCAACGCACCATCTCAATATACAGATAAATGTTTAAGTAACGCCTTTTATATTGAAACATGTTGTTTTTATAACCATACCACAACTAGCACAATACAGTATTTATTATGTACACATTAAAATTCCAGGATAATTAAGTCCAGTTCGCTAGTAAAGAGGAAAGGGAATTTTTGCATCCTGGCTGGGTGTTTTAAAAAAAATGTTATGCCCACACTACCTTTACGTGGATTGGTGTACATTTCATAAACATTTTCTCTTCCTAGCCCTTACATTTCTGGCGTAATTAAATGCGTAACGGGATGTGCTGGAGGAACAAAGTAACACCACATCTCAATTAATCGAAACATCTTTAACGGACAGCTCTCAATAGCGGAGTAATTTTTATAATGAACAGGTTAAATGTAACAACTAAATTAACTTGAGATTTTATGATGATCAAAGTTCCTAATACTTAACTTTATAAATAAAGTACATGGACACAGCTAGATACTTATATTAATGGACAAAAATGATACAGTGCATTGGAGTTATTTAACCTTAATTTTCTTAACCGACTTAATATATCAGCACACAACATTTAAACAAAATTATATCTAGAACAGAATGCACCTAGCCTATAACTGTTAATTCATTATTTTGAAAGGAGAAACCCACAATTAAGAAAATATACAATTTTTGACAAACCAAGAAGCACACCCGGGCCCCTAGCTCAGTAACTATACCGCTAAAAACTGAGCTAAGGTGTCGGACACTTAAATAATATTGCTTATATATCGTAAGAAATGTGAAACGAATTAACAAACATTGTTATGGAAATATTATGGACCATTTAATTTAAAAAAAGTATAAAAGTAAAATAATATATACTGTATTAGAAACATGTTATTTGCAATGTACATTTTAGGCTACCCATTTTCATTAGCTCCTTTAGTAAAAACTGTTTGACTCTAGCTTGATATATATTGATTTTATAAAATATTACTTCTAATAAAACTCGTTCATTCATAAGAATCCAACAACTATGTGGTAGGATATTTTTATTCAAATAGTTTATGAAACATTAGCCAAAATAGAAAATTTGAATTTAGTTTAAATGCCCTTAAATTAGTTTTCTTGGGAAAATGAGTTGGCCCATTTAGGTTAAATAATGCCTTGATATGAATTTTAAACAAATGTATCATAGCGGATTTTTATAAAATTATTTTATTATTTTTAGCACTTAAGTAACTACCGTTAATTTTAAAGTTTGATAGATGATTCCAAAATCCCCTCTGAGAAACCTTATGGAAAAGATATATATATATTGTTTTGGTGATTGATACAATGGTTTCGAGTCTTTTCCCAGTTACATTTATCCAAATACCAACAAATCCAATACAAGCACACAAAAGGTTAAATTAGCATATTATTTCAAAGCTAAGGGAATCGAGGTAAAGTAGCCATATATTTAAAATAAAGTTTTTTTAACTTAATAAGGGTTAAATAAAAGGTTCTGTATTAAATTTACATATCAAGGTGTAATTTTTAAACCGATGTAAAAAAATCACTAAGATTTAATTTCATTCTAGATCACTGGACTAATTGGTTGATTTTTGTGATTCTCAAATGGAGCTATAAGCGTAAAATTTTATTTTTTTACGTGAAATATATTTTAAATTAAATTTTGGACACCTTTTAATCGTTGGTATGTATATGAGTAAACTGTATTTTTTATATACTATAATTACCTTAGAGCATATAGCCCTCAATGAATGTGAAATATATCAATAAAAACTACAATTAATGTTTAAACACCTGAATTATAAGTACACATTTGTATTTAAAAAAAGAAATCAGCTGTTCTTTTTTAATAAAATAGTCTCGCTATAAGATTGAACAAAGATCAATATGATAATCAAACCAATGCTATGTAAATTGGAGCGTGGCCAACCCTTATGTTGATCTTGTTCATTATGTTACATGTGGGTAGGGTTCATTGAGCAAACAATCCCTTTAGAGACTCTTTCACAAACAAAATGATGAACCGATGGATAAGGAAACGAAATATCAAGCCACCATTTGACAAACTTATTCGAATAAATAGGAAAAGGGTCAGCTAGCAAAATAATGTACTTTGCCAGCTGTCAAAAACAAACAGGTAAATTTTGATAGTTGGTACTACATATAGTCCTAAGTTGCGGTCGACCCATTTTGAAACCACACACACACACACACACACACACACACACACACACACAAATGGGCTTGTTAAACTTTGACAAATGGCTCAGCCCCTTGATATTAGTGCATTTCACAACATCAATTTATATATTCAACATAATAATTCCATGGCTATAATTTTTTAACACTAAAAATATGTATGTAAATATTATCATTTTTTCTACCGCGTGTTTTTGCTCATCTGGTCTATCTAAAACTAATCAAACTTTTAGAACATATATGTTAAACTATACATGCTAAGACAAAATTTAGAATAATTTATCATGTTAAAAATATTATTGAAAATTAAAATAAGTTTATAGATAGTTTAAATTGTATATATGACAATGGTTAACTATGTAAAATCAAACAATTGAAATCATATTTATTTCTTGGATTATTTATTTAAAGGCTTAGTTTAACTTTTTAGGTCAGTCCAAAAGTTACTAAAATATCCTATTCTATACACAACTAAAATTATGTATTGAAAACGTTACAATAAAATAAAGATTTTGTTATTTGACAAAGATGACAAAACTAATTTGCAAGGTGGATATATCCAGGGCTAAATTTATAAAAACCTTTCAACTGCTAAAAGAAGGGTAAAATGTTACAGTGACTGTATTGTAGTTTCCTCCAAACTATTTTTGGCTTAGTCTTAATGTAGTTTTAAATATTATAACTATATTTTATATAAGTATTATTAACAAGTGCTATTGTACAAAATATATAAAACAAAACTGTATTTTCCAATAGTTAAGATTATGCTTTAAAGTAACACACATTAAGTATTCAAACCTTCTCTCAAAAATCAATAAAAAAAACCGAAATATGTATTTTCAAAATCTTTAAGGCAATTTGTGATCTTTGATTTTAACAATTACTCATTCTCTTCTTTATATTTATCAAAGTTTATTCCAATGCATCTCCGTCTTATTCAGGACTATTCCCTTCCTCTTTCATTTCTGGTCGATCCTCGTAGTGATGAAGCTCTGTATTTTTTAACGGTTAAATTAATCCATGTCATTTTAGGAGCGCGGTGAGACCAAATAGGTGTGAGATGAAGAGAAATAGGAGAATGTTCAAAGAGAGAGGAGAATGTTTGAGAGAAGAAGGAGGTAGAGGGAATCATAATATTCTGAGGTCACCAGGCGTAGGGTATTATTGAGTTACCTTACCCGAGAGATAGCTTCAAGAGAAGTCGTAACTAGAAAAGAGAATATTTGCAAAAAAAAGAGTTTACACTGAATGAAGCAGGAAGAACGATTCTCACAATTAATAAAAAAATTCAATAGTGATTAATACAGCTATAATCGATATAAATGTTTATATTTCTATATTTATTTCACGTAGAAAGTCAATATAAGACTAATTTAAACTGGTAATTAAATTGCGATTAAAATAAAAAAGATGATAAAAATTTCACTAAATAATTTTGATATAATGTGGAATAAAGAATACAAAAAGAATAATTATATTAATTTTTAATAGTCATAAACAATATCCATCTATCATGCCATCAACATATGTATATGAAACTGTTCTTCACATAACTGATATATTAACCACTCGAACAAAAAATATGATTATATTATATTCTTAATACTATGTGTTTAAGTATTTGGACGAATCATGAAAATTTATAAATTGACTATTTGTATTCAATTAGATTATAAATGTATTTTAATACTAAATTGAATAATACACGTGTTAGTTTTATTTATGAAAGAATAATAAACAATTAAAGAACAAAGAGCACATGCTCGCCACTCGAGATATAGACCGGAACTAACAAAGACGTTGCACAAGACGCTTTGGTGACGTCATCAGAGAAGTGGCTTCATAAATCTAAAATTAGAATAGTTACTAAACTCGTGTTTGTTATTATAGGCCTAGTTAAGAGAATGTTTATTTATTACACACAACACCCCCTCTCAAACACGCGTTAACTTTATTAATGTCTATCACGCCAAGTCCTTGTATGCACTGATGATGGCTTGGTCCGAACAGTCCTTTCGTGAGCACATCAGCTACCATCTTGTTTGTTGGAATGTATTTCACATTGATTTCGCCTCGTTCAAAAACTTCACGCACATAGTGATGCCGAATGTCAATGTGTTTGGTACGAGAGTGGTACACAGGATTATGCATGAGCTTTTCTGCTCCTTGATTGTCACAATAAACAAGAGTTGGTATTGCATTAACACTCAAGAACCCGATTTCTTTTAACAGGTTTCGTAAGTAAACTGTCTCTTTTGCTGCTTCCGTAAGAGCCATGTACTCTGCTTCAGTGCTTGAAAGAGCCACGGTGGATTGTTTTCTCGCCTCCCATGTCACGGCAGAGCCTGCCACTTGAAAGGCGTAGCCTGTGTATGATCTTCTGTCATCAAGGGCTCCTCCCCAATCTGCATCCACGTATCCAATCAGTTCAGCGCCAGATCTCTTGTAGACTAGTCCATGGTTGCTCGTACCTTTCAAGTATCGTAAGACGCGCTTCGCCGCAACCCAGTGTCCTTTTCCGGGGTTTAGGTTGTACTGGCTCAAAGAGCTCACCGCATACGCAATGTCTGGTCGTGTAGATACTGCGAGGTACATCAGAGAACCGATGAGTTGCTGGTACGGAACTTCGCTCATTTCCTCTGCCTCCTCCTCCGTAGATGGCTCCATGGCTTTGGATAATTTGCTGTTTCCATCTAATGGGGTATTTACCGGTTTGCAGTCTTGCATTCCGAACTTTTTGAGAACATCTTCTATGTACGATTTCTGTGACATAGTGACCAACTTTGAATTTTCATCTTGTTTGAATTCAATTCCAAGACAGTAGTGCAGCTTTCCTAAGTCTTTCATTTGGAAGTTTTGAGACAAATCGTCTCTCAATCTTGTGTAGGCTTCTTTACTGTTTGTAGCTATGATCAAATCATCTACATAAACAACCACGATAAGAGTCACACAACCATCATTCATGTGGTACACACACTTGTCACAATCTAATTGTTTGAGTCCAAAAATTTCTAGTCTCTCGTGCAACTTTTTGAACCACTGTCGGCCCGACTGCTTTAGGCCATATATGGACTTTTCGAGTGAACAAACTAGACGCTCCATTCCAGGGGTAATGAAACCGTCCGCCTGTTCCATATAGATCTGTTCGTCAAGATCTCCATTTATGTAGGCCATTACAACATCAAGCTGATACAAAGTAAGGCCTAACTCAGCTGCTAGGGCAGCAACTAGTCTTATTGAGCTAAGTCTTGCAACAGGTGAAAATGTTTCATGGAAATCAATCCCTGGGCGTTGGTTATAGCCCTTCGCTACCAACCGAGCTTTCCGGCGTTCGACATTACCGTCTGGCCCATACTTTGTTCTGAGTACCCACCGACAACCAATGACAGCTTTATCTTTTGGGCGTGGTTTCAATGTCCAGGCCTTGCTGTGTGTCAGAGCGTTGAACTCAGCTTCCATCGATTTCTGCCACTCAGCTGCATAAGGTCCTTCTAAGGCTTCTTGTACAGATGGATTTACTGCCTCTTCATACATCAAGCTCGCACTTTCAGGTTTTGGCGTAACCAGATTAAAATGTTTTGCTGGTCGTCCCGGCTTTCCTGTTTTAATCAATTTAGGTCGACCAGGCCCCCTCTTATTCTCAATCACTGTGCAGTCTTTGCTTAAATTTTCTGATTTGAGGTAATTCTCATTGACTTCAATAGGCCTATCAGGATCAATGGGATCACTTTCTTGAACTTTATCTACATGTCCATCAGCATTAGAAATAGGGTCTTTCACACTGTTATCAACATATAAGTAAGAAGGTTCAAAGTTCGCACACTCCTTTTGTTCATCCGAAACTTTGACAGTTTCAAAATTTTCCAAAAATTTTACATCTCGGCTTCTCAATATTTTTTGTTTTTCTGGGTCCCAAATTCGATACGCTTTCGATTCAGTAGAGTAACCCACAAAAATACCTGCCTTGGATCTTGGGTCAAACTTTCCTTTATTTGGGGCCTTATTCAGCATATATGCCTTGCAACCAAACGTCTTGAAATGTCCTATTTTTGGTTTTAGCCCGAACCAAATTTCATAAGGGGTTTGTTCTTCCAGCTGTTTTGATGGACATCTGTTTCTGATGTAAGCAGCTGTGGCAATCGCTTCGGCCCAAAAACTTGTTGGTAAGCCAGACTCCAACAGCATACATCTTGCCATCCCCACCAGCGTGAGATTCATGCGTTCAGCTTTGCCGTTCTGTTCTGGAGTTTCTGCTACGGTATGTTCTCTTCTTATCCCTGCGATGCGCATTTCTTCTGTGAACTCTTTTCCGCAGTACTCCAGGCCATTGTCTGTCCGCAAAGTTTTGATTTTCCTTTCGTGACGGTTTTCCGCTAATGCTTTGAATGTTTCAAAAGCCTTTTTCACGTCACTTTTATGTTTTAGAAAATGAACTTCTACCCAGTTAGATTTATCATCGATAAACGTTGCAAAATAAGAAGCACCACCATGAGATTTCACTCTCATTGGGCCACAAACATCTGAGTGCACTAATTCAAGTAATTTTTCACTCTTCGACTCAGACCTTTTTGGAAAAGGCGTAGCAACTTGCTTTCCTAAGATACAGGTTTCACATGTTGAAAATGTTTCTGATTTCTTAAAATTCATACCGCTAACCATGTCTTTCTGAACGAGTTTCTGCAAGTCATACGCATTTAAATGTCCATATCTTCTGTGCCACTTTTCAAGTTCACTAAGATTGCCTGCCTTACTCACATTAGCTACATGTGTCGAACTCTCACTTTGCATGTAAGGTTCGATAAAATACAAATTTCCACGTTTACGAGCAGTTAACAACACTTCACCATTTTCGACAATTTCAGCATCATTTGCATTAAAACACACGCTTCGCCCTTTTTCAACAGTTTTTGAAATTGAAAATAAATTTGTCTTAAGTGTGGGTACAAAAAGAGTGTTTTCTAACCTCACTTTTACAAATTGGCCCTTTTTATTTGAAACATTCATTACTGC
Organism: Timema californicum; assembly: GCA_902141385.1. Classification (NCBI taxonomy): domain Eukaryota; kingdom Metazoa; phylum Arthropoda; class Insecta; order Phasmatodea; family Timematidae; genus Timema; species Timema californicum. Next base: position 25,906 of record CABFOW010000411.1, read on the forward strand.
AGTTCCAATGCCTTCAATGTCAGTTGTTCTGTCATCCGCTAACCTAACCTTCTGACTTATGGTTGGCGTGAGTTCCAAAAAACTATTCTTGTCGCGGCACATGTGTGTTGTTGCTCCACTGTCAACACACCACACGTCATCTCTTCTCGTTAACTTCGCACAGAGAGTGCTCACTGAAGATGATGTCAATGTCACGATCTCTTCTGCTGCTGCATGGGTTTGCTCTGATGCCATCGAAACTTGCTTTTCATTCGCCATTTTTGTCCAGCAATCGGCTGCCTTGTGTCCCAATTTTTTACAATAGTTACACTTATATAACCGTTTTGATGCTTTAAAATTCCTATTTTGATTTTGCACACCACTTTGACCTTGGATCTGAAAAACTTTATTATTTTGATTTGTAGGTAGGCCTACACAGTTTTTATCTGGAGGTCTGTTTTTATTTAGACTTCGCCCTATGGAAGATTTTACATAGAAAGCGCCCGCACCATTTAAGTCTGCTTTCTTGTCCTGTCTTGCACTGAATTCTTCTAGAAGTTTTACTTTCAAAGACTCTGTGTCCGGTAGTTCATCTCTAGCTTCGATTGCACAACGAAAATTATCGTAGCTATCTGGCACACTGTATAATAACACGATGGTTAATAATTCTTCAGAAATGCGAATATCCATTTCATTGAGTTTGTCAACTGTGTTGAGAAAATTTGTGAGATGATCCGCCATGTTTTCTCCTTCTTGCATTTTTGTGAACAAGAGTTTTTTCAAAAGTGTAGCTTTTCTTGCAGGCCCTCTAGACTGGTAAACTAGTTCTAGTTTTTGCCAAACGTCTTGCGATGTTTCACAATGTCTTATGTGACAAAGTTCTGTAGGACTCACAGCTAAAATAATATCAGCTTTAGCTTTACGGTCAGCTTTGTCCCACGTGGCCGCGTGTCTAGCGGTATCAGCAATTGCTTCCGCGTTAGCACCTACAGCCGCTTTAGGCCTAGGATTAGTTCCATCGACGTATTCCCAGTGGTCGTTCTTAATTAAAATTGCTTCCATTTGTTGTCTCCATGTATCATAGTTTTCCTTTCCCAGCTTTTCTATATGCGTCGAAAATACGGACATCTTGAATGAATGGATATGATTTCAGGCGGCACTAACGATACTTATATTACCGCATTTACACTGCCCTATCACGTTAACAAAACAAATAGTCAATGTTTATCTTCTTCCAAAACGTTAATACAGCGTCCTGAACCCATAACCTGTTAGTTTTATTTATGAAAGAATAATAAACAATTAAAGAACAAAGAGCACATGCTCGCCACTCGAGATATAGACCGGAACTAACAAAGACGTTGCACAAGACGCTTTGGTGACGTCATCAGAGAAGTGGCTTCATAAATCTAAAATTAGAATAGTTACTAAACTCGTGTTTGTTATTATAGGCCTAGTTAAGAGAATGTTTATTTATTACACACAACAACACGTCAGTTTGAACTTTAAATTTAAAAAAAGGTATTCACTAATTCATAAATATATAAACAAGTATAGATAGATAAGGGAATTTTGGTAAGAAAAATATTGGTTTAGGTGTAAGATATAACTATTCGTTATCATTTTATGAATAAAATTCATGTTGAAATATTATACATCTTATTTATGTTTTTTAAGGACAGCTACAGGTATTTTATAAAAAAAATGTTTCACTCTATATAACCTGAATAATATAATTCACTTCTTGATGGAGTAAATAATGGCCCTATCTTATAAGAATAATGAAAATGTCCAAGGTTGATTCATACCTCTCGGTAAAGAATGAGTAGACATTATAGTTTGAAATATAATTTGTTGAAATCATTTTGAATATATCTATATGACATAATCAATCAGCATTTATATATAAGCCACTAAATTAGTACTTATATAAATATTTTCTATAGTATGCAAGTATGATGATTATACATTATTAATATGTTGTTAAATGTGAGAACATGCACTGGCCTTTTATTCGTCCAAATAAAGTTTATACTATTATTATAATATTTTGCTTTTTGTTAAATAATTTCCAAACCTTTTTATAAAAAATCTTAGTTTAATACATACAATCAGAAAAAGCCTAGGAGGGATTTTGAAGTTAATGAATGTTAGTCTCAAAAAAGTAGTTAATGTTATTTATCAATAGGTATGTAATGAATAAAGACTTATTCTGGTATTCTGGTTAGGTGATTATCATGGGTTGTATTATATATTAAATCATAACCTTCATTACTGCATTTTAAAGCGTTAGTGCGAATAAATAGTTTCTCTCCCACGCTTTATGCAAGATATATTGCTTAAGCTAGGTTTTAAATACGGCTATAGATGAACTAAAAATACAGCGAAAAAAAAAATTAAATATATTTACACAATCATTTATATAGTTTTTATAAATTTAGTAATGCTCCCTTCAAACTGTATTGATATTGAAACCATTACTTGTATGAATATAATCTTTACTAATTGATAACCTAGAATTGTATCATAAAGTTTGATAAACAACTACAAGTTAATAAATAGAGAAAATATGGTTCTTCAAATAGGAATAATTAAAAATTTTAGAAATTTAATATTAAACTCAAGTTTTTTAAAATGATCAAATTATAAATTAGCAATGTCGATTATTTACTATAATAATATTGAATTATTTAGGAATGGAAAATGTTTTGAATATGATCTTAGAAAATTATCACTTTTAAATAACATATTTATAAGCGGAACTGCGACTTGTACGAAACGATTATTTAATGAAATTAAATTGGGTTTCATTAATAATTTTTACCTCCTATTTAATTAAAACATCTAAGAAAATGTATTAATTTTTTTTTATTTCTATATTATTAGAAAAAGAAGCACAATTCTTATATCTCTAAAAATAAAATAAATATAAATAACTGAATTATTTCAACACGAAATTTAATGCAAATAACATTTTAAGTCTCTTTATAAACAAAATATTGTAATATCCATTATTAATAAACGAGTCTCCATTATCATAAAGTCAATTCTAAAAGTGCTTAGACTCGCACTAAAAATAATAAATTAAAGTAAGCATTTTACTTCGAACCATTTGTTCTGTACGACTGCAAATCTAGATAAAATAATGTAATTTTATTTAGTCAATAAATAATATGAACAGTCTTCCACTCATTTCAGTGGATGCGTCGTCTAACGTGGTACTCCCGTGTTAGACTAGACTACCGGAGACGGAAGATCGGGGTTTGATCCCAGTCAGGTGTACTAAGTTTGGTTTTTACTAAAAGTTTTTCTACTCTCCACCCACACAAATGTTGATACACTTCATCTACAATCAACCTTCCTAAGCCCGAAGTCTTTAGTGTAATTAGTGTACAGGCGTATAATCTCAACGGGTAGTAAGACGCAGTGCTAAAATAAAGTTTGCCTAAGGCCTTATATAATAAAGTTTAAGTTCAAATACTCTTCCTGTAGTGGGTAAAGGCACAATTATAATTTTTAATTAATTTAATTAGTTTGTTAACACTATTAATCATGAACTCAATAATTTCAAAAAGGAATTTTATGTGCAAGCTAAATAGATTATAATATGAAAAAAAGGTGATTAGTTCTACAAAATGAAATATCTTACTTATAATAACATAATATATACAAACAGATATAAAAATTATAAACAAGAAACAAAATTTTATATTACAGAAACAACCTGTGAGATTTACGTCCACAGTTTACTGAGATAAGAAAAAAATATAAGTAGAGTTTAATGAGTTTAATACCTTCATTTGTATTCTTAAGTGATTGTGAAAATTGTTTTTAAAAATATAATCACTATTGCAAACTCTCAAATAAATAATATTTTGTTTAATTTAAAATATCACATACAGCATTTCAATTCTGATATAATTTTTGAAAGGATCTGCTTTGTGTTTTAACAAAGTTGAACAGAGATGAATTAATTAATCTGTCACTCTACTTTTCAGGTATCTAGTCATGCAGGGATAATATTTAAATCCTGTCAACTAAAATGTTATACAACAGGGATATAAGAAACAGATATGACAAATTTAGTTAACACAAACCAACCTTGTAAAAACGATAATTCCAAAGTGATTAATATAAACAACCTAAAGTAAATAATATCAAGGACAAAATAATATGTGTTAATTACCAGAGCTAAATGTCATATTTCCCCAAATAATGCGGAGTAATCTCTAATCTTGTTACCTCAGGTAAAATGGGTTTTGAATAAAAATGTTGTTTGGAGTCATATTATATCATAAATTAATATTTTTTTTCAAAAAACATAATTAAATGCTCCAAATAAATTAACGAATATTATATTTAAGTACTTAAATAAGGTAGTATTAATGTCAAGGAATATTAGATAGATTTTTTCTTAAATATATAATTAATATTAAAATAAAAAACTGAACCTATTTTATAATAAACATTCTAAAATTTTTAGATATATTTAATTTAATATATTATAATATATATGATAGTATTAAACTAAAAATAACATAATAAAGTATACGTATACAAATAAGTGTTATTTTTAAAATATAATTCTAGTAATACGTATCATAGTCCATAAATATATATAAATCTTCTCTAACAATCCTCTGACCAAAAATGAGATATTTTTTCAAAACCAGAAAAAAAAATCAATATTAGTATTAAATATAATTGTTAAAATATTGGCTATAATATATTGATTTAGAAGATTCGTATATCTTTGTTTGGTATATGATGTATCTTACCAGAAATAACTTATATGTTGATTATTAATATGTAATAAAATATATAAAACGGTAGTTAAATTTTTAAACGCCCTTTTGAATATACATTTAGCTTTATTTATTAATACCAACATAATATAGACCTAAATAATTTGATACAATGTTTATATTTTGTAATTTTTTTAAAATACCATTGAGATTTATGATTATCAAAAATTTAGATAAATATATACCAAACTACAAAGGCAATAAAATCACACAAATAAATATTATGAAGGTTTATTATGTAATATTGATCTAAATAAGGAATTTTAATATTTATTTAAAATGGTTATCTTAGAAAAACTATATCATGGTAATGTTTAAACATACATAATAATAATCTTATAAGATGATTATACTAATAATATCGTCGTGTATAGTTACATCCGTCTGTAGATTAGTTTCCCGACCAGGGGACTGTCGAATGTACTAATCTTACATTCTTTCAATGGAGGTTCTTTTCAGGTCTGATTGAGATGAGGAGACAGGTATAGTGGATATAAAATGGTGGAACCAGAAAATAACTTGAACTTAAATATGGTCTAATTAACCTATCACTTGTGACCATGGGAATTATTTACCTTTCGAACAATTCTCTCAGTACCAGCTAGGCATCGAACCTAAGAACTCTGTCAGTATCAATGGGCTACCATGAAATATTATGAAATAATTTACTTCCTTATAACCACTTTCGAATAAAGTGACACAGAATATTAATTATTCTTTTCCTATTAATTTAATACTGAAATGAAAAACACATGTTTGTACATATTATCTAATTATTTTATGTCCAAAGTATTCTAGACTCGTCATTTTGTACTGTAATACTGGTCGCTCTAGTCTACCTTACAAAAAAAAAAAAGGCTTCTAGAAAGCAGGATAGAATACATTCAATAGTTTATTTCATAAAAAATACAAATGAATTAAATCGATTGATAAGTGTATATTGATTTAAACTTATAGCAGGAGGTATGTAGTGATTGGGCTTACAGTGTTGAAACTCTATGTCAATGTTCCTCTCAGTCCCGAAGCTACAGCTAGTAAATACCTACATCCTCTTGACACGCTCATCAACCCCCAAAACCCCTCCGACAAACCTATACCTGTTAGCTTGTTCCCAACCCACTGTTAAAACATAAAATCTAAACATCCATGGATCATGCGAGTGAACTTGAGTGTCAATAACTGTTTGGCCTGCAGTCGTGCCACTGCTCGAGTGGCGCAGACAAGCGGGATTGACTGGGACTACAGAACAGACTGGAGTGGAGTAAAGACAGGAGGATTACATTGAGGATATAAGTCTCGATTGATACATGGTTTTTTTTATGAATAATGTACAAGCTTTTGCTGTTAACGTGTAGTATTAGTTTTTTGAAAACGAGACTATTTAATCCTTTGAAACGCAGAGGTTTTGTTTTTAGAATGTAGATAAACTAAAATTATATGAACATTGTATTCGATTTTTAGAATACATATTTACTCTGGTAGCTGCACCAAATTTGTGTTTCATAATAACTTTGTATCTAAAACCTAACGTCGAATTAACTAGGTAAATATAAATGTGTTTGTATTTACTTTTTACAGTTGGTATGCATTCTATTAAACCTATGGGCTATATAACTTATCACCTTATGGGTCAGGATAGGAGAGTAGGAAACTATTTGGCAATAAAAAAATCCCATTAAGCTTACTCTTTGATATATATATATAAGTTCATAATATTTAACTTTCTATAATATTAAATTCCACATGATTTCTAATTTAATATATATACATTTTAACGTGTTAAATGTTTTATCATTTGTATATGTTTATAGTTTATAGTTCATATCCCTTAACACTACTCCATGTATTAAACCTGAAATTCTTTCAAGATATTTAAAATTTTGTCAATTCATACTTTATTGTAATAAAGTTTTTAATATTTTATATATATATAAAAATGTGTCAATTCATACTTTATTGTAATAACGTTTTAAATATTATATATATAATGTTTGAGAACCTATATATAGTATATATAATATATTATTGTAATAACGTTTTATATATTATATATATAAGTTCTCATCCATTATATATATAATATTTAAAACCTTTTTACAATAAAGTATGAATTGACAAATTTTTAATTATCTTTAAGGAATTTCAGGTTTGATACATTGAGTAGTGTAAAGTGTTATGAACTATACACACATACATTTGAGAAAACATTTTACACGTTAAAATTATTGTATATTAAATTATAAATCATGTGGAATTTAATTTTATAGAAAGTTAAATATTAGGGAGAAACATTAATATAAATTGTTTTAATGTATACAGTGATGTATTTGAAAATTCAATATGGATAATTCTGGAATACATGTTAGCTATATAAATTGTTAAATTAATTTATTGAAAATAATATAAATATAAACCTTATTTGAAATATAATCCTATTTAAAATAAAATGGTAGCTAAGTTGACCTTAACGAGCCATTCAGACATCATCCTAAGTAGCATTGCTTTAGATTTTAGATAAGGATCATATTTCCTTTATTTTCAATAAATATCTATTTTCAAATTAACATATATTCCAGAATAGTACATTTTAGTTACTAAAATATATATTTAGTTCTACTATAATTTTAAATATTAATGCTAGGACTGTAACATCTAACATTCACTTATTCAATTAAACCTGTATATAATTTTATATATCGTAATGTCGTTTAAGATATTGTGCATATAACTATTTATTCCGTCTCAACTATAAATATATACATACTCTAGGAGTTATTTGGATTATAATTCCCTTTACTATCATTGATTGATATAATACACACCCAAATGAAATACATACATCATAACAAAATAAACAATACTCAATATCTACGAAATGTTCAATATTCTTTATTGTATGGTCACTTATTTTTTTGGTATTTATTATAATTGGGTCTTAGTAGCCAATTAGGTTATATAAGTGTATACTAATTATAATGATGGGTTTAAAAAAGTGAATGGTATGATTTAGAGGAACTGTTACAGAATGTTTTTTGGTACAATATTTAAATGGTGATTCGAGAATCCGGTTAAACCAAACCAGATAATCAGGTAATTAAATAATACACTCACTGATGAGGTTTAGTCATTATCTGAACGTTTGAAATAAATGTGTGTAATTTTTTAAAATTTAAATGGTGTTAAAGATAAAAGTGAAAATTAATGATCATGAAAAATAGCCACATGGCTTAAATTTAAAAACAAGCTACACCGTCCAAATAAACGTAGAATATGGGCGATGATAAAGCCAACATTTTAGTATACACATTTTAATTCGGTCAGAACAAATAAATCTCCAAACGTTGATACCATATTTCTAGAAATATGATTCTATTTCTTTGTCAAAGTATTTCCTCAACTATCCTCATTAAGCTTATTTTACTGTTCCAGTGCTTCGCAGGAAGATATGTAGGTTCTAGAGATTGAACTCAAGACTTCTGTATCAGTAGCCAGAACCTCTGTCCAATAAATTATAGAACTGGTATACTAATTATTTAAATGATAATAATATCCAGGTAATAAAGACATTCAAAAGTATTGTGGTAGGAACATTCTTTAAGGAAATAAAACCTCTTTTGGTTGTCAATATTGTTAACGTTAAGATAAACTTTTATTCGAACTGGAATTAGGAATTCGAAAGTTATTCGCTGCACTTATAAAAGTACACCACTTATCCCTATCTTGAGATAGTTACATCCAGTTCCTCTCATTACATCCTATTTCTTTCAGGTCCATTCTAAAGTTATCCTCCCAAACACGTTTATACCTTCTCATAGAGTTTTCCAGTCAATACCCTGAATGCGGTTCTAGAATCTCACATTTTCATAGCATGTCTTTCCCACCATAACCTACATTCAAAAATACCCCACTTAACTTTACAATCTTTTCAGGTAGCCAAAAAATAGATAGAATTTCATATAATTGGTTTCGTTTTACTGAATAATAGGCCTTTATAGAAATATTTGTATGATGCATAGCTTTCATGTTATTTGTACAAGTATTTGTAAAGTAAAGACTATCAAAAGAAACATTTTATCACATGAGTTGACATTTCAATATATTAAAATAGTTTATAAAAGTATTTCAATATCATAAAATAGTTTATAAAACTATTCCAGCTGTCAGATATTCTACTTACCACCCTAATCCTCTCAACATATAATTCTGTTTTCCAGAAGGGTGGTTTAACAGACGACTTCTAGTTATCTCAGGAAGGATAAGGCCCCTTCAGTAATACTACACCGCCATGCAAAGAGGATTGATGGGTTGCCTATATAGAGACCTCACCAAACGCTTTTACCACACACTGTATGAATATGATGCAAATAGAAAAAATAAAATACTAATATCGGTATTGATTAATATATAAACAATCGTCCGACCAGGAGTGGGGAGAGTTTTGGGCTGAAAGCTCTCAAGCTAAGAATAGATTATAAGAATCGGCAGAAATATAAATTAAGATCTTTTGGTAGAATTAATTTAGTATTATTATAAAATGTACATATTTACAAAACATATAAAATGAAGAAAATATATAAAAATTATTAAGTGATTTTCCATTAAAACGTAACTCGATGAGATGAAAGAAATATTTTCATAGCTTTCATCGCTTCAGGGTGTAAATTTAGCTATAGAGATTCTTAAAAGTGCTTATAAATGTTAATTAGTGTGTTTAGAAGAAATCGAATATATTTTAATCTTTTTAAATCTAGTATTTTTAGCACTACATTTTTATTTAACTATAATATATAGATAGTAACTTGTGGGCCACATAACAATACGTGATGGAACGTGAGGTGCCCAAGGCCCTAATTCGCCTAATGCTGCTCTAGATTAATCAAATGCCCAGTTAGACTAAAGAAGTGTTATATTTTATTAAGACTACCTAGTATCAGTGTGGTCATTGGAATTTAAATAGATGAAAAATGAAACGAGATTAAGAGAGTGAATTCAAGTAATATATTATTAAAGCCTTTTAGGGGATCTATTAAGACTGAATACTAATAATCTCGGTATATCAAAACGCGGATAAAACCTATTCCATTTTAGTTAAGCACACTACAGCTCATATAATTCTGCCAGTAAAAAATGAAAGTAAATAAAACTGTATTTAAAAATAAAATATACTGAATATAGTTAGATTATTAATATATGGGGAGACCTGGCGGTCTAGGGGTAGGGTGTCAGATTTCTATGCTGGTGAGCGGGGTTCAATCCTCGGTCCCGGCATGGATTTATCTGATTACCAAATTCTTCCTTCACCTCTGACAAGACATCTTGTGAATGTGGGGAATGCCAGGCCTCCACCGTGGTTCGGATTCCACGTTAAACTGTAGGTCCTCCATTTCATCTCACAATCACCCTACCATTACACATTAGCGTAAGTGCGTATAACCCGAACGTGTAGTAAGACGTGGTGCTAATAATAATAATAATAATAATAATAATAATAATATTATTAATATATGTTGTATAAATTAAACGTACTCATTATAAAAAGAGAATATAATCAACAATTAACTTAAAACTAACTTAAGTTATAACAGCCAGCTCTATTTAAAATCTAGAACTTCCAGACCTAGGTTTTAAACTAATAGAAATATTTATTTTATATAATAAAGGGTTCAGGGGAACGAAGGTAGAAAGTACAATTCTAACTCAGATTTAGTTAGTGCTGCCATCTGTTAGGTAATCATGAGACCAAACTAATGTACTTTAGATTATGTTGAAAATAGGTCTCTGACTTTTTTTTAGCATTGCGTCTTACTACCCAATCGGTTTGTACGTCTATGTACCAATTACAATGTGTTTAGGATTAGGAAGGATAATTAGGAGGAAATGCACGCAAATTGGCGTGGAAGGAGAGTAGAAAACTATTTAGGAAAACCACCCTCAGTGCACCATACAGGGTTTGAACCCCAATATCCCCGTGTTTGGCCATCTATTCCAATAAGAGAGTAGCGTACTAGACCACTCAGCCACCGAAGCGGGTTATGTCATATTTACATAAATTAAAAACATTATTTATTAGGCTCCTTATAGGGTTTGACCTATAAATATTGTTTTACTAAAAAATAAATGTGCAATATTACTTTCATCCTATACCATTCAAGGATTGGTACAGTGATTTTTTTTGTTCGAGCATTCTAACATATTTTCAGTAATAGCTTTATTGTTTATTGAAAGTATGTAAATATATTTATTAACATTACCAGTAAATCTCCTGGAAGATCATTCAAATGAAGATCCAAATTCGCATACTCACCTGAAAAAGAAAATAAGAATTTTTTACAAATGTAAAAGTTAATACCAGCATAGTTGAAAAAAACGTAATGAAAATAAATATTAGAAATCTTGTACACTACAACCTAATTTACTACATTTCTATGGAACATAAACATATCAAAGAAAGAAAACTACTCATGGAATTGAATTTAATAAGTATGTTATAAATTTAATTAATTTAACAGACTCTGTGTAGTTGTCTAGCTTTTATGAATGCTCAACAATAGTTCATAGGGCCTTGTTATGAATCCAGGTGCTGTTGATATAATTAAAATAATTAAATTTATTAATGGGATCGTCGTGTTACACAATTAAAAAATATGTAGGTACTATGGCGGAGATTTTAACGTTAGGCCTACTGTACTATGTTTAACTTTATAAATATTATGTAATTTTAGAAAGAACATGAGAATCCATCATTCAAATAATATTAATGTATTTGATTATTTTACGTAGGTTAAGTAAATTTGACCATACTTGCCAAATATAACAAAACAACCCTTCAATCCGAAACCTTTGTGAAGGGTGTATGGTAAAACAACAGAGTATATAGTCCTACCCCATATTGTTAACACCCTTTCACACCCCCAACTTCCAACCCTAACCCTCCACCAGTGAACATTCGGTTTCTGTTTACTGTGGTTTAAATGACCACGGTTCTCGTAATATGAGTCTACTCGCCAGAGAAAAACTTGCCCACAATACACCAAACCTCCCTTCCATACGTACTAAATCTCACTACACAGTTATACACTCTCTCAACTTTTATATTTCTCTTGGTACACACTACATGTACATTGCTGGAAAATTATCGCCATTCGTTTGTCATTTTTTTTTCCAAACGAAATTGAGAAAGAAAAAAAGGAACATAGAAGGGCTGAAATGGACTAATATTGTTTGTAGTGGGTAAAAAAAAGGAATTGAAAAAAGTTTAGAAACAATCTTGTAAAAAAAATTGAGAAACGACAATAAAAATAAATTAGAAAAGACGAATGGGGTTCTTTTTCTAAGGCTTTATAAAGAGATTAAAGGAATACTTGGTTGTGTGAACATTTTAGAAAGTGTATCTCTAATGGATATCTGTTTCTGTTTAATATTATTACAGAGATAAGTATTTTAAAAATCCCAGATATTCCCATCCATCTAGGCTATACTAGTTTTAATTATGTTATGGCATAGGAATGATAAATAACACCAGTGTTTAGTTGAACAAATATTGTAATTTATATATATATAAATTACAATATTTATTCAATCAATTACAATATTTATTACAATATTTATTCAAAACACTAACTTGTTAAGTATAAAAGCACTAAGCTCAACGTTCACGAACATATATTAATGAGACAGACACATAGTCCACGTGACTCCCGATGTGGGTTGTAAGCAATAATTTTTTTAAATAGTCTTAAATATTTTCGTACAAAAAGATATCATCGAATAATATTTGAACAGTGTTATAAAGTGGTCACCTTAAAAATATTAAATACATTCTTAATTTTTATTGAAAATTATGTTTAATTTTTTTCCTGAATTAAAATTTTTATTGCTTATTTAAATATTGAAAATTATTACAAAATAATTTAAAACTAAAAATATACCGTAATATTCACCTTGAAGAATTTTAATATAATATATTTTACCCCCTTAAATGTTAGACCAAATACACCATTTTTGTGTCGTGTTTCAGGTTAACTAGCCATAATTTATATATTTGTGTATTTATATTCATAGGAAATCTGTCGTATATTGAATTATTGGTATTGCTTTTGGAGTTTAGCAGCTTATAAACCTAAGGGTTATTAATGACTATAAATACTAGGTCTATATATTAGAATTAATTCAAAAAGTTTAGGATAATATCGTTCAGCACACATTTGAAAAATATGCCAGTACAGAAATTTGAAACCTTGGTATATGGCTTAGTGCATGTTGGCACAGATAACAATTAAGACAAAGATTCATTGACCAAATCCTTGTCCCAGTAAATATTTCAAAATATTTCACTAATGAGATATATACCCAAATCAATGGTAGCACAGTATAAATATTAATTTTGAATAATTTGTGTAGTATTTTTTGTTTTGTTTTTACTGATGAGGAGGTTGGGACTCATTTCACTACCTGGTGTAATGGGGTTGTATTTTATAAAACTGTGTCCAAATCTTTCACCTAGAAAATGTGGATATATTTTCTTTAAGGGAGGGGTCTCAAAACTACGACCTACTGGCCACATCCTGCCCACCACATGATTATATCCAGCCCACATTAAGATTTTATGATAAAACAAAATAATGGTCTTTCTTCGTTATTTCTTAAACACGCGGTTCGTTTGCAATATCCTCCAGTTTCTTTCCGCACGCGTGCTTCCCACCATGACACCAAGCCATAGTGTTGTTGAATTTGGAAATAGTGAATTTTAGTTACCGGCCCAATATTATTAAATACCTCAAACTACGGTGTAAGAGATAGCTGGTGTCAATTTACCTATAACAGAATGGGTTTTGAAGAATTTTAAGTCATAAAATATTCTGAATAATTAAAAATAATAAGAAATTATAATGAATAATTATTATAAATTATTACAAATAAATTGATTTATTTCTTACAGATAAGAATCAACCTGAGACCCTTTCATCAAACACTGACTGGCTTTGGAAAGTGACTTTTTTTTATTTTGTAGATGCGACTGGCCATAAGAATCAATTTAATCAACAGTTGTAAGCTGAAAAAATTATTTCATTAGTGACCTATTCGCGTATCTAAGGGATTCAGGGCAAAAATGATGCTACTTGAATAACCGGTGAGCGTTGATATATTAGTTGATTTTCCATGTTGTTAAAAATTTCATGAAAAAGCTCAAGCAGAATTTCCTTCTTCATTTTTATTGGAATTAATTTCTGACTTACGAAAACCATTTCAATGTCGATTTTCTGATCTTGTTGGAAAAAACAGCTAAAATAAGGATGTTTTAAAATCAATTTGAATGCAATGATAATATTGAGTTAGTTTTAAATGAAAATATTGGATCTCGACTAATATGACATGCTGAAATACAAGTATAAAGAAGGAGATCTGATCCAATTTTAAAAGTATTATCAGAGTTAGCAGTTTCCGAGTTTGAAACGATTTTCTTGCGTATTTGTGTCCGTTTTCGGTATAAAAATCTGTGTGAACAAAATCTATCAACAATGAAGTATTAATTATGTCAAGTCTTACTAAAGAGCGAGTTTACCTGATAAGTATTTGAAGCATATTATAATAATGGTCTCCTTAATCTTGAAACTTCAGTTAAGCAATGTTTTGAAATTAAAAATCAGTTCCATTAATAATATTTATCTCATGCAAAACTTTATAGTTTTTTGGTTACGTTTGAAATCTCCTATTGCATACCCAGATTAAATATGAGTTTTTCTTTCATGAACATATGTATGCCTTAATGAATTGTTTGTAATTGTTACACTTCATTTTCATTTTGAATAATATAGTGGTTATTTCTCCTAGAAAATTAAGATAAATGTTATTGATTGATTTTTTTTACTTAATCTCACAAAAATATATAAAATATATTTTAAGTGGGCCATGTACAAAAAATATTAGGAGACCCCTACCCTAAAATATTGTCTCCTTAACAATCCCTTATTTTAAAAAATGTATTTACCACCATGTCTTACTGCCCGTTTGACTTATATGCTTTACATTTTCATTCTAATAAGTAAAACGTGGTGAAAATAAAGATTTGAAATAATAGCTTAATAAACTCAGATATATCTGAACGCCTTGTTAAGAATTTTTGATAAACTTTTCCCATATCTATCTATTTTGAACCAAGACTATATAAATAAAATAAAATTAACCAAATTCTTTATGATATAAGCATTGATCACTATATACTATCTCAATTAGTTCGATAATACATTTATATCATCTTGACTAAGATCTTTTTTGTTTCCTTAGCTAAACAATATTTAACATTTACTTTAAACTTTATTTTACCATTTAAAAATCATCCTATAAATACTTGAACCATATTTTAAATTAATTATAATAACAGTTATTGCTCTATTTACTTAAAAGTATAGAATAATAAAATTTCAAAGTGCTTATGAGGCATAAAATAAAAAAGACAACACTTTATTTTTGATTGATTTAATATAAAATGTGTATTGTTAAGGAGTTAGTAGACAAATAGGGTTTATATTATTAAGTTAATTTATATTTATACTATAAACCAACACTAGCTGGAGATGCTTACGAAACATCAAGATTAACAAGTATAGTTTTATTATAACAGGATGGCCGTTGTTTGAATCCTGAAAGGATGGAAATAAGATTATGCTACGTATTATAAATAATTCCCAAACCCAATATTAAATTTTTACAGAGTTGACCTCTATATTAATACCCATAAAAACTATCCACATTTGATTAAAACAATGGGGTAGAGATTAGGAAGGTATAATTTAAATTAAATGTATTTGAAATAGCGTGAAGGGAGTGTGGGAAACTATTTTTTTTTAATGTGTTCAATACACTCAGGGATGATTTTAATCCTGAAACTTTAAATTACCGAAAATGCACTCTTCATCAACCCATATTTGAATACACTTGTTAAGCAGTGTGGATATTAGCTCAAATTAAGGGTTTATAGCCTTAATAAGTAGCAGGACTTGGTGTCAAAAATAAATTTTCCCATACCATAAAAGTTGTAGAAACGACTGTTTTCTCATAATATTTGTTTTTTATTCAGCAATAGCAGCGTGTTTATTTTAAGCCACTTTTTAAAAAAAACAGTTCATTTTCTAGTCGTGACGTGTCATAAGAAATACCTTTCCCTGCTTAAGGGGACAGATAAAATAGATGGCAACGCAAACCACTAGAAGGATGGGACGAAGTGTATGGAGAATGGTGAGTGGGATGTATTGTTCAAAGGAACAAGCGTGAAATAAAACACGTTAACGATTATACCTCCTGGGGCTTTTTAACACAGGTAGAATATTAAGAAAGTTTCTCCTTAATTCAGTTAGTTGAGGCCGGGCACGAACGAACGTACATTTAAATTACGCTTTGATAATAGAATATTAATTATTATACTTTAATAAGTTTTAAAATTCCTAAGCCATGAGTTCATAAATTTGTAAGTAACTTTGTCATGACATTACACTTTAAAAAACACCTTCATAAAAAATAGTATAATATATTATTTTTAAAGTACAGAATGGTTGTGAAATGTGGTTTCTTATCTTATTTGACGAAAACAATTTAGAGAAAGATCAAAAACAAGGTGCTTAGGAATATATCTGGTCCAAAAAGGGGTGAGGATACTGGTGAATAGAGGTCACATAATGATGAGCTTAATAATGTGTACTCACCACAAGACATTGTTAGGATAATCAAGTTTCGTATATTAGTGTTGTCTGGACATGCAGTGCTAATGTGATGATCTAGAACCTTGTTCAAGGTATTGACTGATGAACCCAGTAAGAAGAGACAATTGGGAGGACCTAAACGAAGATGGGAGGATAACATTAGATTTGACCTTAAAGATATAGTGTGTAATGAGGTGAACTGGATAGACCAAGCTCAAAATAGGGATTGGTAGCAAACTTTTGTAAATGCGTCAGTAAACAGTTGGGTTTTTAGTGCCATAAAGTACAAGAATATAGATAGGTCTCATTAAATAGATATACTTTAGGGAAATTGTACCTGAACTAGTGTGGAGGCTGAACGATAAGCAATTTAGACCACTTTGAGAAAATAAAGCCGGGTCTTAACATTTACTTCATAATCACCTGCGAAGACAACTAGATGAAGTAAGATATTTTGATGGTATTTAAATAAATTGAAATTAATTTTAATTTGGACAGTTATTTCAATTATATATAAATATTTGAATAGTATTTTCAGTTTATAACTGTAACTTGTAATAATTTTCCTATAAGAACAATGATAAACAAACCTTTAAAGTTGTATTTGATTAATTCAAATTATAATAAATATTATATTACACCTTTGATTTTGGTCCTTAAATTAGCGTTATTTTATGACAAAGAAAGGGTAGTAAAATGCACTGTACTAAATCATAATAAAAATATAATATATTTTCTACATTTTCTTCATTTAATAAATTAAACAGTAATAAGTGTTTTGTTATATTCTTACTTCGTTTTAAATTAAGCAACTAGCAGCCTGATTCCCGGTTAACAAAAACAAACATTTGTTACCAATGAATCGCTTTGTTGGACACATAAACAGAATGAAAAAAAAAATTGCTATCTATATGCAGAGAAATAATGAAGGTTACAAAATGGCTTATATCTTAGCAAAGGTGGAATGTATGTCAAGTTAATGTCATCCAAAATCGTAGAAATGCATTTAGAGTTTGACCCAAAATAATGGTATTTAATTTACTGTGTGTATATTTCTAAGAGGTTAAGCGCTTTCTTTATTTTTTCCACAACTGATAGAACCGATATTTTTAGATGTATACAAATCTTTTAAATTGACATCCTTCGATGTATACACATTTATTTATAAAAGACTTGAAATTCATTAGAGTCAGTGCATTTATAGAACATTAAATTTTTTCTTTTGGTATAGGCCTACACATTGATTACAACAAGAATTTTCTTGTGTATAGTTATAATAATAATAATAATAATAAAATATAATGAGAAACTTTTCTTTAAAGGAAGTCGTTTTTGCAAAACAACAACCTCGAATCTAACATTTATTGCTAAGTTTAACGGTGTTATTAAATGAAAAATGACTCCAGAAAACAGGAATCGATCCGTGACCATGGGCCATTTTTCAATTGAAAGAATCTAATATTTAGATGCAGCTACAAACATAGTTATCAAAAATAATGGCTTGCCTATATAATCCATATTAGTTGATGGCTAACAAAAATTTTTTTTGAAAAAAAATTATTCGTTTTATTTACATTTTTTTAAAAAGGAGTAGTTTGTGTTTGTGTGTGTGTTTGTGTATGTGTACCTTTATCAGATATGAAATTATTCAATATGTGCAGATATGCTAAGAGCGAAAATATTTAAGACCTGCACGTTTCGTAAATAGTAGTCACTTGTGGGCACGTGGGAAAATGTCCAATTTTTTTTTGTCTCTCTGAATTTCTTAATCCCATCAGAATGTAGTAAGGTGACAAGTTATTAAACAGTATTTCCTTTTTTTAAAAATCAAAATGTGAGAAGTATTATTTATCCATTCCTGCGTTATTACTATATTAACACTATTGAGAAATGTGTGCTGAGAAAAATGTACCTATTTTGGGGGGAAAAGGTAGCTAAGCCCCTAAGAATGGATAAAACATCATAATACTCAAATAGAATTTAAATTATGGTTCATCCTTCAAATGCAAATATTCCTAGATTAATTTTGGATATTCTCTTTGTGCTTACCAATGCAAGTAGCTCTTGTATGACACGATGCACAAATTAAAACAAAAAATAAAATACCCTTTATTTTTCTCTCAATCTCAAAAGGCAGTGACAAATTTGAGACTTTCAGTTGGGGCAAAGCGTTTAACCACGGAGTTCTCAAGTCAAAGATGTATTTAAGAATTCCTTGTTCGGATCAAGATGTTGTTCCACCGTCGTGCTACGAGTTCGTTGGATGGACGGGGGAACGGGGGGTACGAAAGGCAAAACCAAGGATTATAATAACCAAGTCCCTTTGAACTGGTGTGTAACTTCATTGTAACAGTACGTGCAGTGTCAGACTAGAAAGGAACGAAAACCCTTCCCTCACCAACGTTAGCAATTCCCACAAACAATGTGCTTTAAAGAGTACGTGCCTAGTAGCTTTGCAATAATTTACACTGATAATAATTACTGTTATTTATGTTCGTGCATGACTCTTATCTAAAGCGGGAGTCTGAAAGGACACATAAAGGGCATACGGAATCACTTATATCTCAGTCTTTTTTATTTAGGTCAAAACTAAGATATGTATTATTAATAAAAACTAATACAAATCCTCTTGCTATCAAAGTAATTAAATATTTCAAACGCCAAGCTCAATAATACTAATTAATCATGAAGATTAATAAATATACGTCCACAATATGACACAGCCGTAAATCCAAAATATAGTATTTTGTCTAAAAACCATAGTAAAAAGTTTTAACAGTAAGGAATAAATGTGTATCTTAACTGTAAATTATAAAGAGACGTCATATCCTTTAATGAAATATAAATTTTGTTCATATGGACCAAAAACCCATCTTAGCCATAGATTAAAGATATATCTTAAAATTCAGCCTTGAAGATTATTTCATCGAGCAAGAATTAAAGTTAATCTCAACCAAAATTGTATCGGTGGTTCAAGTCAACTAAACGTGTTTTTTTAACATCAATTGAAACAATCTTTATCTAAATAATAAAATACGCCAATGTAACAAAATAACAATTTCTTAGCCACAAATAATACTTCAATATTTAATATCAAACCAACAAAATGATAAAACACTATTGTTTTTGTTTTTCTGAACTTTTAAGCAACTTTTTTTTTTTACAAAAATAACTAGTTTTCACTTTGTTGAATAAATTTACTGTGTGTTTAAAAAACTGTTGGAGCTAGACACATATTTATACTTTATGATTTAGATATGAGTAATAATTTTTTTCTAGGCATATCCGTATATGCTTGGAGATAAAATGAAAAAACTTTCAGTGTGATAAAAAACCTCAGTAGATCCAAGCGGTACTTGAACGTTAGTATTCCATTTACTAGAAAACCAGGCCTTACTATATTCCGTTCACGATAAGTTTTTACCTGGATGACAGTTCGAAAATCATATGTTTAGGTTTTGGGCTGCCAACACTTGTAAGAGATCACAGTTTCGTTATAAATGTAAAGATCTTAAATTGCCTGTTATATATTACATTTAAAATAACGTAAACTTAAGTTTTCTCATACTATTTCATTTTTTTTAAATAATTTCTTTATTATCTAACTCGAAACAATATTTTAAACATAATTAAAAGTACTTATTTTTTGTTTCGGAACGTTACTGATTTTGTGTAATATAGTGCATACATCAATACCTTTTAATACAGGCATCGTATTTGCTTGGAAAAGAGAAAATTTTTGTCATTTTCTTACATTCAATAAAATATTTTATGATTATTTTATCGTATTTTGAAATATTTAACTGAATAAAATATTTTCATCAACTGCGTGTCTGCATCATTGTAAAAAACTTGTTTACCGTTATGTTCAATCATAAGGTTTAGATTCGTCAGTCACCATTTTGAAGCTATGTTCGTTAGAATTTTTGGTTAAATTGGTGTTAATATAGTCTTTAAGGGGAATAAAACTATACATAATCTTTGTGTCAAACTTCAATTAAACATATAAATAATATTGGCCTGAATTTCTGTGGTTAACTATAAGATTAATATATTACAATCTGCTTTCATTACCGTCATCCAAAGAGATAGATGTCAGCTGTTGGCGTAGTGATATATTAGGGATTACTTCTAGTAACATTTCAAGCTGTCATCCAGGCAAACTTAGCTCGTGAATGACTTATATACTGTTACCTTTGTCTACATGTTTATTGTTGCATCTACACAGTGTTTAAGCATCAATCAACTTGCATAGGTGCAAGGTTAACAAGACCTACACACCTAAAATTAATCACCAGAATTAAAGATTCAAAACAAATAAAAAAAGTATGGTGAAACATAAAATACAACAAACACTACTTGAATCTAGTAACCACCTGAAAGAGAACTAGAGTCGACATTTATTCAATCACTCAGTTCCTGTTTTCTCTGAGGGATGGATTAAAAGAGATTATTTACTTACGGATACAAAATAAACTTGTAGAAAGATATACAAAACAGGATCAAGGCTAAACCTACCACCATAGTAGAGTTGGGATAAACTGTGCCGTAAAAGGAGATGTGGATTGTATGCTTTCTGCGGGAAATAAATCCTGTTTCTTGCATGAAGAACAGTGTTTACACTTTGATCAAACGACACGGATAATGGATGTCGAGGTCTAAGGGGGGGACAGGATGGTAGAGAGAAGGGACTGGGGGGGGGCGATGAGAAGAGAAGAAGGGGAGAAGGTTTTTGAAGGGTCGGTTTGGAAACGTCCCAAAGGCTCTTCGCTGGAAGTCTGCCGCTATTAGCGCCCTCTCAGGTGATCTTCATTGTGATTGCTAGGACGGCGGGCATCAATCACGGTAAATGGACAGACGTATCCTAGGAGATATCAGAGGGACACAATCCTATTTATACAGGATGGATCCATGAATTTTTTTCTTTCAATTGATTAGAACTATAGATATAATTACGATACTTGTTTCAAACGGTCTTCCGATTCTGATAGTCGAACGCAGGTGCAGTAAACACCCTACTTACAGGGATTTGAGTTTTGTAGACTCGTAGATACGCGGTTGCTATACCTCGGTTTACGACTTGCAATGAACTTATATTAATAGCCACTTTAAACTCAATAACTGTTGTCCTTGAAAAGCATTTCTACATTTGATAAAAGCGATTTTTTTTTTACTTTGAGCAAAAATTGTTTCTGTTTAGTAATCCTATATAATGCATTTTGTAAAATAATATTTAACAGCTGTTTATTTTTAAAACTAACTTATATATATATATATATATATATATATATATATATTTAGACAATTCAATACCTTATCTCATTTGGTGGCATATCTACCTATTGAGCTAAGGGTTCCAGGCTTGATTCCCGGCATGGGCTGAAAATATATTATTGGTAAAATGTGGGTTTACACTGTCACCTTAATAAATTAACGGCTGGGGGCTAGATGATATGTTTGTCCTAGTATTAAATAAAATAATAATAAGGCATATGAAGCTACGATCAGCCTAGCGAGACTGTAGTGAAAAATACTTGTCTCGAATAAAACAACTGACCCATATCATAGGCTGGAAACAGTAATGTATATATATATATATAGTATTAAGTTGTATATATATATATATTATTATGTTGTATGTATATAAATATATAACATTATAATCGTATTAAAGTACCATTTGAATTAAGTATTTTTTTAATACTTTCTTGTAGATATTTCTAAAGAATTAAATGTAAAAATAGAGGATTTTATGTATATATCTTTTAGAAGAAAAGCAAGAGAACAAATTAAATCCTCTAGTTGATGTCACAACTTAATTTTAAACGTACTTTAAAATGGCTGATTGTCAAGTTTATATACATCTCAAAGGAAGTACTAATTAATAATAAATTATCAAACACTAGATTAATGAAACAGTGAAAACTGCTACCTTACTACCCCTTAGCGGTCGCTTATCATACCGGGCTCGAGAAAACTCCTTGGTCTCTGATGGTTTCCAAGCCCATGGATGGATTAGAGTAATGGAATATCGTGGCAAATTGTCGTAAAAAAAACTGCAAAAACTTTATGAGGATGTCCTCGATGCATGGAATATTCAATTATTCATGCCTCGGTGTAATATCCCTTGGGATAATTAGAAGAGCGTGTACATAATCATTCGCATATAATGGTGTTGCATGCTGTTTTTTTTATTATTTAATAGAGTATCGTATTCTTGTTTATTTTTTTAAAAAAATTACGTGCATGGAGCCCCCATAACCATTGAGCTATTCACATTATCATAATAAGAATAATGGAATAGGGATGAATTAGGGTACATTCAAAGGAAATGTTCCTGTATTTGTATGTTGGGATATTAACATACAGCAGTGGCATGTCGAGGAGTGTTGCATGGGAAGCACCCCTTTTTAGAGTGGTAAATTTGACATGTTCTCACACACTTGGGCCCTTATTTTACCATTAATACATATACTATACTCTGCATGTCTCAGATGGTAGTTAATTCCTCTCATTACCTGAGAAATTAGTGTTTTACTTAGGGGTGTGAACAATTCACAGGTGCAGTTTAGAATAATACTGCTCACTCTCTAAACAATTTACGACGTACCACTGATATACAGTATGGAAATAAACAAAGTAAGATCAATTAAGGTTTAAACAGCAGCCCACCCGCTTAAGTGGCCACATGCTCAAAAGCGTCACTATAAGTTTATTATGTCCTGTATATTACAGGAAGATTAATTATTTTGGGTTCAAACTGTTTATCTCTTTTTTCCCTTAAATCATTTTCCACTCTCCTTCCATGCAAATTCAGGAGGTTTAAATTTAAAATGGTTCCTTCCCCATTCCAGATCCATTAGATTATGATCACATGCGTACAAACTGAATAAATATTAAGAAACGATTAATAGAAAACAAAAGCCGCTTCCGCATTACCGGCAAACTAATACATTAATCTGTTTTTCCACGGATATTTGTTGTCTGATTTTCATAACAAGAATATTATCTGAGTCCTAGAATACCTATCAGAACCATATTCCTGTTCTCACATTAATTAGATGTAGTCATAGCTTTGGCTTATTGATATTAACTATACCTACAAAATAGTATTATCTGTATATTAAAGTTTTAACCATGTTGGTCACAAAATTGTTTTTAAATATTTTCCAAACGGACCCTTCTTCCTAAATTCCACTGAGGTAAGAAATGTATTAATTATTTTGGACAAGGATTATTATTTTTTGTTAGTAACCTAATATTTTCTAGATAATTTTTGCGGCAACAATTTACCATATTTATTTTAGTTTTTGTATAAAATAAGTTTTCTTATTCAGTTTAATGATTTAAGAGCTAATCATACCTAAATTTAATTAATAGGTTGAAGCTAATTTGATAGGAATACAAATGTTAATAAAAGTGTCAAAATAATGTATTTAGAAAGAAAAGAAGTTTGATTCAAAAGCGAACGCATAGTTTAGAGAAAAAAAAGTATTAATTGTATAATTAAGATTATTTATCTACACTATTATATAACCACTCCTGATATATACTGAACAACTGTGGGCTTCAAATCCCTAACCTTTCACTCCCCTCAAGACGTTTAATATAGGAGAAAGAGCAATATACACTTATCATTAATGATTACGGTTTCTACAGTAAATGTTCTATTTAACTAACTTAAACTTGATTGACATTTAATGATTAATAATGAAATATACAATTAAAAGTCTAAACAGTTAAACAAATAAATATTGATTGAGTTAATTATTGCACTACTAGATTCATATGTAGTCCTATTGTATTAATTATTTTTATATATAATTAATTAACTGTTCAAAGAGTTGATATCATTTGTTTAATTTATATTTGGCTCTATAAATGTATGATTGTTCAAAAGATTATTAAATCTTATTTATATATTATTTGTACATCAAAATACACCGTGCTTCGTATTAATGTGCTAAACTCTACGAGCTAGTAAGGATATAAAAAGGGATTGGATTGATGCAAGCCACCTGGTGGAATCATATCTGCGTCCTCTTCCTAAATATTATTACTTGTACCGCGTCTTATTAACCGTTCGGGTTATACGCACTTACGCTAATGTGTAATGTTGGGGTGATTATGAGATGAAATGGAGGACCTACAGCTTATTGTGGGATCCGAACCATGGCGGAGGCCTGGCTTTCCATACATTCACAAGTTTTGATTAATACACGTCTTGTCAGAGGTGAAGGAAGTGTTTGGCAATCGGATAATTCTGTGCCGGGACCGAGGATTGAACCTCGGACCCCCAGCATAGAGGTCTGACAGCTTACCCCTAGTCCACCAGGTCACCCTCCCCCTAAAATACGTGAGAAAATCCACAGGGGCAGGTCAGCAATATGGATCCTTGACCAAGAAATCAATACGTGTGAACAAAAGGCTATGGACGGCATGATCTTTGGAACTGATTACCGTGAGTAAACACAGTGAATATATAACATTTACCTAATTATGGGGATAGAATTTTCCAAGTTATCCTTCTTACCATAGACTGGAATTCTATAACATCAACAAATATTGTAAAACCATAAAAATAGGGTCATTATTCCTTAGGTGTAAACCACTGCACCAACTGTATATATGGAATTAATAATAATAATAATATTTAGCACCTTGTCTTACTACCCGTTCGGGTTTTACGCTTTAAAGTACTAATTACGCTATAGGAATAGGAATTGGGACGGTTGAATTAGAGGAAGTGAACCCGCATTTGCGTGGAGGTAGAGTGGAAATCCATTTAGGAAAAACAACCCTCAGTTCACCCGACCAAGATTCTAACCTTGATCTCCCCGTCCTCGGCGGTTGAGCTCAACACGACAAGCGCTTTAGCCATCTACGCCACCGAGGCGGGTAATTAATAATAAATTTTCAACAGTTACACAAGCCTGTAAAATGTATTGACATAATAATATGTAAATGTATAATATTTTATTCTTTAAAATGAAAAATTATACATGAACAAGGCAATCGAACCTGGGACCTTTAACTTAGTACACCAATGCTCTAGCCTCCGAGCTATCCAGGAATCTTCCCGCATACAAGACCATTCTTCGCTCATACGAGTATTTTAAGGTAGTCTCTGTAATGGACTAATGGAAGTCGTTTAGTAAAATATGAGTGAAGAATGACCCTTGGCGTGGAGAGATACCTGGATATCTCAATGGTTATAGAATTGACGTACTAAGCCAAAGGTTCCAGATTCAATTTCCGTGTTCAGGTGTTATTTTTCAATTTAAATAATAATAAATTTAGATGCGGCTGTAACCATAATTAACATTATATAGCTTAGAAATTAATCTATAAAAAATCACGCAACTTTTTTTTAGCACTACGTCTTATTACTTGTTTTGGGTTATACGTCAACTATCTATGATAATGCGTTAGTGATTGGAAATGTTTAATTAAGAGGAAGTGCAGCCACATTTGCGTGAAAAGAGAGTGAAAAATTGATGAGGAAAAAACAGCCTCAGTGCACCCGACCAAGATCGAACCAAAATATCCCCGTTTTCAGCAGTCTAGGTTAACACGAGAGTAGCGTGTTTGACCACATGGCTACCGATTAATATGATTAGAAACCTCAGATATTCGGTTAAGCCTAGTCACTAAAACCCTCCTTTTGACAATTTACAACCCCTTGTTTTAACATAAATTACTAAATTAATTAAAGTAAATATAATCCTTAAGGTCAATTACGGGTTTAGTAGACGAAATCTTTGAGAATCGTAAACAAATTCTCCTTCGTGTCGTTTTAGCAGGTCGAATCACACACTAATTGGATTCATTTATACAAGTTGCGACCCAGTGAGACGTTAAACGTGGATAGATTGATTGAATAATTAATTAATCAATCATTGAGACAGCCTCACGTCATGATGATTATAGGAATGAATATTAGTTTGTGAAACGGTCCACGCATGCAGGTAATACGTACATTTGAATCCGAAATGGCTTTCAAACATACGTCATTTTAAACGGCTCCACAGTGGCGTTATATTCATTCAGCGTATGGTTTTGATGACATGGAAACTAACAGGTATTCCATGATATTACATGACTGCCTAATTTGTATCAAAATATATAAATAAAATAGAGTATATCTATTATTAGGTGTTTAGTTGGGTTTATATGGGATCACTATTTTGATTGTAAACTAAATTAGGACGTTAATTTGATCGTCTTTTCAATCGACTCAAATCAAACCTCGTTTAAAATTAAGTGATGTGAAGTGATAGAATAAAATCAATATGCATTTGAATGAAAACAAGAGCCTTCTATATTCAATAAATATATTTTTCCAAAATTTCACTATAAATTGAGTATTTTAATCGGGAGTTTCAAAAGTGTAACACCTTTGTACCCGCACTGAGTTTTACTAAATTTTGAGCTTATTCATATATTTTGAGTACAGGTGGCAAGGGGAGAAAATTCTAATTTTAATTCAAATTGAATAAGTGGTTCTATAGGTAAGATAATTATGAGTTCTACCTAATACACTTTAGATTATGGTTAAAAAAAAGGTATATATCGTAATTTTTTTTAATTGGTCAGGGTCCTTGTAAGTTTTGAAATTTAAAATTCTTTGTCATGGAAAAAATTTGTAATGATACTTTTCGAAATTTTTCTAATACCCTTCATATATGACCTAATGCAAAATGGATTAGTAATATCGAATTTAAAAAAAGTATACATGTTCATGGTAGTAGAAATTTAAAACAATTTCTAAGAAAACCCAACGTTGTTTTACAAGCCGGAATTAAAACACTGGCAAAGCAAACAAAACAAGTCTATTTGCCCACAAGTTTTAATTAGTAACGATAACACAAACCTTAGAATATTAAAATTTTGAGAATGGTGGAGTATTTGGAAATGTATTCAATATTATCCTGCGGACAACCGGCAGGGTTGGCCCTGTACCAAACTTTTGGAGTGATGTTTTCAACTCTGACCCAGGAGGTCATGATTATGTTCTAATTCTGAAAGAACATACTAGGGGTGGATTTCAAAATATTTAAAATTGTCAGAGTATACCCCGAACGGTTAGTAAAACGTGTTACTTAAAATGTTATATTTTTTGATTAAATGAAATATTCGACCTGGACACGGAAAATAAACATAGGTCTGATTTAATTTTAAACAATAAAATAATCTAATTAAAAAATGTAGCCAGATATGGTTAATACTCATAATTATATTTTTATTTCCACCTTACAATAATTAAATTGGTTACGATTTCTATTCTATTTAAATATGAATGGTTATAAATGTTCTTGAAATTTACCACTTTACTTAGATTAGTTTGGACTATGGTAAATTTCTAATAACCATCTCTGGCAGTAATACGTCTAGAATTGAAACAATTATTAAATAATCTCTTATAATCTCTGAACAGAGTTGGAACCCTAAATTCCTCATGTGTAGTTTCATGTGGTTTTGATAAAATCTCTCTTGGGCTGCTTTGCAATAACGCGTTGACCTTAACACTGAGTGAATGATTCAAGGCATAAGACACACATTGCTCTTAGCTGTAATTAGTTGTTAGGCTATGATTCATATACCACATTGCACACAGACATGAAATGCCAGATACCAGCCCAATTTATGCTATTTAGAATTTTTTCTGTGAAAAAAAAACATTTTGACACAAACACCTTTTTTTGTGTGTTTATTATAAAGTCTATTATGATTTTTCAGATTTTGTATGGACTTACTTTTATTTTATAGAAGAATTTAAAAAAAAAATTAAAGATATTGTGGTAGTTTTTGTACATAAAACATTTATTTTTTCCAATTTATTAGACCAAAAACTTTAAAATAAAAGATTTGTGCACATTTCGCTATAAGAGCTAGATAGGTTTATCATAAATGTATTACAAATTAAATGAAAATTATTACATTTAGGCTTATTAATAATTTGTCTTAGTGTGGTAGAGAACAGAACGATTTTGCATTCACAATGCTATAGTGCAGTTTTTACAAAACCATCTAGTTTCTTTTCTTGCTCTTTTATTATATTCTTTATGAACCAAGACAGTCTTAGGAAATAATTATAGAACACTAT
The DNA here is from genome assembly GCA_902141385.1 of Timema californicum. NCBI lineage: Eukaryota > Metazoa > Arthropoda > Insecta > Phasmatodea > Timematidae > Timema > Timema californicum. The sequence continues at coordinate 54,492 of CABFOW010000411.1, forward strand.
ACCCGAGCGTACCTCGGACCATTGCATATGTAAGCATTTAAAAGAGGATCCGAGTGTAGTTCTGGCATATTAATAATATATACTTACGATATCTCGATAGTATATTAGGTGTAGTGTTAATAATATTTAGCACCGCGTCTTACTACCCGTTCGGGTTATACACTTTAAGTACTAATTACTCTAATGGATTAAGAATTGGAGAAGGTTGAATTAGAAGAAGTGAACCCGCATTGGCGTGGAGGGAGAGGGGAAAACCATTTAGGAAAAACCACCCCCATTTCACCCGACCGAGATTCGAGCCACGATCTCCCCACCCTCAGCAGTTGAGCTCAAAACGACAAGCGCGTTAGCCAACTACGCCACCGAGGCGGGTAGGTGTGGTGTTAAATGCGTGTGTTCACTCAGGATGATTTCCCATATGTGTTTTAAAAAGTTTTTTCCCCCAACATCTTTTAACAAAAGTGTAAGTATATTATACCCAAATGACCCTCAAATACAATGGTTAACTTTTGGTTTTCATCGCGTTTTAATTCCTGTTCAAGACATACGGATATATGATCATTAATATAAATAATATTAATAATATTTAGCACCGCGTCTTACTACCCGTTTGTGTTATACGCTTTAAGTACTAATTACTCTAATGGATTAGGAATTGGGAAGGTTGAATTAGAGGAAGTGAACCCGCATTTGCGTGGAGGGAGAGTGGAAAACCATTTTGGAAAAACCACCCTCAGTTCACCCGACCGAGATTCGAACCTTGATCTCCCCGTCCTCAGTGGTTGAGCTCAACACGACAAGCGTGTTAGCTAACTACGCCACTGAGGCGGGTATTAATATAAAGAAATAGAAATGAGGAAGGAAGAATTTTAGAAGTAGTATACCCAAATATGTTTGCAGAGTGTAAAACCATTCCCAGTAAGCTACACCCGACTGAGACTCGAACCCCGTTATCCACATGTCCATCAGATCCATCTAACATGAGAATTACGTCAGAGACCGTTTGTCTAAAGGATGGGGTGGTTCTTTATCTCTTATTTTATGCCACTTTAAACATAACTGTAGTTATAATAAAAACGTATCATTTTTTGTTTAGTTTTTCATTTACGAATGCACAACTTTTAAACATAACTGCTTATTTTCTTACTACCGCTCTGGGTTATCTGGAAAATTACTCATATGGTAGTGTTTAAAAATATATAATGATATCAAGTAGGGGGACTATATGGGATAATTATATGTGTTAAAGTATTGTGGTTTAAGGATAAATTAAATAAACAGATGGTTTTATATAAGTTTTGTATTATGAAGTATGCGTTAAATACTGCTGCTTTTAAATTCAAAGAATGTATATATATATATATATATATATAAATATANTATATATATTAAATTAATGTTTAATTATAAAATACTTAAATTGTACTAACCACCCCAGATGAGAACAAAATCAAAATGTCACGTCAATCTAGTCCGGTATATCAGTGATATGGAATATGGGCTAGTATCCCGGGTTGATATATTGATAGTATTTTTACTAAATGGCTTCCACCACGCAAATGTTAATACACTTATTTTAATTTCCTCATCGCTACCGGAGAAATGTGGCTAGATTTAAGTAGGCCATTAAGTTAAATAAATAAAATATATTAATATCCTGACTGGAATAAGAAGGCTTAGATAGAACCTTAAGTAAGTCTATAAATTAGCAATAGTAAAATATTCCATGAATTCACATTTATAAATATAATACAAAATGTCACGAAAAAAAACTCCCCCTTGCCTTTATTGAAATACTTGTCAAAAGGGAACATCTGCCAGCCTTCTCCCGTTTCCTATTGACGTCTTCCCTCTAGGTCCCCCATAAAGAAACGGTTTGCCCTATTTGACCCAGCACACACCGAGCTAACATTTTGTTTCACATTCCAAGTACGCGACATGCCTCTCGTGTCACGTTATTGATGTTTTAGGGGAAGGTATGAGTTTTCTGGGAAGTCTACAAGTAGAGTGAAGGTTCAGTTGATGGGACAGAGGGTGTATTGGGGATGTTTGAGGGGGTGGGGGCATTATGTTGAATGTGCCATTCGCCTGCTACGACTACAGAACAAGGAATCTCTCAATAAAAGAGGAAACATACAAAAAAAAAAGTTTGAGGTGGATACGAGATGATAGACTGACGAAGTCTGACGCGGAGGGATACAAATCGTCATACAACGTGCTCCAAAGGATATTTGGGTCTCTTTACACTACCTCAGTGTGCTTCTATTTCCCCTCTTTTGTCGATTTCGGTTCGTTGAAGAATGTTGTCACATATTTGTAATAAAACAAAGTCAAAAAGTTGTCTGTTTTGGCCTTTTGTGCTCGATTACATTTTATGACATTTTTCTTCGGCATATTTTAGCGTTTAAATACGTGACCTTTTTATATTCAGTCTGTTTATATTTGGTTTCATGTTCTATGATTTGTTGGCCCCAATATGGCAGTGGCATGCATATTAGTGCCATAAGAATGGATTATTTCACTTAAGGAAAACATAATAAATTACCTAAATAAATAGTGAATCAAAAGTTTTACCGTAGCGTTGAAACATACTTATTATTCTTACCAAAATGAAGGTGAGAGGTATCAGAGGAATACAAATTTGGTAAATTTATTCTTTTGTCAGTGGTATTATGATAAATCATATAATAATGGATGATACTACCTCATTTTAAAATAATTTTCTCGATAAATAAGTTCTAAGATCAAAATCTAAGTAAAGGATTAGAAATTTAGAACCAGCCTTCCTCAGAAAAAATAAAGTAAATAAGTAATTGTGCCAAAACACACAATTAAATTATAATTGGAAGATATTTTAGGTCTTTTAGTGATTTGTATCTTTTATTTCCTTCAGAAATATTGCTTTATGAGGATATTTTCATTAAACTACTATATACTATATAATATGATACAATCAATAAATACTTTACTCCCTCCATTAGGAATGTGAACAAAGGTCGTATCTAGATTACCTGTGAAAGGAGGCTTATGTTCGGATTGCGGTTGTGTTTTCTGGAATTCCCCTTCCTCATTGAGACTCCAGATAAGTAAATATTTTGATATCCCTAAAGACTGAATTGTTGATATGTGCTTCTATGAACTTTGCAAAAATATGTATACACCTAGAAATTATATTATAGGTCCACAAAGCATAAGAAAATTATAAATGTTATGTATACCAGAAAAAAGGTACATTTTATGATTTCTTATTTAGAAATGGTGAATGAGATATAGAACTGACAGGTGTCTAATAATTGTTGTGTATTTAAGTATTATTTCAGTAAATTATCAAATTTATTCTTCATTTATAAATAATAATCCTGCTAATTTTAGAATTTTTAGTTTATATAGATGAGAGTATAACGTACCGTAATCCTTCATTTTCCCACACTTTGACGTGTTGGTAATTAATTACATAGCGGAGGACCCAGGAGGAAGTTTCTGAACTAACTCACCGACTTCAATTCACTTTCTGGAATCGAGTTTCTAGTTCGATGGAAGTCTTACACGCGGGAGCTCCTTAACAACAGACTTCGCATTCCAGGTAATCTAATCTCTTTCAGTGTTCTCGTACAACAGGGTACAGTGTGTTACAACATGCAAATACCGATATCTTCAGAAAGTGTTTCGTCGAAAGAAGTACAAAAAGTAGGTCAAAAGTCAATTTTTTGTCCACAGTTTTGATTAAAATACATTCTCAGTGGTTTTGTGATAAAGTGCTTGCCTCAAGGCCCGATGTTTCTGAGTTCGAACCAAGCTGGGATTGACGAAATATCAAGAGATGAAAATCTTTGTTACAATTATCTTTGGAGGAGAAATAAATCCAATTTGTCCCATGTCAATTGTGACATGTAAAATAACCCTTAAGTGTGAAAATACCCTTCCCAGGCAAAATTAGTAGCTCACTTAGCTCTCGCTTAAAGAAATTATTATGTGTTAATATAATCAGTCGGTTCACAAATTGCACATTAAATACCTCAATTAAATACAAAATAAAAATAAAATTGGCAGATAGATTATCTTATATATAAAATTCTCGTGTCACAATGTTCGTTCCCGTACTCCTCCGAAACGGCTTGACCGATTCTCATGAAATTTTGTGAGCATATTGAGTAGGTCTGAGAATCGGCCAACATCTATTTTTCATACCCCTTAGTGATAAGGGTTGTCCACCCTTAACATTTTTCTATAATTTTTAGACATTTTTTTAATATCTTTATATAATTCTTATACCAGTGTGTAACGGGCAGCGTGGGG
>CABFOW010000411.1:59093-105519 GCA_902141385.1 Timema californicum
GTTGTCAAGCTTATATAATTATTATACTACAGTGGTTCACGGGCAACGCCGTGCGGGACTGCTAGTATTTTATAAACTTAACCACATTAATAAACGAATATAATAGAATGTTAGACATTATTGGTCTTGTTTGATAGTAACTGGTAGTCAAGATCTCGAATCTCACCCAGGTGAATTATAAAGGCATTTTTTATCAATAAAGATTTTCCTACTAGTCCTACAAGAAAATATGGATACATTTACTCAAAGATTATACATCTTTCAGCTCCACCCAATTATTATTATTATTATTATTATTATTATTATTATTACTATTCGGAATAGTGTTAAGACGTGAAAAATAAATTAAGCACAAATACTATGGAGCCAAATATATCGTTATACATTATTTTGAGTGATACAATATAAATATTATAATCAGTATCGTAAATAATTTGATACAAATATGATTTTCAATTAGTCTAGTTTGTAAATATCAATAGAGTTATGTTTTAAATACAACGACATCCGTCGGAGCCCTACCACCACGTCAGTATCATGTAATATTACTTGCTGGTTATGTGGAGACCCGGGTTCGACTCTTACGTTGGCACACTAGAGGTTTTTTTTTCAGCATTCAGAAAAGATTACCCCGTCTTTCTCCCACAAATATATTTCCCTATTAATTATAACATTTTCAAATATAACTGATTGATAAAATTAAATTTGTAGCTTACAACTAAAAAACGTAGTTGAAAAAAAACTTGTATAATATAATTTCTCCAAGCATACACTTGCAAGAATTTCTCGCCCATTTACTTCACCAAAGTTCTTATCGCTGGTAACGGTCACGTAACGGGCTAACGTCAATCAAAATTTCAAAATTAATTGACTCCTAAGATGTAGGGGGTTAAATCTCTCCCCCTCCCCACTTTTTTGGTAATGATTCAACTCATCAGTCTTATACTCTTTTCATCTTTCACCCCTCTATCTCCTAACAACTATCACATTTGAACTATCGTATCTGCGAAACTTTAACACTGTTTTATTACTAATTGAAATAGTGAGAGTAATATGTTACGAATGTCGGTAACTAACGGTGTTAAGTTTGTGCGAGAATCTCAAAGAAAACGAATAAAAAAGATTAAATATCAAGAAAACCTCAAGAGAATATTGTAGCAAACAAAACCTATTTAAAATCATCTTTGAAGTGTATTGCTATTAAGAATATAACTTAGTCTTTAAAAAAAAAGCAGCACTGTGATTTTTGTTGTATGTCCAAATATTTATTTATGAAATGGAAGTGTGCTTTCTTATAGATTAAAATGTTCTACGCATCTTTTTAATCGCAATATCTATGCGAATTTTAACTATTACTTTGATGGGGTATGGATTAAAAAGAGTGATTTAAAAGCTAATGTATCTTCATTTGATAAGAGGGAGGCCGGTAACCAATTATAAAAAGCTAATTTTAGAATGGCATGCCAGTAATCTGACCCTTAACTCACAAACAAAAAAACCTCTCTCTATGCGCTTGAAAGTCAGTCCACATCCTTTCTTACTAGGAGTTTATTCCAGTTTGCAATGGGCATGTCTAGAAACATCATGATTCATAATCGATTCTCTACAGGATTTAAGATTCAGAATATTATTGTGTTTGTTTTTCCTTAGTATTCATAAAATAAATTTAGTTAAAGGATTAATGAAACTTTATTATACTTTTAACAAACCTTGCTTGATTATGTTTTGAACAATATATGATTTAGTATGCGAAAAAATACAATACATACATTTAAATGTAATTGAAAAAGAAAGGCACGTTTATATTGTTTTGTTTAGCTTCTTGAGTGTCACTCCTGGAATTATGCTTAGTAATATAATATATAATAAAAAAACATCTGTACGGTTCATCGCCCTGACCTTCTTATTCATTCACATTAAAAATAAATTGTATGACTTAGTCACACTATCTCTTTTATAATGTTTATTATAACTTCAAAGTAAATTTTCAAAATAGGAACTTAGTAAACCATGGTTAAATAAGTTGGTTAACAAGAAACCAAATAATAAACTGGCTCATCACAATAAATACTCTCTATTAATAAAGTTTATTCAATATCTATGAATTTTATTTTAACAGATTTAAAAAAAATTAAATAGATTATTTTAAAGCCATCCTTAAATTATTTGTTCGTTTTAGAAATAAAACCTTTTCTTATTTAACATGAAAAAATATTCCCAGCTATACACTTTCAACTCATTTTTTATGGATTATTTTTATTTAATATTTTCTATAGTTTGTAAGGAAATTCCAATTGATTAATTTATTTTAGAAAAATCAAGACATATTATTTGTTTCTATATACAATAGTTTTCTGATGACGCGTACGGATGCGTGTCTTGAATCGTTGCTTCCCCTTCACTCTAATATTTAGAGGAGGTAACGATTACTAGTACAAGGTAAATACATGATAAGGAAATAATAAAAGGTATTATGTTGCTGAAAGCTAGAATAATACTTAGGTAACAGAAATAAATTTATTATAACAAAAACTAAGATGAGATAAAGGTTTACTGTATAATAACAAGATTTGAAATTAAATATCGGGTACAGTATATACTGTCGAAAATATCATTTCGAAATATCGAGTATAAATTCAAATAAAAACAACACCATTATATTGAACATATGGTAGGACTTAACAACACCAGAAATATAGGACCTTGTCGTAGCTCGGGAGAATAATTGTCTAAAACAATACAGTAAAGGTTAAGGAGGAGTTTAGTAATAATAATAATATTTAGCACCGCGTCTTACAACCCGTTCGGGTTATACGCTTTAAATACTATTTACGCTAATGGATTGGGAATTGGGAAGGTTGAATTAGAGGAAGTGAACCCGCATTTGCGTGGAGGGAAAGTGGGGAAACCATTTAGGAAAAACCACCCTCAGTTCACCCGACAGAGATTCGAACCTCGATCTCCCCGTTCTCGACAGTTGAGCTCAACACGACTAGCACGTTAGCCAACTACGCCACCGAGGCGGGTGGGAGTTTAGTAGAAATAGTACAAAATTATTCAGACTGGCGCCAGACTACAACCAGAAGTATCTAAACAGAAAATATAGTGAAAGAGTAACTAATAAATAACACTACTGTAAATCTTATAGTTTTAGAATTACTAGGTTAAATATGGGTCAAGCTAGTTGGCTTGAGTAAAATTAAAGAAGAGTCCCATAGTTATTCTAGATAATGAACAGTAAATGGACGATCTATTATATGCACACAGATGGCTAACATTCAGGTGTCAACACCATGTAGTACTATTCTTTTCCCGGTGGGCACTGCCGGAGCATTCAATAGTACATATAAACAACTTCCCATATCCTGGGGTATACAACAAAGCTAGTACAATCTAACATTAAATACATAGCCAAAGTAGGCGTCAACATGGGGCGAAAGGAAACACTATCTGTGCAGGCCCCTCTAAGAAACTAACCATGTTCCACACTTTGCGCACCCTAAATAGTAACGCAGAAAAGGTGCCAAAAAGAATTTAGTGTGACAATGACCTAACTAGGTCCTAGACAAAAGTCGTAGACAAACTGCTTGTAGCCATACAGATATGGAACATGTGAACATGCTGTTTAGGGCGTTACGAAACATTACTCTGCCTTAAGCAATCAGATTAGTTAAATGAATACATGGATTAGAAAAACTTGACCACCTCGTCCTCCTTATATGTAGAGCTTAAAGTCCCCGTATTTAAACTATGTCAAATGGACATAAGAAAAATATAGACTATCTGACGATAGGTATTAACCAATTAGTTACTTTGGCTAAATAAAACATGTCTAAAGGACATACAAGAAATCAGTAATTCAGACTAAAAATCAAACATGTCGGAAGGACATAAAAACATAATTATAGAGCATAAATTCAGTTAGTGTCTGAAGGACACATAAAAACAATATTACAAAGCATAAGTTGAGCCAGTATCTGAAGGACACATAAAAACAATATTACAAAGAATAAGTTCAGATAGTGTCTGAAGGATACATAAAAGCATTCTTACAATAGAACAAACTATGACGGAAGGACATAGTATTCAAAGTCGGAGATGTAAGTTGATATTTTATCGGATCTGGCGAGGCGGCTTCTGCAACGTGGCGGTGAGTCCAACTCCTAATCCATTGTGACCCCCAGTATTAGTGGCGCTGGAGGTTAGTTCAGAAGTTCTTCCTTCGACAAAATTTTACAAAGATGTGCAGTTATGTGGCACACGGTTTCTCATGTTTTATACTCTTGGTCTAACTCAGGAACGAACTAAATGGAGGGATTGACGGACGGTAAGGGGGTGAGGGTGGAGGGGGGGATAGAGGAGGCAGAAAGGCTCGTGAAAGCAAGGTGATAATATCAGACTGCATCCTGCCCATCGTAAACCATTTTCTTCTACTTTCTAAAGGAATAGATTAGTTTTAATTTTCTTCTACCTTCTAAAGGAATGCATTAGTTGTTATTTAAATTTTCTTCTTGTAATTCCTTTATTTCATTCTTAGCTTTATTGTCATGATTGTAGATGTCCTTTATATAGAGGACATGCTTCAATGATATCAATTTTGAGCAATATTGGTCTAAAATTTTAAATATTCAAAATTTACAAAAGTATGTGCTAAGTGAATTACTATAAAAAAAATTCAATCCTATTAGAGAGATCAACCACTCCTAAATAACTACTATGGACCTAACTCATTTAGCCCTGTTTAAAAGTTAAAAATTTTAAAAATAAGTCCTCAGAAAACAATCCTTGGACAAATTTTTAATCCTAAATTCATTACAGTGTTATTTGTCATGTCAATCCTCCCAAGATAATCATTTGGATCCAAATCAATATATCAATTTTTTTTAAAAATTCAAGTTTTTGAAAAATAAGTCTTATAAACTACTAAATAGATGAGTTACCACCACGAACAAAATATAAAGTGTTATTTGACATTCCCAACATTCCCAAAATATCCATTTGGAACCAAATTTTAAGAGCAAATTTAATATATTTCAAGTTTAAAAAAATGATTATTCAATAAACTACTGCTAAATGAGTTTTTACAGCAAAAAAAAATACATTTTTATTTTTTATACCACGCAATCTCCAGATATACATTTTGATTACAATCGATAGAACTCTTTAAAAATATTTTGAATTTTCAAATATTTCCCATCAATTAACTACCCTTCAACGAATTTTTACCCAAAAACAAATTATACAGTATTGTTTTTAATTAAAAACGATTTCAAGATGCGTATTCTAAAAAAAAAGTTAAAGCCTGTTTTGAGAAATTTTGAATTAAAAAACAATAAATGATAAATGATTAATTTGAAAGCAAAGGTGAAAATCAAAAAATATCCAGCGTCGTAGCGCTATAAAATATTAATATCACGATTGAACAAAATCCACATACGATTTCATATCCGTATCCGTGGCCAGGGACAGACAGACACCTAAATAATTGTGTTCGAGGTCACATAGAACATAAATGTTCATCAAAATTTTGAATTCGATTGTTTTACGACTTACAACACTTTCTCTTGATTTGAGAAATTGATAAATTAATATATATAAATTTACTTTAAACACGTATGATATGTGAAATGTAGCAATGTTTGGTGATGCTTGAACTTAACTGACAAATAAAAACAACACACCAAGGAAAACAAATATAATAATATATAATATTACAGAAATATATTGAAAGAGAGAAATAAATAAATTGGAAGCATCATTGTTCATCAAAGAGCTTAACAACCTCCCAAATCCAAGTATACAATTTTAAAAATATATTTGCTTATATCTATAAAACCATTTGTTTATAAAAATATATTTCAAATACATAACATTAAAATGGATCTGAATATGAATGTGTGTAAAAAGGTGGACTGGATGGAATTAGCTCAAGATAGGGATAGGGTGTAATGAGGTGGACTGGGTAGAACTAGCTCAAGATAGGAATAGGGTGTATTGAGGTGGACTGGATGGAACTAGCTCAAGATAGAAATAGGGTTTCTTGAGGTGGACTGGATGAAACTAGCTCAAGATAGGGATAGGGTGTATTGAGGTGGACAGGATGGAACTAGCTCAAGATAGGGATAGGGTGTATTGAGGTGGACTGGATGAAACTAGCTCAAGATAGGGATAGAGTGTATTGAGGTGGACTGGATGGAACTAACTCAAGATAGGGATAGGGTGTATTGAGGTGGACTGGGTAGAACTAGCTCAAGATAGGAATAGGGTGTATTGAGGTGGACTGGATGGAACTAGCTCATGATAGGAATATGGTGTCTTGAGGTGGACTGGATGGTACTAGCTCAAGATAGGAATAGCGTGTATTGAGGTGGACTGGATGGAACTAGCTCAAGATAGGGATAGGGTGTATTGAGGTGGACTGGATGGAACTAGCTCAAGATAGGGATATGGTGTATTGAGGTGGACTGGGTAGAACTAGCTCAAGATAGGGATAGGGTGTATTGGGGTGGACTGGAGGGTACTAGCTCAAGTTAGGGATATGGTGTATTGAGGTGGACTGGATGGAACTAGCTCAAGATAGGGATAGGGTGTATTGAGGTGGACTGGATGGAACTAGCTCAAGATTGGGATATGGTGTATTGAGGTGGACTGGGTAGAACTAGCTCAAGATAGGAATAGGGTGTATTGAGGTGGTCTGGATGGAACTAGCTCAAGATAGGGATAGGGTGTATTGAGTTTGACTGCATGGAACTAGCTCAAAATAGCGGTAGTGTATATTGAAGGAAACTGGATAAAGCTAGCTCAAGATAAGGTGTAATGAGGTGGATTGAATAGAACTAGTTCAAGATAGGGATAGGTTGTAATGAAGTAAAGTGGATCAAACTAGCTCAATATAGTAATCGTATGTAATGAGATGGACTTAATAGACTTAACTCATGATAAAGATAAGTTGTAATGAGGAGTGTTGGATAGAAATAGCTCAAGATAGTGAGATAGGTTGCGTACTTTTGTAAGTGTGGAGATGAACTCTCTAATTTCTAATGCTATAGAGTAAGTAATTAAATAATATCATGTATGAACTACAATTTAGATCATTAGAAAATATTTCAACAGTGACGACTCCATTCTGTATTTGCCCGTAGGTAAAATGCATTTAATCTTTGGGTAGGAAATCATAGAGACCAATTTTTATGTTGATTTGTAAAATGATTTTGGCTCTGAGCTGAGATACGGAGAGAGACATTGCTAAAACAACTATTTATGGTACAAAGGGTCATGAAACTTCGACATACATCTAAGTCTCTAATTAAATATTTTTTTTGTTCAAAACACTTTCTCTTTTTTTTAAATCGAGAAATATAAAAATTATTTATATTTAAAAAGATAAAAATACATGCTAATCAGTACGTAAAAGAAAATACTAAAATAATGTACACATCTGTCTGCATCTAAAGGACACCAAAAGTCCTCCATCTGGGATGATCTAACAAAAAGACTTTACCTTTCATTACAGTATGGACGTTTAGTTACCAACCCCCCACTCTATGCCGACCAAAAGGGTGTGTGAAAGGGGTTGATGAGAGATACAGTAGAGAACAAACTATAAATCAGCCCTCTAGAGAGAACGAAAGAGGTGGTTGGTAAAAGGGGTGAGAAGTATAGGGGTGCGTGGTACGTGTGTGCAAGGACCGCAGGTGTCTTGCCGACAGGTATAACCCGGTGGATCCTGAATTACGAGACCCTGTTCACACAGTTGCCGAGTGATAAGGGGGAGGGTATTGCGCTGCATCGCACACGCTACTCTGGATTTGTGACCCAGTGGGGTATAATGGAAAGTGGGTGAGAGGGTTTATAGTGAGGCAATCGATCGTGAACGTAGAACCTTATGGGAGTTGAAGGGGCTTAGGGACTAGTAAATAACACGATAACAAGTAAACCGCTGTACGACTTTGATAATTGAACATGTTTGCGGAGCCACGTCGGTGACTGTGTGATGTAAGTTTATTTTTATCACACCTGCATCGATAGGCGCGTGTAATGAATTTGGGACTCAGTAAAGGGGCGAGGGTGTATATCCCAGCAGGCTGAATTTTTTTTATATATTTGTTTCTTAATCGATTTTAAATTCCTACTACAATTAAAATAGATGTATATATTTTTTTATATTTTTTTACTAACTCATTATCACCCTGAAGGCGTAATTAAATATGCATCCCAAATCGCTAATAGAATGTAAGAGAAAACAAAAGATCCTATACACTTCCATTACAGCATAAGTTGCGTATAATAAACTATAATTAAGGTTTATAGCTACATATAATAAAGAATGGTGGCAATAAAATAGACGATTAGTAACTTGAAAAATAAAAAATGTAATTGAAATATAAATATTCAACAGCAAAAATAAATTATAATCTTTCCACTTTTTTAAGATAATGTCATCAGACGTCAGGTCTTCACTTTCCTCAGAATAGGTAGTATAATTGTTTTCGCTCTCCCCCCCCCTCCTATGTATATATATATATATATATACATATATATATATATGTATATATATAGTAAACCAATATATATATACATATATATATATATATGTATATATATAGTAAACCATCAGTGATATAAAATTTGTAGATTTTCAAATGCTATGCTAAAAAAAATAATCAAACGTTCTAGATATTATAACATACAAATAAATTAACAAACTTCTTTAAGACCTATAAGTGGTTGGCCACCTATTTGATTGTAAGATATGTTTAATTATTAATTGATGATTGATTATTTTAAGCTATAGTAGTTAATTTAATAAAAAAAAGTATTAACTAACCAAATTAGACGTGAAATTGTTATTAAATTTTAATTTAAAATTAAGGTTTAACAAACTGGAATTATATTCATTAAGAGCGTGCTATATACACTCTGTTTAGCATGAAAGGTAGCATTATTTCCGTAATGACTTACATGATGGCCCTCTTTTAAATGATACGTTATATTAAACGCTTGAAAGATAAACATACTAATAAATATATGTTTATTTGTTTGAGGTGATTAATTTAATTTAATTTTTTAAACCGATTGATTATTACAGCATAGGAGAATTTCTACAAACGAGAGAGAAATAGCCCATCAACTTCGTTGGGGATTTCGTCCAGGATTATTTTATATGTTGCTATCGACATGGGACTACCAGCATTGTTTCTCCTTCAAAAGAAGTTGTGCTTTGGATTTTTATTGCTCAAGGAAGTTTCTGTCGACCCCAGCTAGAAATGAACCCATGAACATCGGGTCATGAGGCGAGCACTTTACCCTAAGACCACTGAGATCAGTGATAAGCTTGCTAGCTATCGGGTTAGTTAGAGTCTACATGTTAGAGTACTAATTTAATACATGATTACTAAAAGCAATAAAAATATTGACGGCTTCAGTGTCTAAGGCGTCATTCCTTAATAAAGTGGAGTGCCGACGATAAGTATTTCAGGCGGGCTTACTGTAGGTATGTTTTTCCTTCAATGATTCCATTTTCTCCTTCCTTGAAAATCAAATAACGTTTATTGCAAGACATAGCCAGCCCCACTCCTACCTTATTAATTTAAAATTGTTGACTTCCCAAACTTGTATTTTTAAGTCACACATTAAAGATTCAATAAACCCACCTCGATGGTCTAACGTGCTATCTCGGAGTAGACTATACTGGTGACGACTGGGAGATCGACGTTTGAATCTACAGTATGTCAGGATTACTAAGGTGATATTTACTAAATTGTTTTCTATTCCTTCTAAATGCCAATGTAGGTATACTTCCTAAAAATATAACCTATCTAAACCCTAATAAAACTATTAGCGTACTTAGTACATAAGCGTATATTTCGAAAGGGTAGAAAGACGCAGTGCAAGGCATAAGAATTAATATAATATTAACTAAGGGTGCAATTGAAATTAGTATTATCATACAATTCACATTATATATACAAGCCATTTTTAATACAAACTCTTCTAATATTATTTTCTTTCTAATAAATACCTCTTGTATATTTAATTTATATTTTGTTTAATTACCTTTCATCTAAAGGGTTTCCTGCATTGCTTAATATATGGACTAAATATAATGGTCCCTGGTCATAGGGTGGTCCTTGTTGGAATCATGGTCGAGTGTACTAAGGACGTTTTTCCTAACTGGTTACTGACTCTCCAAACACACATCTTTAAAACTCCACCTTCCTCAACTCTAGCTACTTTGTTTAGATATTATTATTAATAATAATAATATTTAGCACCGCGTCTTACTACCCGTTCGGGTTATACGCTTTAAGTACTAATTACTCTAATGGATTAGGAATTGGGAAGGTTGAATTAGAGGAAGTGAACCCGCATTTGCATCGAGGGAGAGTGGAAAACCATTTAGGAAAAACCACCCCAGTTCACCCGACTGAGATTCGAACCTCGATCTCCCCGTCCTCAGCAGTCGAGCTCAACATGACAAGCGAGTTAGCCAACTACGCCACCGAGGAGGGTGATATTATTATTAGCACCGCGTCTTACTACCTGTTCGGGTTACACGCACTTACGCTAATGTGTAATGGTAGGGTGATTGTGAGATGAAATGGAAGAGCTACAGTTTAACGTGGGATCCGAACCACGGTGGAGGCCTGGCATTCCTCACATTCACAAGCTGTGATTAATACACGTCTTGTCAGAAGTGAAGGAAGGGTTTGGCAATCAGATAAATATGTACCGGGACCGAGGATTGAACCCCGGACGCTCAGCACAGAAGTCTGACACCTTACCCCTAGACCACCAGCTCACCCGGTATTTGTTTAGTTAAATGTAGATATCCCTTGGGTGTAGTGCAATGCGAAGCCAAAAACTTGGCTGTCTTTAAAAACTAAGTGAATGATGAATGATTTAGCTTATAAAAAATGCAACCACACTAATAGTGAGGATAGATATAACAGCTCCAAGAATTTTGGTATCGCGTTTTACCGTTCGTTCGGACTATACATACGCATATTAACTAATTACCTTATTGTGTTAGGGATGAGAAATGATTGTTATACATTTAGAGAGATTTGACCCATATTAGCGTGGGATGAGAGTGGATTCTAATAAAGGAAAAACCACAATCAGCACACCTGATAAAGATTAGAACCCCAATCGCCCTTCTATCATCAGTACTTCATAGTATATTGCATGAGTGATGCTCTAAGCCATAACTTTAGTTAACGTCGCAGCTATTTTAATCCAAACCAAATACGAACAGTGAGAGTTAACGTCTCCTTGATATTAATTACCCAATTTTAATAGCAAATACGATTTTTAGAAAGTCTACCGATCATGCATACACTCGATTAGATTAAAGTATTATAGCCACTAATACATATGTGTAATGTCATCAACTCATAAAGTGAGATAAGATGTACTATGCCAAACCTTCTTGTTTGGCTATGTTACAGGGTGTGCATTAAAGCTCAGATGATTTGTAATTTTTAAACAAATATACAAATCATTAATGTTTAAGATATTTACCACTTTATTATAAAATCGGGGACTCTGCATTAATAGCATACACAAATTAATCTAATAAGTTAAATTGTATTTTGTTTGCGGCCTCCCCATTAGAAAATTTAATAAGATAATCATGTAAAAATAATTTCATTTAATTTAAAAATTTGGTTTAGGATACCTCTATAGATTTCTAAGGTTGATCTCATTGTATTGCTTCCAAAAGGAGAACGTTTTTTTAATAAAACTTCATCTACCCCTTTGAATATTTGTTAAACTTAAAATATTAAGTATTTTATTCAGTGTACAATCTTTTATTTTAAAATAATTAATGATTTACGTCAGTAAGGAATAATTTATAATAAAAGAAATCTATTGATGATCATTTCATCTCAGAGCTGTGATGCTTGGTCAACAATAAATAACTACACCTTAGTCTAGGTCAAGGTTCTTTGTGTAAGACATATGTTTATTTAAAAACTGAATTAAAGAGATTTGAATTTAACTACCCCCAAAGACAACTTGTAAAGGTCAATCTCAAGAAAAGCAAATTTATTTTCGATATCGTATTTGATATTTTTACTCTGGAGACAGAGATGAAAATGAACGTTTTCCAATCCAACCAAATTTTTGTAGTTTATAAGAAATAAATAAAACACTAAAAACAATTATTGTTAATATGGTTATTTACCTGAAATGTACAACCCTTTCCAACAAAATGGAAATACGCTCCTGGAAAATTTATCGTCCTGCAAGTAATCGTTGCCTAGCTATTGGAATTCTAATCTTTTTTATGATCTCTTTCGACCTTCTTTTTTTATTTTTTATTTTCCTTTAAGTTTTGTTCCAATGTTTTGTAGCCGATGCTACGCATGAACACTTATTTAGCAGTACAGGTTTTTATGTGTGACGAGGAATTGTAGTTTTCGTAAATGTCGTAAAGTGGGTGAGAGGGGAGAGGAGATACTACAGAAAGCAGATTTGTTTCTATCCATGTTCCATAAACATAAACGTGTCTTTGACCCCGTAAATCTTTATAGCAGTCGTGTAGTAGTTTTAAATATCTAAGGTTGATTAATTAAGATGTCCTGTGTGTGTATGTTTGTATGTTCTAATTTCTCCACTGGTGCTGTAGTGTAAGACCTTTAGAAAATATAGAAGAGGGAGTAAAGTTTGAACAGAGAACATGGGCCAAGAATTTATCAATCACCATATAGTTTATTGAGTTGTATTAATATAAACAACAACATGGTATAAGGGAGTATTTTTAAATCTTGGGCACATGGACCCATCGAATAGTTCTTGGATGGATTTCAGGATGATGCAAGAGCATGAATAATTGGAAATGAAAAAAAACCCAGATTATTTATTTTCACTAATCTATAATTAATAAATATTTAAAAATATATAAACTGGTCTGTATTTTAAAATGTATTAATACGTTAATAAATTAACACATAATATATTACTGCATGTTTTATGTTGAGGGATCTCTGGTTCAATCCCTAGTGCTTGGAGATTTTTATATAAAGCAGTTGGTCAGGAACAAAGTCAATTCCACCTCACGAGGACTTAACTAATGAAGTAGCAGCTACGGTTTGGAAAACTGAGATTAAATTATGGAGGGTTCGTTATACTGACCACATGAAAACCTCTACCCACAAACGCTGGAACTATCTTTGCCAACATGTAGGGGTCACTGCGTCCTTATTGTTCGCTGGTGGGTTGACGACATTACTATATCATAATGTTTTTAGAAATATATTTCATCAGATCTAATCCAATATTATTGGTTTGTTTGTAATTATCTTTATTCTGTTGTATGCATTCTAAAATATAATTCAAAGAAGGGGTTCATAGACTGCACTAGACTGCCAATGAGGGTCATGCCACCAAAAAAGGGATTGAACAAACACCTGTACCTAGGATCATCCTGTATAGGGCTACCATAAACCATAAAGTCATGACTCTAATCCCTCCTGGGTATGTTTAGAATTATTTTCCACACGTGATCTATAAATTAAAAATTAATAGTCATACTACACTAGTGCATTTTCCCTTATAAAATACCATTCTCATATTCAGGTCTTTGTTTTAAACCTTAAATAACACAATTCTTTACTTTCTTCGGTGGCCGCATGGTCTAATGTGGTGCTAAAAAAAATCACAACTCTTTAAACATATTTATTAAAATAAGACTCATGTCGGTCATCGCAAGGTATAAGGCGTCACATTAGCAATATACCGGGCTCCCAATAATGAGGATATCAAGGATCGACTCCAAACTTGGAGCACTGAATATTAAAAAAAATCGTTTTCCACTTTAATTACATTCAAGTACGGATACATTTCAATTCCTTCCTCCCTCCTAATACATTTGTAAATATACAGGTAATCCTGGATGGGTAGTAAGACAAGGTATTGAAAATTAATTAAATTGTAACCAAAACTATTACTGCGAAGAAAATGAATTTATTGAAAGATATTATTTTTTAACTGAACACAGCAAAAATAGAAGAAGCGAATAAGAAATAAGTAGTCTTACATTTAAAAAAAATGATTATTCCATATATACAATCAGTAACATTTAATTAATTCCTTATTACATTTTATTTTCTTCTCACCCCATGAACACTAGGAGCAGGCTTACACAGACCCAAAGACACTATTTACCTTTATCAAAAGTTGCTCGTCTTTCCTGTTTGCGGTTCATAAACAGATTTGTCGTCTGGTTTCTTACTTGGATTGTTTCTACGACCACCCCTTTACAACGCCATCCTATAAATCAAACTTCACCCCCTCTCTACTCACCAAGACTCCTCTCACTAGCTACCCACCACTCCGTACTCTCCGCCATCCTGAGCCCCGCTCCCTCTTCTAACCTCTATCGTAATCCCACCACGTTTACCCACCCGCTGCCACAAGTAAAAGTCGCCTTCCCCCTTCCTCCTCCCTAAACTTTGCTGTCAAAATGAGGGTGTAAGGCGACTTTATTCCGGATCCGATTCGTCGCCGACTTGTCCGCAGACTTATTGGGCGTATCCTAAGGAGTAAAAGGATCGTTTACGCCTCTTAAAAAATTGACTGGGGGGAAATAATTTGGGTGGGTAAGGGGAAGATTATTTCACCAAATTTACGTAATAGGCCCATTATTAACAATCCAATGGCTAAATAGTCTGAGGCATCACTCTCGTGAAATAATGGCCTGCTAATGACGGGGATATTGGGGATATAATCTTGGTCAGGTCTCTTGAGGTTGGTTTTTCTAAATGGGTCACCACTCACCCTCTAAGCAAATAAGAGTAGATTACCCATAAAATATGATAATTTCTTCATCTAAATCTCTATTCAAGTTATTATCATATATATGTATAGCCTGAGTAGGTATAAACTCGTGGGGATAGAAAAATAATTTACATAAATCCACCTTCTAAGAAATAATATCGGATGGGTACACTTAATCATAATTTACAAAATAAATGTATTACTATAGATTTACCCATCCTCTATTAAAGTTAATATCCGTACAGTTACTACTAAAGCCACCCTCCTTATTTCCTCTCATTTGATTAGGATATAATATTCATTTTTAAACGTGTAATGCATAATTTTACTTATCTGAACTATCCACATATTTACTCAAGTAGGAATTGGGATTCAGAATGTTGAACTTAAAGAGAATGTACAGTAGCCCCATGGCTTCTTTGGTGCTGACTGATGGCTTTGAAAAGTTACCATACCAAATTATGAATCCCTACGCCGAACCATATTATCTGCAAGAACATGTGTTTAGCAGCTGTCACTTTTGACAGTCAAAATTTAGGTATATACCTAGTTGTTGACTGTCAGAAGTCAGCTTTGAGCTGTCAGTCAGCACCAAAGAAGCCATGGGGCTACTGTACCCATATTTTTGTGGAGAAAGAAAATAGTAAATCATATAGCTTAAGTCACTTTAGCATGTCAAGGTGAGATTAGGACACCAACACCTGCGTCAGTGGAACTCCGGACTAGAATTATGCAATAATTGGCATGATCACAGGTGTGGTGTGGTCTTTAATAGCTTTGGTGTCAAACGTACACTTTTTTATAAAAGTAGGTAATAAAGTAATAATACAGGGATTTATACAACATCGTTTCGAAATTACATGAAATGACTAGTTATTCTTTTAGAATAAAAACTAAAGAGGAATAAAACTAACTTGTGTTAATATTTGCACGAGTGTTTGTAAATGTGTAATGTATATATTTTTTTCCAATTCTCAATACTAATATTTTTATGTTAACAATTACGTTGGAATGGTGAAAATGTAAATAAACAACGACCGGAAATTAGTTTTAAAGGAATTGAGGCATTAATATTATTCTTTGAAGTATAAAGTAGAAACGAAAGCCACAACACATTGGCTGAGAGAATGACAACTATTTTTCAATTTCAAATAAACAACGCATTTATGGGGAGGTATAGACACTCAATATCAATATGTTTCACTTAAATGACTTGTTATTGTAGTGACCTATTCTTAATTTATTATATTAAATTTTGTCAATAAATATCAATAAATTAAATTTAATTAAATCTTGCGTGTTTGATTTACATCATGTTTAATCACCATGTATATTTATTGATTCATGAATATATACTTTTTTCGGTAAGTTTATGAACTAAGGCATCACTATTTCAATATAACAGACCTCATGTGATGGAAAGTTCGGGGATCCAATCCCTGTACTGGAACTCCAAGAGGTCCTTACTTAAATAATTCTACACTATCTCAATAAAACTTTGAGTAAATTTCGTTTAAGGTACAACCTCCACTTCTTTTCTAACCCATTAATTTAAATATTCGAACACACAATAGAGGTATTAACCTGCCACAGTGGCGTAGTTGGCTAACGCACTTGTCGTGTTGAGCTTGACTGCTGAGGGCTGGGAGATTGAGGTTCAAATCTCGGTCGGGTGAACTGGGGGTGGTTTTTCCTAAATAGTTTTCCACTCTCCCTCCACGCAAATGCGGGTTCACTTCCTCTCATTCAGCCTTCCCAATTCCTAAGCCATTAGAGTAATTAGTACTTAAAGCGTATAACCCGAATGGGTAGTAAGACGTGGTGCTAAATATTATTATTATTCTTAATAGAGGTATTAAAGGGTGATGAAGAAAATATAATTATATAATTATTGGCTTTAAATTGTTAATTAACTTTATTAAATTTGTACTTAATTCAATCACGTTTGCATTCACTACCACGTCTTACTACCTATTTGGGTAATATTCTTAAGTATTAATTAAGTTAATAGGTTAGGAATTGAGAAGGTTGAATTTAGAGGAATTGAGTCCAGATCTGTGTAAAGGGAGAGTGGAAAACCATTTAGGAATAACCACCCCTAGTTCGCCCAATTGAGATTCAAAACTCGGTTCCCTCATCGTTGGCAGTCTAGCTTAGCACAAAACTAACGCGTCAGCTAACTACGCCACCAAGGTGGGTGTCATGCAATAGTTCTAGATATTAAAACATTCCGAAATGTAATTACTAACCAATAGTAATACAAATTAACCGAAATAATTGATTAGAAATAATTTTAATCATATTATACCAAATTTTAAACAACTATATTTAAATTGTTTGAAAAACGACACCTGGACACGGTAGGCAAGCTTTGGATACTTGACCTAGCTCAACAATTATCTACCACTTAACTATCTGAGCCAATATAAATAATTACTCAAAGAAGAAGCTGAATATTCAAACAAAGTCATGGCATAGTCAAAGTTATTCTTTGATAATTTTTTTACATACTTCAAATCTTCCTAACCATATAGGCTATCTACATATTTACATTTAATTGGATAAAGTTGATTATTGAAGAATTTAAATTATGTGAAACTACATTTTCCTGGGAGAAAATGTGTGTGATAAACTTAAGGTAAAAATATATCACTACTATGTTGTGGCATTCGAACACCAACATTACCATTAGATCGTAAACCAGACAAAATAAGACAAATACCTTTGTCAATGCACTAATTTGTATAGGTAATAATACTTAGAGTACAATACATTTTATAAATTACTATAACTACAATTTCATAGCTATTTAACTTATTTGGAAAATATAAATGATTTTCAACAATAATCCCTTTTGGGTAGAGTCTTAAATGATCTTGAAAATTAGGGATAAATAATTGTCCTTTTCGTAAATATACACTTTTTAAAATTCTTAATTTATTATCTTTTTCAAATTTACACAAATCTAAATTATTGTAGCATGGAGATTTTCGAATAATTTATTTTGTCTTAATGTTATTGCTTTAACACAATTGATGTAGATAACACAATGTATATGTTTACATAATAAATACTGAATTCAATAGTATGAAGTCTAATATGTTTTGATATACTAACTGTACTCAATTCAATTAAATGATTCAAATATTTTTAATGAATGGTACAAAGAAAAATCAGGAGGGTCTAGTTTTAACTTAAATTTAGTTATCTGTGCCATCAGTTAGACAATTATCATACCTTTTGAATATACTTAAAATTATCTGTGAAATAGGTATTTGTCAAATATAAAATAGTTAAAATAATGAGTACTTTCTAGGATCCATAAGGGGTTGAATATATAAAAGTTATTGTCATGGAAAATATGTATATGGTGTAGTGTTAGTTTCCTTCGTTACCCCCGTACTCTTCATATGCATGGAATAGATACTAGTATTTTAGTTGTGTATTTGCTGTAAAAAAACACAATCTATTTTAAATTTAACTGCCTCGTTGGTGTAATTAAATAACGCGCTAGTTTCATGATGAACTAGCCTGCTAAAGACGGGAAGATCAAGGTTAGAATATCGGTCGGGTGAACTGGTGATTGTTTTCACGTTTCCACCCAGAAAATGCGGGCTTAATTCATCTAAATCCAACTTTCCCAATTCCTAACCCATTCACATAATTATTATACAAGCGTATAACCCAAACGGGTAGTAAGACGTGGTGCTAAATAAATAAAATACTTATTTAAAACTTAGTTATAATTTCAGAGTTGGCCTTAGTTATAAAACTTTTAGAATTTTTAGAACCATTATTGTAATTTTGGTGGAGGTTGGCTGAAACTATATAGTTTTTAATTTCATGATATCTGCCTAAGATTCAAATCCAAATTAAATGACTAGCTTGATATTTGTTTTCCACGTTCCTACTAAAGCGAGTTAAATATTTGCTTTGTCCACCAAATCCTACTACCAGTCTGGCCATACTATATTCAATTCCACTAATGGCTTAGGTATGAGTGGGTGGGGGTGTGCACGCTTATGGTAAGAACCCACATTTACATAGATGAAGATTGAGAAATATTTAGGATTAAACACTTTCAGTACACCTAGGAAGAATTAAAACCCAGAAATCCCAATCAATGGCAAACCAAAAATACATGAGCATGACGCTTTGTCCACATGCCCACCGATGCCAGTTATATACTGTGTTGTTCATACCTTTGTGCCGAGCTCTTTTATTCTTAGATGATTTGTTATCCCCCATCTTTGTGATTCTTCATAGATTGGTTCCTATTTCAACGTATGCCTTTTTGTCTTCCTCTTTATAGAAGCCTTCTTTTGTGATTCATTATTTCTCTTTGATCTATTTTCATGCTCACAATTATTTCTGTCTGCCTGTATAATTTTCCACTCCCTTTCTCTCCCTCTCAATTTTTTCTCTAACATTTCCCTCCATTCTTTGTTCTTGTATCAGCCTCATCACCAAGATATATTTTTCTTATAAATGTAAATGTCAGCGAAATTATTTTCTGCTATCCAGAAAAGTAAGAACTCTGATTCTATTTTACACTAAGCTCTACAAATGAAAAGCTCTAAAATTAAATGTATAATCGGAACTAACATAATCTGCAAGGTGAATTAAACAATAACAATATTTTTTTATCATAAATTAGTAACAATAATTAATATATATATATAATTTGTCTAGGTAGTATACGTTACAAAAAAATGTTGTTTTCATTAATGCAATCTAGGCCATAGACAAGCATTAAGAATATATTCTTTGTAATTTTTGATAAAAATGAATTTACAATATGTGAGGGGATACAAAATGAAATATAATTTCATGTATTAAATTATATTTATGAATATATTAATTTTTATAATTTCATCCGGCAAAATATTAATTTAATATTTAACTTTAAATTAACACACACGCTTTATAAAACAATGTGAAATAACACAGGTCATATATTAGCTTATTTACTAATAACAAAATTTATAATATAATGAAACTAGTGGTCAACAATATATTATTTATTTATTAAATCTCTATTTTAGTTTATAAGGACTAATTTGCTTAGCTTCTAGTGAACTCATTCCCAAATATATGTCCTTATAGCATATCAAATATTATTTTTGAAAAACCTAATGAAGATTAGTAACAACTTCTTAAATTTAATAATAGAATTCAATGTGGAAAATATTTTGAAATTTGGTGTTTGGTATAAAGTCTAATGATCTAGTATATATGATATAAATCACACCGGATTAAGTAACATAAATTAGAATGAATTGATAATTTGGGAACTTCACTATATATCCATCATAATATCAAAACAGTTAAAAACATATTAAAATAATATATGCCACATATGTAAATAACACATTAAAATATATATAGTATAAACTTATAAGTTTAAGTCAAGTGTGAAGTTAAGGCAGAAAAAAGACAGATTTAGTTTATGTTAGAGTAAATAGAAGTTTATAGATTAGCAAATATTGAGAAGTGATGTTAGAATATCAAATAGTAATTATGAATAAATAATAAGCTATTATCCTCATCGTAGAACAAGTGGACAAAAACTTTAGCCCTTGTATGCAGAAAACAAGACCAGATAAGAAAATAGATTCAA
The DNA here is from genome assembly GCA_902141385.1 of Timema californicum. NCBI lineage: Eukaryota > Metazoa > Arthropoda > Insecta > Phasmatodea > Timematidae > Timema > Timema californicum. The sequence goes on from CABFOW010000411.1 coordinate 79,498, forward strand.
ATTTGACCCAGGTGTGTTTTTTTTTCCTAGATTGTTTTCCATTTTATATTTTCCCAAGATCTTGTTCCATTTCGTTAATATTTACCTTTTTCATTCCTACACAATATGTGTGGATATTAGTATGGTATGGATGGATAGTAAAACCCCGATTGTGAAAAAGGTATTTAATTAGTCAATAAATACTTCTTTATACATACTTCTTTTGCCAAATAAAAAATTCTCAATTGTATTATAATTTACAAATTGGAAAATACTCATTCCTTGAATTGATTTGAAATCATTTATATGTTTCTTTGTCAAAACAGGCGTGAGTTTATTCCAAACAAAATTATATAGATAATAACTACAATTATTTTACGTAATAAACAATTTATATCATTCGTATTCATGTATGTATATATATATATATATGTATATATATATATATATATATATATATATATATATATATATATATATATATATATATATATATATATATATATATATGTGTGTGTGTGTGTGTGGTGTAGTGTCTGTGAGTAAGGGGTGGGGTTTGAGGAGCTTTCTGTAATTACTATGTTCGTTTTGGTTTCCAATTTCCGGTGCTATGGTTCGATTTCGCATATTGCCTTTTCTGTGAAGCTAATCAAGTGTTACCAGTCTCACGATTAATAATGAATACCGCAATGTCAACGAAACCTTAATAAATTACACTGACCGAATTATTCAAAATTTAACTTTATTCCAGAAATTTTTCTCTGTTTAGAGTGATAAAGAATATGTTCATAATAGTATGCAATAAGCAGTTGTTTATTCACGTCTAGCAAAATCGTCTGACCAAAGGAATTTAGTCATGTAATTTAGGTGGGATTTAGAATTTACATTAAAATACACTTGCATTTAAGTGTAAGAGTAAAATAAAATTATTAACTTTTAATTATCTAATTACACCTGACTGACCAATTCATCTACATCCAACTATCCTTGTCTTTTATAGTATTAAGATAGCATGTGGGTACGTAAAATAAAAGTCAGGGTTTTTGAACTTTTTATAATAAGACTATTTTATGGAAAAAATAAATCTTATATTGCTTAAAGAATAAACATAATGTTTAAATTTATTCAAATGGTGATGTCAACAGTTCTTAAACGTTTATTATGAACATAGCAAAAGATGAGAAAAATTTTAAATGACGAGAAAAAGTTGTCGTTAAATTCCAGGACACTCTCGACAGATATTCAAGAAATGTTGATGTAACCATGGGAAGAATATTAGACTCTTATGTTTGTAAGGAAGCAATATTTGATTTATCTTAACCAACCAAATATTTTGCTATAAGATCTGCAAAAATACCGACTTTTCTCATGTCCCCTATATCCACACCCAAAATCCACGGGTTCACCAAATTGAGTGTTCACATAACTAAAATATCTGTTGTTTACTTACTATTACCAACTAAAACCAATATCATATAATTGGATATATCTATTTATCTATGTATCTGTATATATATATATATATATCAGACCGTCAATTATGCACAATATTTTAACTTTTTTTAAAGTAAAGTTGCTTATTATTTAATTAATAGTCCGAGATATAGAATGTACGTTGATTGGAGAATCTATAATTTCAATAATGACAGATTTCCCGACCATTACATTTAAAAGTTATCAAGGTTTCTAAAAAATCTTTTTAAATTTAGACCTGCACAAAAATAGTAAAATATTTTATCTGTTGCTAATATTCACAAGGCCAGGTGGTTTGGATAAGAGAGTGCATGAATAAGCGATTTTTTCACCTCGGTATAGCCATCTAGTGTAAATCTAAATGGTAAAATATTATTTATTATAAATTGTCGATGGGTAATATATATATATATATATTAAGTATTGGTATAAAAATATGAGAATATATTTACAGAAGTGTACCTTGTTACAAATTTTATGTTACATGTATTTGATGGTGGTGGGGTGAAGGGTATGAGTTTGATATTCCTATGAACAATCTATAGTTAATATGCCAGACATTTATATTATATAAATTGTTAAAAAAAATAATTGAAAGTAAAATTTCCAAGGGAATCACGGTGGGCCATATCAATTTCCCGTCGTATAATAAGTAAGTTTGGCACTATTTGGTGTTCAGAACAATCCTTAAGGGTATAATAATAATAATAATAATAATAATATTTAGCACCACGTCTTTCTACCCGTTCGGGTTATACGCTTTAAGTACTAATTACTATAATGGATTGGGAATTGGGAAGGTTGAATTAGAGGAAGTGAACCCGCATTAGCGGGAAGGGAGAGTGGAAAACCATTTAGGAAAAACCACCCCTAGTTCACCCGACCGAGATTCGAACCTTAATCTCCCCGTCCTCAGCAGTTGAGCTCAACACGACAAGCGCATTAGCCAACTACGCCACCGAGGCGGGTCTTAAGGGTATACTAATTGATTAATTAGTATTTAAGGATATTCCCACACTCTCTATTACGCGTGCTGTATGTTAACTTGAATGTTATAAATATTTTGTTCCATGAAAAGTTATTAAAGTTATGGATATAAATCAATAAATACCCTCTTCAATGTCCCAATAGTATATGGCGTCACTCTCGTGTAAAACTGACCGGCCTGTTGATGACTGGGATATTTGGGTTCTAATTACTGTCGGGTCTTCTATGGGTGTATTATCTTAAATGTTTTCGCAGTGACATTCCATGCGAATGCCGGTAGAAAACCTCTAAAATACTTTCTACCTCATACTTAGAAGATTAGAGTAATTATCATATACGCGTATAACGTGAACAGATAGTAAGACGTCGTGATTAAAAAGTATAATCATATGTATATGTATATACTCAATTTGTTCGTTGGGGTTTCCGCCCTTAGACCACCAATATGTTTTATTTGCAAGTGGATGTAAGCTATTGTAGTTCCATAGCCGTTTTTAGATAGGTCTTACCGTTTAGCCACAAGAAACCTCCAAAGAAAGGTCCGAACCTACTTTAAAGTTGCTCCGTCATTTTGAAATTTTTCTCGGGGTTTAGAAATTAAGCTATTTATCTTTTTGGTATTCTCCCGTCTGTTATTGGCTAGAAGCTATAAATATGCCAAATTTTAAGTTTTTGGCTAATCTGGAATTGGGTATACATTAATGTTAGTGAGTGAGTCAGCCATGTGGCTTTATAGTAGTATGATTATTAATATTATATATATATATATAAACTGCCTAATTTTATTTTTATATCACCAATTACTACTTGACACAAGTTGAATTTACAGAGCAGCTAAGAATAACATTTATATATAGAGTAATGATAAACATATAAAAAGATTGTAGTATATATTTAATGATAAACATATAAAATTATTATCATATATATATATATATGTCACAATATTTTTATGTGTTTATCATTACTCTATATAAAAATATTTTTCTTAGCTGCTTTGTAAATTCAACTTGTGTCAGGTAGTAATTGGTGATATGAAAATATAATTAGGCAGTAATATAGATAATATATAATATATATTTATCTATATATATATATCAATTATTAAATTTATTTAAGTTTATCAGAACTGCTCATGTGTTAATATTGCGTCAGTAGGATGAAATAAAAACAAAATACGATTTTAAAAATAAATATATATTTTATAACATATTTTTAGCACTGCAATTTACTAACAGTTATGGTTATATACCTATTTAATAATTGATCTAATAAGCCATAGATGAGAAAGGTTGAATTTAGATTAAGTGCACCCACACTTTCGGGAGGGGAGAGAGGAAAACCATTAAGGGAAAATAGTAACTAATACCGTGCGGTTAACTAAGCGGGTGTTTAAATTAATTATAAAATAAAGTATGGTTCTTGTGGGATCTAAAGCTGATATTGTTTGAACGGATATCTCAAGAAAGTAAAATATGTAGACAAATTAGACAAACCAATACTTAGTTTTTAATATTATGGGAGATTTATCCAGATACTCACCATATTTGACGGAGCCAAGCTATGGTATCTTAACCCTTTCCTTTAAAGCAACATTGATACCTATATCTCTTTACGCCATTTATACAGGATCTCCAGGGTAATTGTGATTTTTCTTAAACCAGTTGAATAATAATTGTTAAAACAATATTGATATCATATTCAGCATGGAGGACATGATATATTAATTAGTTAAATGGTGTGATTTGACTTAATTTACAAAGTGAAATACATATTTTTGACGAGGAGGAGCTTCAAATTGAATCTTGATTGACTTTTCTAAGGGAAGGAAACGTCCAAGGCTATTGTGAGCCAACTATACACCATCCGTTATGACTTTGACTCTCCTTTTTACAAATTCCAGGAATAATTCAATATTCACTTTATTGGAGAATTATGCTTTCCTAGTTATTATTCTTGTTTGATACCACCAATTATTCTGACAATTTCCTCACATAAATACCTACTTTAGTATATTATCAAATGATATTTAATTCAATTTTCCTTTATTTAATGATGATAATTAATGATAGTTTCTTTCTTTTTAAATAAATGTTGATTTTTTCCAACATGCCACAGCACCCGATCGGGCTAAGCTAATATTTATTAACTAAGCTAATAGGGTAATGATAATGAATGTATAATTTACAGAAAATATATTTGAATTGACGTGGAGGTATACTTATAAACCAATTCATAAAAATTAAAATAAGTCAATACATTTTGCTGGTATTTGAGTACCGTCTACCGTAGCACCATCATGCCAATATAGGTGATCTCGACATAGAGACCACTTGTCCACCAATGCTGTTGATGGATAATATATTATTTAGATGTAGCTTTATTGTCTGAAAAAGAAAAACACTTATTTCAATAATTTATATATAGAATTGTTTATCTGGCTTCTTAATATTTTAGTTCAGTAGCCAAACTTCTCCACCTTCATGCAAATCGTAAAAAAATTATTAACTTAATGTTCAAAATATTAAACTTATAAAGAATTTAGGTATAAACTAAGTATGGACGTAAAAAGTTATTTTAAGATTTGAGCAAATAAGATTTCATAGGGGCTAAATAACTTTTAAATAATAGAAATTGATAGAAAAAAAGAAAACATTAGTAAGAGTAAATTTAGAAATAGGTCAAATTTGTGAAGAATACAATACACAAAGGTGGCCTTCTTTATTTCTTCTTTCTTTTAGAGAAGAAATAATCAAACACATTTAAACACAAAAGTTAACAAAAATTGACTAATATTTGGGTATTGTTGCATTTACTAAACAAAAAGAGAAGAGGGAGTAAATTTTAAACATACAATAAATTTCCCTAGTTTGGAATAAAAATTGAGTAGTTTAGTGTGTTTGTGTAAAGTTTGTGTTTAGAGGATCTTTACCTGAATTTGCGTTGAGGAGGAGTGGGAAAAAAATGTGGAAAACTTCGCTCAGAACAACTGACTGAGATATGAATCTTGATCTCCCCATGTTTGACATTTTGTCTATTTCAACAGTAGTGAATTAGACAATGCGACCACCGAAGTGGGTACTTGTTTAATTTGGAGCTGTTTTGCAGAGTGAATTGAATTTCTACTTGAAGTATCTAAGTATTCTAAAGAGTCTAACACCTTGACCTTAGTGTACAAAATAGTACACATTAGTTTGTTTATAGCTTTGACGCCATGATGGTGGTTAAATCTCAAATTCACACAAACTGCTGGACAAACGTAGTATATTTTAATTTTAAAGTACAACAGTGTGCAGAAGATATTTGTGAGCAATTGCTTTTCTACTCCCCGGAAATCACTGTAATGATGTGCCAAAGAGCTGGGATGATAGCGCCCTGAGTCAATGTGAGGAAATACGCTCTCTGTCCAGGAACAAGTTGAGTGTGAAAGGTGCTACCCTCATGACTTTTTATCTGTGGCTGTGTATTGTAATGTCTTATTGCTGTGTATAATAAATGAACATTCTCTTAACTAGGCCTGTAACAGCAAACACGGGTTTAGTAACTATTCTACTTTAAGATTTATGAAGCCACTCCTCTGATGACGTCACCAAAGCGTCTTGTGCAACGTCTTTGTTAGTTCCGGTCTATATCTCGAGTGGCGAGCATGTGCTCTTTGTTCTTTAATTGTTTATTATTCTTTCATAAATAAAACTAACAGGTTATGGGTTCAGGACGCTGTATTAACGTTTTGGAAGAAGATAAACATTGACTATTTGTTTTGTTAACGTGATAGGGCAGTGTAAATGCGGTAATATAAGTATCGTTAGTGCCGCCTGAAATCACATCCATTCATTCAAGATGTCCGTATTTTCGACGCATATAGAAAAGCTGGGAAAGGAAAACTATGATACATGGAGACAACAAATGGAAGCAATTTTAATTAAGAACGACCACTGGGAATACGTCGATGGAACTAATCCTAGGCCTAAAGCGGCTGTAGGTGCTAACGCGGAAGCAATTGCTGATACCGCTAGACACGCGGCCACGTGGGACAAAGCTGACCGTAAAGCTAAAGCTGATATTATTTTAGCTGTGAGTCCTACAGAACTTTGTCACATAAGACATTGTGAAACATCGCAAGACGTTTGGCAAAAACTAGAACTAGTTTACCAGTCTAGAGGGCCTGCAAGAAAAGCTACACTTTTGAAAAAACTCTTGTTCACAAAAATGCAAGAAGGAGAAAACATGGCGGATCATCTCACGAATTTTCTCAACACAGTTGACAAACTCAATGAAATGGATATTCGCATTTCTGAAGAATTATTAACCATCGTGTTATTATACAGTGTGCCAGATAGCTACGATAATTTTCGTTGTGCAATCGAAGCTAGAGATGAACTACCGGACACAGAGTCTTTGAAAGTAAAACTTCTAGAAGAATTCAGTGCAAGACAGGACAAGAAAGCAGACTTAAATGGTGCGGGCGCTTTCTATGTAAAATCTTCCATAGGGCGAAGTCTAAATAAAAACAAACCTCCGGATAAAAACTGTGTAGGCCTACCTACAAATCAAAATAATAAAGTTTTTCAGATCCAAGGTCAAAGTGGTGTGCAAAATCAAAATAGGAATTTTAAAGCATCAAAACGGTTATATAAGTGTAACTATTGTAAAAAATTGGGACACAAGGCAGCCGATTGCTGGACAAAAATGGCGAATGAAAAGCAAGTTTCGATGGCATCAGAGCAAACCCATGCAGCAGCAGAAGAGATCGTGACATTGACATCATCTTCAGTGAGCACTCTCTGTGCGAAGTTAACGAGAAGAGATGACGTGTGGTGTGTTGACAGTGGAGCAACAACACACATGTGCCGCGACAAGAATAGTTTTTTGGAACTCACGCCAACCATAAGTCAGAAGGTTAGGTTAGCGGATGACAGAACAACTGACATTGAAGGCATTGGAACTGCAGTAATGAATGTTTCAAATAAAAAGGGCCAATTTGTAAAAGTGAGGTTAGAAAACACTCTTTTTGTACCCACACTTAAGACAAATTTATTTTCAATTTCAAAAACTGTTGAAAAAGGGCGAAGCGTGTGTTTTAATGCAAATGATGCTGAAATTGTCGAAAATGGTGAAGTGTTGTTAACTGCTCGTAAACGTGGAAATTTGTATTTTATCGAACCTTACATGCAAAGTGAGAGTTCGACACATGTAGCTAACGTGAGTAAGGCAGGCAATCTTAGTGAACTTGAAAAGTGGCACAGAAGATATGGACATTTAAATGCGTATGACTTGCAGAAACTCGTTCAGAAAGACATGGTTAGCGGTATGGATTTTAAGAAATCAGAAACATTTTCAACATGTGAAACCTGTATCTTAGGAAAGCAAGTTGCTACGCCTTTTCCAAAAAGGTCTGAGTCGAAGAGTGAAAAATTACTTGAATTAGTGCACTCAGATGTTTGTGGCCCAATGAGAGTGAAATCTCATGGTGGTGCTTCTTATTTTGCAACGTTTATCGATGATAAATCTAACTGGGTAGAAGTTCATTTTCTAAAACATAAAAGTGACGTGAAAAAGGCTTTTGAAACATTCAAAGCATTAGCGGAAAACCGTCACGAAAGGAAAATCAAAACTTTGCGGACAGACAATGGCCTGGAGTACTGCGGAAAAGAGTTCACAGAAGAAATGCGCATCGCAGGGATAAGAAGAGAACATACCGTAGCAGAAACTCCAGAACAGAACGGCAAAGCTGAACGCATGAATCTCACGCTGGTGGGGATGGCAAGATGTATGCTGTTGGAGTCTGGCTTACCAACAAGTTTTTGGGCCGAAGCGATTGCCACAGCTGCTTACATCAGAAACAGATGTCCATCAAAACAGCTGGAAGAACAAACCCCTTATGAAATTTGGTTCGGGCTAAAACCAAAAATAGGACATTTCAAGACGTTTGGTTGCAAGGCATATATGCTGAATAAGGCCCCAAATAAAGGAAAGTTTGACCCAAGATCCAAGGCAGGTATTTTTGTGGGTTACTCTACTGAATCGAAAGCGTATCGAATTTGGGACCCAGAAAAACAAAAAATATTGAGAAGCCGAGATGTAAAATTTTTGGAAAATTTTGAAACTGTCAAAGTTTCGGATGAACAAAAGGAGTGTGCGAACTTTGAACCTTCTTACTTATATGTTGATAACAGTGTGAAAGACCCTATTTCTAATGCTGATGGACATGTAGATATAGTTCAAGAAAGTGATCCCATTGATCCTGATAGGCCTATTGAAGTCAATGAGAATTACCTCAAATCAGAAAATTTAAGCAAAGACTGCACAGTGATTGAGAATAAGAGGGGGCCTGGTCGACCTAAATTGATTAAAACAGGAAAGCCGGGACGACCAGCAAAACATTTTAATCTGGTTACGCCAAAACCTGAAAGTGCGAGCTTGATGTATGAAGAGGCAGTAAATCCATCTGTACAAGAAGCCTTAGAAGGACCTTATGCAGCTGAGTGGCAGAAATCGATGGAAGCTGAGTTCAACGCTCTGACACACAGCAAGGCCTGGACATTGAAACCACGCCCAAAAGATAAAGCTGTCATTGGTTGTCGGTGGGTACTCAGAACAAAGTATGGGCCAGACGGTAACGTCGAACGCCGGAAAGCTCGGTTGGTAGCGAAGGGCTATAACCAACGCCCAGGGATTGATTTCCATGAAACATTTTCCCCTGTTGCAAGACTTAGCTCAATAAGACTAGTTGCTGCCCTAGCAGCTGAGTTAGGCCTTACTTTGTATCAGCTTGATGTTGTAATGGCCTACATAAATGGAGATCTTGACGAACAGATCTATATGGAACAGGCGGACGGTTTCATTACCCCTGGAATGGAGCGTCTAGTTTGTTCACTCGAAAAGTCCATATATGGCCTAAAGCAGTCGGGCCGACAGTGGTTCAAAAAGTTGCACGAGAGACTAGAAATTTTTGGACTCAAACAATTAGATTGTGACAAGTGTGTGTACCACATGAATGATGGTTGTGTGACTCTTATCGTGGTTGTTTATGTAGATGATTTGATCATAGCTACAAACAGTAAAGAAGCCTACACAAGATTGAGAGACGATTTGTCTCAAAACTTCCAAATGAAAGACTTAGGAAAGCTGCACTACTGTCTTGGAATTGAATTCAAACAAGATGAAAATTCAAAGTTGGTCACTATGTCACAGAAATCGTACATAGAAGATGTTCTCAAAAAGTTCGGAATGCAAGACTGCAAACCGGTAAATACCCCATTAGATGGAAACAGCAAATTATCCAAAGCCATGGAGCCATCTACGGAGGAGGAGGCAGAGGAAATGAGCGAAGTTCCGTACCAGCAACTCATCGGTTCTCTGATGTACCTCGCAGTATCTACACGACCAGACATTGCGTATGCGGTGAGCTCTTTGAGCCAGTACAACCTAAACCCCGGAAAAGGACACTGGGTTGCGGCGAAGCGCGTCTTACGATACTTGAAAGGTACGAGCAACCATGGACTAGTCTACAAGAGATCTGGCGCTGAACTGATTGGATACGTGGATGCAGATTGGGGAGGAGCCCTTGATGACAGAAGATCATACACAGGCTACGCCTTTCAAGTGGCAGGCTCTGCCGTGACATGGGAGGCGAGAAAACAATCCACCGTGGCTCTTTCAAGCACTGAAGCAGAGTACATGGCTCTTACGGAAGCAGCAAAAGAGACAGTTTACTTACGAAACCTGTTAAAAGAAATCGGGTTCTTGAGTGTTAATGCAATACCAACTCTTGTTTATTGTGACAATCAAGGAGCAGAAAAGCTCATGCATAATCCTGTGTACCACTCTCGTACCAAACACATTGACATTCGGCATCACTATGTGCGTGAAGTTTTTGAACGAGGCGAAATCAATGTGAAATACATTCCAACAAACAAGATGGTAGCTGATGTGCTCACGAAAGGACTGTTCGGACCAAGCCATCATCAGTGCATACAAGGACTTGGTGTGATAGACATTAATAAAGTTAACACGTGTTTGAGAGGGGGTGTTGTGTATAATAAATGAACATTCTCTTAACTAGGCCTGTAACAGCAAACACGGGTTTAGTAACTATTCTACTTTAAGATTTATGAAGCCACTCCTCTGATGACGTCACCAAAGCGTCTTGTGCAACGTCTTTGATAGTTCCGGTCTATATCTCGAGTGGCGAGCATGTGCTCTTTGTTCTTTAATTGTTTATTATTCTTTCATAAATAAAACTAACACTTATGTATGCAAAATGTATTAACAGAATAGACCTCGCTTTGTACTGAGTTGAACTGTTATACATTTTCTAATTTTCGCTGTAATATAACATGGTGTCAGTGGTCGGATATTGTGCAGTATTTAGGTATAACTAACGTGAAATGAACAGTTCCAACATAGATAAAGAATCCAGTTCATATATGTTTGCTCCTGTGTATCAAACACTGGCTACAGATCTTTTCTATTTCAAATCATCATTGGAATGGAAACCATGGAAAGCTTGTTTTATGCGTTTCAGACGTGGTTTATGTATGATGGAGTAAGAAGACCAGGTCAATGCTTTGATTTATTTAATGGGCCCTCAGCCTGATATTATATTTATATCGTTAAAGCTAATATCAGCCGATCAAAATAAGTTTGATACAGTCCTTAAGAATTTTGACATCCATTTTATTTCCACCAAAAACATAATCTTTGAAGGAGCATGTTTTCATACTAGATTCCAACAAGAGGGTGAGTCAGTAAGCGATTATGTTACAAATCTTCATACTGTTGATAAAAACTGCAACTTTCCAATCACTTGTTTTGACGAAACCATTAGAGAGAGAATTTTATTTGGTGTATAGATAAAAAAAAAATCTCTTTAAAACTACAAATAGATGCCAAATTCAATCTGGAAACAGTAGTTATTTAAGATATACAATATGAGCAAGTGAAAAAATAGTGGGAAACTTTAACAGGAGCTGTAAAAGTTGCAGCTGACAAGGTTAATGCTACAAATACCTATAAAAATGTAATTTTGTGGTTGTAGTAGGAACGCTTTTTCTAACAAAGAAAAAAGTCAAGCTAGAAAATCATGTTTTTGGTGTGGGAGAAATACTGAACACCCTAGAACCAATTGTCCTTCTAGGAGTGGTATCTGCCATCAGTGTCGATATAAAGGGCACTATGAAAGATTTTGTAGATTTAGATCAGTTTATGGTGTTGAGACGGAGGACGAGTTAGATGAAGATGGTGAGTTTGTCGGTCTTGTTTCTATAGTAACTAATTATTTCTTGATAAATGGTTTGTAAACAGCAACTTCCATAGGAAGGACCTTTATGCTCAAATTAATACAGGCTCAGATGCGAATAGTGTTGGAAATAGTACATACGAGGAGTCTTTTCAATAATTGGAGCTTCTGCCATCAAATAAAATCCTAACTGGACCAGAGGGCACTCAGCTCATAATTATTGGCAGGATTAAATGGCAACTCCCATAAATAATTTTTTTTTATACATTCTATGGAGTTTTAGAAGCATATATATTTTTCCAAGCCATCATACTAGTGAGAAATTAGGCCTTATAAAGAGGATTTCTGGGGTAGGCAAAGCTAATTTTGTCTCAAAAACTGTGTTCCCCCAGCTTTTTAAGGGACCAGAAAATTTCTAAAGTCATACAATATAAATCTTAGAGGGGAGGCTGTACCACATGCTATTAGTGTTCCCCGACGTGTACCTTTACCATTAAATAAATCTCTTAAAACAGCACTGGATAGAATGGTTCGGGATAAAGTTATATAAAAAGTCAACGAGCCATCAGATTGGTGTGCTCTCATGGTTATAGTTTCAAAATCCAATGGATCCCCAAGGTTGGGTGTTAACCTGACTAAATTAAATTTAAGTATACAGAGCACTTTTCCCTATGCTGGCAGTTGATTATTCCCTAGGTTAATCAGAAGGGGCTAAAGTATTCTAAAATCTAGATGTCAATTCAGGATTCTGGCAGGTTCCCCTCACAGATTCTTTCAGAGCTCTAACCACATTCATCACAACATGTGGAAGGTTTCGGTTTCTTTGATTACCTTTTGGGATATACCCTGTTGCAGAGATTTTCCAGAAGATCAGTGCTCGTTTAGAAGGATTGGAGGGAGTTGTCTACCATTTTGACAATATTATAGTATATGGGTCAAATATTCAGGTGCATGACTTATTGCTATATAAGGTACTTTCTAGGCTGCAAGAAGCAGGTTGGACTCTAAAGTGAAAAAGTCTTCATTTCGGCAAGTTTCAATAAACCTTCTTAACTATATCGTATATGCGAAGGGTGTTTCTCTGGACCCAAAGAAAGTTGATTATATTCTCAAACTGAAACCTCCCACCAATGTAACTAAGCTAAAAGGATTTTTGGGTCTTATAACATTTCTGACCAAGTTTGTCCCAAATCTGTCTACCTTATTGCAGCCTCTTAATAAGATTCTCCGCTCAAACGACGACTGGTTATGGGATTTTCCACAGGCTCAAGTATTTGAAAACATAAAGGTAGGCATAGCCCAGCCACCTAATCTTTCTTTATATAAGTGCAATAATGATAATATTTTATCAGCTGATGCATCATACTATGGCCTTGATGTAGTATGAATACAATGCCAAGATGATGGGTCCCTAAGACCTGTTATTTACGCTTCTCAAACTCTCAGTAACGCTGAGATGAAGTGGGTTCAAATTGAAAAGAACCGAGTGGCTCTTGCTTGGGCGTGTGGACGCTTTTATGATTTTATTACAGGCATTCATATAACAAGAGAGATTGATCATTAACCTGTAGTTCCTATTTTCACCACCAAAGACCTATATTCTATAACACCTAGGCTACAAATAATTAGGCTTTGACTGATGAGGTGTTCGTTTGAGATTGTTCTTGTAGCCAGTAAAAAATTACTAAATGTTGATGCTCTTTACCTCAATCCACAGCCACTACTTGCTGGGGAAGATGAACGAGCTGAATAAGAGATGGCCTATGTCCAAGAGGTTGCCTTTGGCCTTCCTGCGCCTGATGCTAAGTTGGCAGAAATTGGTCAGATTCTACATAAGGATTAGGTTAGTATCCACCTCATGCAGTTTTGCCAAAGCAATTGGCCTCTAATGTAACAAATACCGATAATGTACTTATCATATTGACAACATAAGACAAAATATCTCTACAAAATGACCTTCTACTAAAAGTTAATAGACTAATAATTCTTAATTGCATGTGGAAGGAAATAATAAATAAACTACATGAAGGTAATCAGGGGATTACCAAATAAAGCATTTGCTAAACAAAGCTTTTGGTGGCCAAGATTGTCCACAAAACTGAGAGATCTTGTTGATAATGGTGCCAAGTGTTCTAAATATAAGATAAATCTATCAGAACATTAATACATACTCTGTTTCTTTAACAGCCTTAGAAAACAATTGGCATGGATATTTTGAAGTTGAAAAGTAACGGGTATCTTCTTGTTGCTGACTACTACCCCAGATACCCAGAAATAACTTCTCCGGGGTGCCTTACTACTAATTGTGCCATAAATCATCTTAAATATATTCTAGCCAGGCATGGAATACCTGAAATTATTAAGGCTTATTGTGTCTCACAATGAATCCACAACGATATAATAAATGAAAAATTTCTCCAGTGTGTTATATATTATAATTTTAAGCTTGTTACATCCAGCCCAAAGTACTCATAAAGCAACGGATTTATAGAGTCTGAAATAAAGAATTTTAAAAATTATATTTAAAAGCATCAGGACCCATACCCAGCCTCATTTTAACTTCGATCCAAACCTCTAGAATCTGGCTAAGGCCCTGCTGAGCTCTTTATGGGGAGAAAACTTAGGAGATTTATACCAACATTGCCAAGTTACATTGTTCCATCACCAGTTAATTTGGACGATCTGTTCCATAGTGAAGAACACAGACTGTCGAACAACAACAAAACTTTGATGGTCAGCATGAGGTAAGGCCTCTCACAAATTTGATCCCTAGAACAAAAGTCTATATCACCAACTGGAACTATAAAAGTACTATAGTGAAGAAACAAGATACACCACGGTCGTATATAATCCAAACAGAGGACGGACAATTTTATAAGGAATAGGAACTATCTACAGCCTCTTACTGAAAATATTAATGGGGTCCAAAAATAGCCAGATGAGTTGGAAATTAACAGCTCATCATCTCCAAGAAGATAATAAATTCTACCAGCTCATCCAACACCTTCATATGTGCCAATTAAAGTACCTCAAATTGATGGTTCTCCTCCCAATACATCCACTCCCTCTTGAAGAAGTCAACGGTCAAGGAAATCATTATAACGTCTTTATCTTTAGAGGGGAGATGGGATGATAGTGCCCTATGGCTAAGGGAAGGATTATGCTCTCTATCCAGGACTACGTCAAGCGTCAGAGGGCTAGTTATCTGAACTTTTAAAGGACTTGTTATATGTGGCTGTGTATTGTAATGTCTATTTCTACAACATATATTAACAGAATAGACTTCACCCTTTAACGAGTGGAGCTGAATTGCTAATTCTCGCTGTAATATCCCAAGAGCCGCTAAGCTGACACAAATAAGGTCATAGAGAGTTACAGGTGTAGGCCTACACAAGTTTATAGAGTCCAATCCCATCAAACATGTAGATGTACCCTAAATTTTGATACTCAAATTCATTGAGAAATTATAATATAATAATAATATTTAGCACCACGTCTTACTACCCGTTCAGGTTATACGCTTTAAGTACTAATTGCTCTACTGGATTAGGAATTGGGAAGGTTGAATTAGAAAAAATTAACCCTCATTTGCGGGGAGGGAGAGTGAAAAACCATTTAGGAAAAACCACCCCAGTTCACCCGACCGAGATTCGAACCTAGATTTCCCCGTCCTTAGCAGTCGAGCTCAACACGACAAGCGCGTTAGCCAACTACGCCACTGAGGTGGGTCATTGGGAAATTGATGGTTACATGGTTTACCGATAAAATTTGGTTTCATATCTCAGGATATGTGAATTTCAGAGAACAGGAAGCTGGACGTCAGAAAACCCTCTTGGGATCCGTGAAACACCATTCCATTCTAAAAAGTTTGTCGTGTGGTTTGCACACTGCGCTAACAGAGTCATTAGAGCAATTTTCTTTGAGGATACTATGTGCACTGATAGTAGAGGGGCATTTTCAAGACCTCCGTGGAGCAACTATAGAACATCAAGCTTAAGCAGGAAAACTTCCAGCACGATAACGCCATATCCCAGACCTCCAACAAGTCCATGAGCTCATCAATAACTTCTTCCTGGACCGTACTAACTCTAAAATTATGTGGCCCACCAGTCTTTATGCCAGTAGATTACTTACTGTGGGGTAATCTTAAGGGGAAAGTCTACAAAAACAGACACAGGCTACTCTGAATCTATGGGAAGGAATCACGATCTAAATAAACAATATTGACCCAGGCATGTTGACGCGTGTACCAGAAAACACGATGAAACGTGTGCAAACATATATCGTAGAGACGAGGAGCCACCTTCAGAAATTGATGGAATGTTAAGTTATTCTCTTATTACCAACCCTTCATTTACATGTATTAAGGTACTATTTAGTTAAGTCAAGCAATTGACCTATTTAAAAAGTGAGACCTGCGACTGAAATACCATGTATATATATATATATATATATTCACTTGCTGTCACCAAAACACCCTGTATATAGAAGTATTTTTTCACGAACTTTTTAATCTACATCCTACCAGTAAGATTATTTCAGGTTATTTTTGTGAATAGGCCATACACCCTAAGCTGTAGAAGATTTTAATGACAATGTTTATTTTTTTTTTTAGAAACGTGAGATTATTTTTAGAATCATTAAAATGTATGGTTTTCGTTCAATCTCTTATCTCTCGCCGATTAAAGTATAAATATATTAATACTACAAATCCTAATTTGACTTAAGTTACGTCGTAAGTAGTCAACATCCTTAAAATTATATTTCCTAATGCCTTAGTATTTTTATAATTCTCTTGAAACAGCCTCTTAAGATTTCATCCTTACGGGTCCAGAGTAGAATCTATAGTATTTGAAAAGTTAGCCTTTGTATTCTCTTCAACTCAACTCCACTCACATACGAGGAGCTCAAACATCTGAACTAAGACCAACTAAACCAACAAAACCCACTTCTTGACTTGAGTGCATGGGACGTTGAAGAGGGGTAATAGGGGAGAGGGAGCCCACTCCTTCTCTTGTTATATCAATAAAGGACAACCAAACTTAGATCATGTTTCTGCTCCATCAATCATAATTTTCTGTTCTAACCAAAACTTAGCCCGAAAATGCGATCATGTTCTCAACCACCACCACCACTACCGTCAGTACTTTGCAAAATTTCCGAACGAGCTTCAAAACTACCAAACTACTAATACTTGCTTACGTCATCTAAACTTGAAAAACTAGCATGCACACAAAAAAAGTTATGTTTTATATAATTGTTTAGAAATTATCAACAAATCTCATAATAAGCAGTTTCATTTTTAATAATATAATTTTAGAAAGGCAAATAAATGTGGTATTTATTTATTTTATAAATGAGGTAAATATAAACAAGATCACACAATAAATAATACTGTCTCCCTGGAAACTTCATGGTATAGTTATGCTGACACAAAAAATATGATGATATTTATGTGACTGTAACATCACTTGGCCAAAAATATTATTTAATTCACAACTCCTTAAACTTTTTCTATTCGTGACCCCTTTTCATAAGAAATTATTAGTGACCCAGGGAAGAAATGGTTAAAACTGAGTTTTTAACTATCAGTTGTGAGTTTTTGAACTATTTTGGACACGTGAGATAAATAAATAATAATTAATACATATTTTTTACAAAAGATAATGCATGAATACAGTTATATTTGATTTTTTCATATAATCTACAATCCTAAGGAAACAACTAGCTTATGTTAGCTAATTCTACGAATAATTACAAAAATGTCTGCTCTAGACGAAAAAAAATAGTATTAATGGTTGTAGTGTGCTAAAATGTCAGTTCTATAATGGTATTTAATTAACTCACATTTATCAATATTTGATGTGACCACTGAAAAGGTAGTGACCAACAGTTCATTAAACTGTTATTCAAATAAAATAATGTATTAAACATATTGTTTGGGTGTGATCAAGATATAATAATAATCTTTCAATTTGATTGGGATGAGCCAGCCGCTGTCATTTAGGTTATAAAAACATGCCAATTTAAA
Source organism: Timema californicum (assembly GCA_902141385.1). Taxonomy (NCBI): domain Eukaryota; kingdom Metazoa; phylum Arthropoda; class Insecta; order Phasmatodea; family Timematidae; genus Timema; species Timema californicum. The sequence goes on from CABFOW010000411.1 coordinate 97,209, forward strand.
AGCTTGGTTACCACTAACGATCTATTGTTAAAGTTTATATTATTACTAGCTGACCCGGCAAACGTTGTTTTGCCATATAAATAATTTTTAAGTAATTTCTAGTGTAGACAAAAAATAGCTTACCTATTGTAAGTGTGTAAGAATGTGGTATATGCGTGAAATAGGCATGGAGCGCTGTGAACGATGAGGGATGAGAGTTACACTGAGATAGCAAAATAATAATTGTCAACGTTACTACTACACTTGATGCATAAACAATAATGATGGCCGACAACTGTGTAGGGAGTGAGAGAAGTCCTATTGTGTGAGAGAAACAGGAGACCGGCTTCGTTCTCATCCCTACTCCGTGCTGTTTACTGGGTCAGAAGTGACACCTGTAGACAACTGGCGGGGATAACTAATTAAATGACGATTGATCAGTTATCGACCGGGTAAAAATTTAGGGTTGAATGTATTTTTTAATGCGACATAATAAAAAAATAAGGATATTAAAAAAATTTCTAAAAATTATAGAAAAATGTTAAGGGTGGACAACCCTTATCACTAAGGGGTATGAAAAATAGATGTTGGCCGATTTTCAGACCTACTCAATATGCTCACAAAATTTCATGAGAATCGGTCAAGCCGTTTCGGAGGAGTACGGGAACGAACATTGTGACACGAGAATTTTATATATAAGATGCATTGGTTTTTTGTCACATGTTTGAAAGACTACAGTGTGGACAGTCAAAATAATTACACTAAACTGTTAGGGTTAAGTATATTATAAATAAGTGAAAATCTAATAGAAAATGGATGGAGAGATAGTGGAAATCTATTAAGTAAAAAAAAAAAAGCTTATTATGCCTTGATGTGATTTTAACCTGAGACTCCGCATGATAAACAAACCAGAATAAACGAGACGGATTTATTGGTTTGTGTAAACAATAGTGTGAGCCTAGCCTTAATTTAAATGAATCTCATATTGCTTAAACTTTCTCCGTTTGTCGGTATTCACAAAATCCAGCTGATTTAACTTGAAACTGAAGTAGAACTGACAAATAAACTATAGGAAATTCTTAGCTGTAATTTAACGCGCTCTTTAGTGCAAAATATTAAAATATAATTTTATGTTAAGAATAATATTTTGAGTGGTGACTGTAATGTCTGAAATCAGTGTAAGGTAAAGTCATTTAATTTCAAAGGCTATTCATAGTATTTGCTTTGAAATTTTTTTAACAATCTCAAATTATGTTTGTTAATTTAACTTTGAGTTGGTTTGAATGTACCTTTACAAATTCGGTGTGTTAGAGTGTATTTATGGTTGAATTGGTCCCTTTAATTGTTCCCCGTACTTTATACATATGTATATATACCTTTACAAGCTAGTGGCACAATTTCAAAGTATTGTATTGTAGGTCGTTTTAAAGGTGGAAACAGGTTCTGCTAAAGTCTATCTGTGGGGACTAAAACGGAAGTTGGTTGTAGGAAACCAAAATAAACATCAAATAAAAAAGGGAATATATATATATATATATATATATATCAGTTGGGGGAACTGGGGTTGTCCTTTCCTAAATGGTTTTACACTCTCCCTCCACGCCAATGTGGATTCACTTCCTATAAATTCAACCTTTCCAATTCCTTACACATTAACGTAATTAGTACATAAGCATATAACCCGAGCAGTTAGTAAGACGCGGTGCTAGATAAATATATATATATATATATTTATCTAGCACCGCAACCCCAGTTCCCCCAGCCGAGATTTGAGCCACGATCTCCCTAACCTCAGCAGTCTAGATCAACAAGATACAAGTGCGTTAGCTAACTACGCCACCAAGGTGGGTAGCGTCATATATTGATTACAAACAAAGAAAAAACTAAAAGGGACATACATTATATTGTGTTTATGGTTAAAAAAAAGAAAACCTTTAGTAATTGACACTTATTAAAAAATAAATCTTCATAATGTGATAATTGAAGAAAAATTATAGCTATTACTAAGGTTTTTAATCCTCAACGAGGTTATTTCTACTTATTTAAAGTATGTACACCCATACAAGGGTCGAAAAAGGTGGAGAACCACATCATTAAACTACTCGTGATAAATAATTCCATGTACACCAGAGTGAAATTTGATACCTTAAACTCACCGTTATAGCTTATATTAATCGATACTAATGCCTTGCACCATTTGAATATATATTCTACTTCTATCACCGAATAGTTTGAAATACATAGGTGTTGTTCTAATCGAGTTAATCGGAAGTGTGAAATGCACAAGGAAACATATAGTATGGTTTATGTAGGAAGATCAGTAAACTTTAGTTACTAAAGTAGTTTTATATTATGCATACATAAAGTTATATTACTTCCATGTGTATTTTTTTATACATTATCAATACATATACAATAACAAAAAAAAACTAAAATGTAACTGATGTTAACCTAAAAAAAAGATTAATTATTCTCTACTGTTCTTGCAATCAATATTAGGGTATTTTTTTATGTATTTGGCTAATTTAATCAGTTATTCATATAGTGCAAACTAAATTTGGGTTAGAAATACCCATTTAAAATGTAAATATAAATATTTAGAAACAAATATCCGCATGTATAGGCTCACAGTCTTAGGGGGGGGGGGTATGTAAGCACTTGACAAAGTGAATGCTAAGTGAAAACTAGAGTGGGCTTATTTGTGTCATCGTAGGTTAATAGATGTACCGATATTGTGCTTGTGATAACACTATCGTTCCACTAACAATTCACTAACGTTCTTGCATGCCACCCTTAATGTCTTAGCTTATTTAAATTTTGTTTTCTTATGATAGGGAGGGTTGAGGCTCTAATCCCAAACGGCTGTTGCTAGGGTGGTTTTAAATTATGTGTTTCCCACTCTTGCTCCGCAATAATTTAGGTTAAGCTTCCTCTAAATAAAACTTTTCTCGTCCTTAAGTTATTAGTATGATTATATATATCTGATCTGTAAAATAGTGTAGGCTCTAGTTGGAGGTACAGACATATATATATGCGTATATATATATATAAGTATTTGTTAAATAAGATACTTAAACACAACCAAATAAAAAAAAGTTGTCGTAAACACATAAATAAATGCTATTTATTGTTAGACAGCAAATGTTTGAGATTTTTTATACTTTTTAGTTTCTCACTATCTTACAGGAAGAGAAAGTATTGTGATCGTCAAAAAAAAGAACTCAAGATTTTTATAAATCTTGACGTCTCCTGAACCCCCGAATCCAAAATAGTTGTTTTTGACTTTCCGTCTGTCTCTCTGTCTGTCTGTCTGTCTGTACCTCCAACTAGAGCCTAAACTATTTTACAGATCAGTCTAAAACAAGGTATCTAGGGTTTCCATAGGGTTGCCATGAGTTATTTTTGTAATTCAATATCTAACCCTAAAATTAAGGGTATTTTATTGAAGGGCAAAAAGAGAAAACGTCAATTTTCTCGAAATCAGTTATAACGATTTTGATTAAATTTCATTTCTAAACATTTATAAATATTCCAAACATAATACCTTCTCTCAATATTTTGGGGTAAATTACTTTAAAGGCTGCTATCTGATGCGTAAATTATATTTTTTATAATATCTCCTAAATTATTTGTGGTTTGAAATTACTTATATTTATAAATATGTAGGTCTCCTTATGATACAAATATTTTATTAGAAGGATATTTTAATAAAACCAATAACTTTCAAGCTATACATAAATATATATATTTTTTTAACTTTTCGAACACCAAAGGTAAAAGTTTTGCGAAAGCAAAAGAAAATATAACCTGAAATGTTGATGTCTCAAGACCACCCAAACCTTAAAAGTGGTCTTTAAAATCACGTATGTTGTGTGTCTTTAAACTTAAAGCTTAAAACTTAAAATTAAGAGTAGTTTAAAAAAGAATGAAAAGAGAAAGAGTCGATTTTCTCAAATTCGACTCTAACAATTATGATTAAAATTCGTATCTAAATGTAGATTAAAACTATAAATAATCTGGCGATTTTAATTTTACCATGGAAATTAATTATAGGGTACTTTACATAAGCAAAAACTTCCGTATCTCCGAAACTATTTGAGATAAAAAATAACTTATCATTTCAAAATTGTAGTACTATTAAACATTAAAAACTTGTGTATGAAATATATTTTTATAAAACCAACAGTTTCTGAGATATTGGCAAATATATTAATACAATTTCTCGAGCCTTAGTTGTATAGATATACCATTTAAGTTTTAACACAATAGCTATCCACTATTATATAATAAATAAATATAAGTAAGTCTCTAAAAGTTTATGTTGTTTTTCCTTAAACTTCTTAGGAGATATGTTTGTACAACAATGATTTATATCCTTTTTAGACACAATAGTCAGTATTTACATTTTTTATTGGTTGAAATATATAAGTGAGGAATTTAATAGAAATTCGATGGCATGAAGATTTGCAACACGTAATAAATTGTCGAAAATTTTATCAGAATTTGAATTTTAATACCAATTGTTGACCCTTGTGGACCCAACTATGATCTTTGTTATCGGTCCAAACATAAAAATGAGGACATTAATTCTTTAAAAACAAAATTATAAAATTTAAAACCGGGACTAAAAAAAGTTTTACATAAGTATAGTGCAATTTATGCTTGGGTTTGCTAGGGTATATTATCTCGTTTCACATATATTACGAGCTTTGATTGAATATATCCATTTTCAAACAATAGAGCGAGAAAGTCCGTGCGTAGTTTCGTACAATTTATTTACTATGATGAAGGTAAATTTAATATACTGAGGTTTTACTATTTAGCTTTAAAGATTTAATACATATTTTTATATGTTATTAATAATATTATGATGATTTGTAAAAAAAAATTTTTTTTGAACATAACTGTAAGCTAATTAAAAACGGTAGTTTCCGAAAAATAAATAAATCATAAACTCAAATTGGTTGGCGCAGCCTTATTCGTGAGAGAGACCTTAGTAAATCATTGCTTTGGGATTATGGGTACTCCTACCAAGTTGCCCCTAACTGTGTCGCTCGGTTTGTCCATCAAGTTTCCCGAGGGGGTAGTTAATCATTTTGCAACATTGATACTGATAACTGCTTTGGTTTCCTACAGGGCCTACACGAACATTTCCTCCTGATCAACGGCTGTTCATTAGTTTGTGAGCCAGAACCTGTTTCATGAAGTTTGAAAGAAAGTTTTCATGAGATAAAAGTACTGCTCTAGTATTAAAATTTAATATTTTAAGTAAATTTGAAACTATCCCTATCATTATGCACGCATACCTATACCTCCGAATCATTTATTCTGTTTTCCTTTATAGCAGAGTTATAAAGGTGTATTTAAGAGTGTTTTATTTTAATGGTGGTTTCAAAATATCCCTTTTTTCTAAGGGTGCATAGACTCAAAATTATTCTTTATAATTCCCTACACATTTATCTTAATAATGAATTATTATCATACTAACTGTTTAAAATCCGAACGGGTAATAGAATGCAGTATTAAAAAAAAGAGAAAAAACTCATTCTAATTGGTTTAAAAAAATGTGTTTTTAAGAAATGCTGTAAAAAAAATCGCTCTAAGATAGTGTTAAAAATTTACCATGTTTCTGTTTATTTTTATATTTTTACCTAAATATTTAGATTAAAGTCAGGTTTTTTATTCGTTTAAAATTTAAAATTTATAATTAATATATCATGTTTTGATTCTTAAAAATATATCTAATACATTTAAAATTACTAATAATTAATATATTTTCAAAATACATTCATATTTTAATGTCATAGCAGCTCTATATAATAGAAAAGAAATGTAAATTAGATAAATAATTATATTGAATCTTGAATAGAGAATAAATATTAACACACGGGATTCAAATATTTTCAAAAACCCATTCAAATTGGTTGGATCATTATTTTTATTGGACCGTTTTTATAATACGTAAACTTTATTAAATCATTAATGCAATATTTTACGTAAGACCTACCTAGATTAATTAAATTTAATCTTTCTATTGGTAGGCACGCAAGCTAAGGCCGCACCATAGGCTTGTTACTGTTTTCCGGTATCATGGAGGTCAGAGCCCAAATATTGACCTAATGTACTGAGGGTGGTTGGCTTCCCGAGTTGATTTTCCATTATAACACCAAATAAATAATCGTAAGTCTCCTCTGATAACACGGTGGTCTTAAGACAGAGTGATAGCCTCAGGACCCGATGTTTGCCAAGCTGAGATTGACGGATTTTTCTTGAGCGATTAAAATCCCTCCAACAACTTTATTTAGAGGTGTAAAACGATTGTGGCCTATAAATAAATTTAGAAAGTATGTGAAAATATGTTTTCGGCAAATTTGGTAGGTCCTTTGGTTCTCATAAACATTTAATGTGGAAGGTAACGGTAAACCATCAAAATTTATTAAATCCCCTGGTACATGGTATTGCTAAAAAATAGTGCGGTTACAATAACTAGACGAAGAGTTGAGGACATCCCCAGCTTGGGATGGATAGAAATCACATAAAACCAAATTACGGATTTTGGACTTAAGAAGAAATCTACTCGATTATCAATTCTAGATCATGCCTGTCGTAGTAATTAGAATATTTTAATGGCTTGGACCAAAATAGTTTGATTTTAAAAGGAATACCGTTATTTGAAACCTGTAAACTCATATTTCCACAGTGATTATACAAAAAAATTACAGTATATTATTATTAATTTAAAGAGAGATATTACAGTAATCTATAAATAAGGGTTATTAGAAGCTTTTGTTAAATATTTAAATTAACTTTATAATAATAAATAAACTAAAATATTTTTATATAATACAAATCATTAATGACTTTAAATCAATGTTGGTCATCGAAATTGGGCTTCCTATAAAACTATAATTTGGAAAACTTGTTATAAACACTCAAAAATTCATGTTCGAATTGTGACAAACTATAATAAGTAAACTTAGTTACTTTATGGCATTAGAATCATTAAATCTAACTACCGCACTTAAAATAATAACTAAATGGTGATTACAAATTAAAAAACTAAACTTCATACTATTTCAAATATTATTATTTTTCAATTATGTTAAAACACAGTTAAAAAACTAGATAGAAAAGTAAAATACTAAATATCGTGTAACTTAGAGCAAGAACTCTCCCACACATACAATATGTACAATGTGTTGAAATATAGTATGAAATTTGTTTGAAAAATATTACCAGGGCAAAGGTGTTTTTAAAAACATTTATATACAATTTCATCAATATGGATCTACACCCTTGGAGAAAGTAATTTTTTCATATATTAAAAATAAAATCACCTTTATACACAGTTTTTGATCACAAATAAAACAAAATTGAAAACGCCTTGTTTATATGCGGCTCTTGAAAGATCATGTTTTTGAACGATTTGTTTATATTTTATAGCGTACAAACGGAAATATACCTGGGAGGCATTGAATGGCTTCTATGTAGCAATCGCGGCAGGGTTCATTGAAATGATATTGAAAGAACGAGGCGGAAATTTCAACTGGCAGATATTTTAAGTGAGTTTTATTTCTGTGAAGCAATTTATGTACAAATTGACAACTCTAAATTGCTTATTTGAAAGTGTAATAATTGTAATTAGGAGGCAATGAAAGCTTACATTTTCTAAAGTCAGAAATGTTTAATATGTTATCAGAGTTAAATAAAAAAAGGAGTCTTACCAAAGTCAAGTCACCCACGTAGTTCTTTATTTTTGGTAAGGTAATAAATAGGGCTTGTAGTAAAGGTTAGAGTAAGTTCTGAAACTTTGCCACTTCTTTCAACCATCTAGTTCAAGATAATTTTTAAGATGCATCCTATTATTTTTTTGGCATTGGTAAACCTAGATTAGTAGAGTCCTTACATTCACTCAGGCTACCTAGTCCTTGCTATAAAAAATGCTAACTTACAATATTATAATAGTATAAATAAATACTTTTACTTTTAAAACATATTAAAACATTGTTGTTAGAATGCAATAAATTTTGATATAGAGTAATATGTTTTAAATTTGAATATTCTTTTTGATCACTTTCTCGGTGTGTAAGCTATGATTTAACAAAATTGATATAAATTGAATTTTAAGACTTCGGAAGTCGTTGCCAAAAGGAGTGAGTAACTTAATTATGTATGTATGTATGTATGTATGTATGTATGTATGTATGTATGTATGTATTTATGTATGTATTTATGTATGTATGTATGTATGTATGTATGTATGTATGTATGTATGTATGTATGTATGTATGTATGTATGTATGTATGTATGTATGTATGTATGTATGTATGT
>CABFOW010000411.1:106782-129646 GCA_902141385.1 Timema californicum
TATGTATGTATGTATGTATGTATGTATGTATGTATGTATGTATGTATGTATGTATGTATGTATGTATGTATGTATGTATGTATGTATGTATGTATGTATGTATGTATGTATGTATGTATATATATATATGGTGGTGGCAAATCACGTGGTTTATCTCACTTACTAGCTCAAGCCAGGAAGTTTATATTAATATAAAAGTGTGTGTTCTATTCCTCTAATCCAAAAAGCTTAGTTTTAGTAACATCTAGGACGTGAAGTATTTTTTTTTTATCCGTAGCTTCTCGTCTTAATATAAGTTCAGGTTATATGCTGAGACGTGTATTAGAGTTTTAATCTTAAGGGTCACGGTAGAGTAATTTAAGCTAATTACATATTTGCATCACCCTGGAAAGAATTCCAACTAGCCAATTACTGACTTAAAAAATTGCAAGTATTAAGAGATCTATAATGAAAACCTTTGATAAGTTAGAATTTAATTTGATAATTTATTTGTTCTCAGTAGTGTTACAGTAATATATTTAACAACATTACCTTTTAAAATAATTCGTTTTATTTAGTGATAGTCATTCAAATTAAATTGTTCTTTTAAAGCAACTTTTAAAATAACGTTAAGAGAAGCACAATTTTTTGGCATTAAAGCTTGGCAACAGATGTGCATAAAATATTAGCCACAGCAGATGTTGTATCATATGAGAAACAAAGTTTTTGTGTAGCCTAGGGAAAAAAAACATATAAAACACTGTGTTGTGCAAGATAATATTATTTATGGACAAGTCCCACGAAAAAAATATCCACTTGTTAAACACTAATAAGTTTAATTTGATTTATATCTTCATATTATTTGCTTACAATTTTTTACTTGCTTTAATTTTGGTTGGCAATAAAAAATGAATAAATAAATTCATATAAAGTAGAACTAAGTTTGAGAAATGCATGGATGTGAATCAGTAGAAATATAATAATTAAAAACAAAATTACATACTTATGTGGTTTTATTACATAATAGGAACACTTATCGACACAGTAGCAATGTTTGTTTCTTATTAGCATCATAGGCAACATTTTACGTTAAGCATTGTGTAAATTAAATAAGTATACGCTTTAAAATTACTTCTTTATATCATTTCATAGTTTGAAGGATTACAAAAAATTTCACTTTAAAAATAAATTATACTCAATCATTAATATTTAGATTAAATTTGTATAGTCCTCGTTTAGTAAACATATAATTATTCATATTGAATAGGGTATATAATATTTTATTGTTATTTTTGGCTAATTAAATATTACTATGATTTAATAATAATATTAAATGATGATAGTACTTAAAAAATATATGATTGTTATCTTCACTTAATTATAGTTTAGTTTTTATAGATACATATTTTAAAACAAATTACTTATTATATACTTAGAAAATTATGAATAGTAATTTAAGAAAATTATTGAGATATTTAGCATATATGTTAATAAGGCCATAATCTACGGGGTAAGGATGACATTTGAGATTATTTATCTAATAAGTATTTTATAGAGAATGAGAAAACCACATTTATAAGTTCCAGGCCTACTGTAAAAACTATCCCCAAGTGTATCCAAACGGGATTCAAAACCCAAGCAGTGAATCAAAAAAGACCTAGGTCATCGTGGATCCTAATGCTTTCATCTACATTCCATTTAATGCAAAATTAAATAAATGATACGCCACAATAGCACGATTTTTCTAGTAAAATGTATTAAAGTATGGATAAAATTTCTAAAATAAATTATTTGTAATTGATCCTCAAATAATTTATATTTGTAAATCATTTTTCTATCATGAACAATTTATTATTACCAGATGCACATTTTGAACTCAATCTTAAAGGTAAATTTTGAAATATATCTGATTCTATAAACTTCATCGTCATTAAACTATATTTGAAATAAATTTTATGGAAAATATAATTAAACATTATTTATTATAATTTAAAATAAACTCAAAAGAGTACTTTTTTAAATAAAAATAGTTAAGCTAGTTTTCAAACTATTTCAATAATATTTTTAAACTCCCTTACTAGTAAAATAATATTAATTGGATTTTCTTAGAAAATTTAACATCTTTAACTATTAATAATGTGAAATATTTTTCTGATATAAAATTTAAACAAAATTGTAATAATAATTTTCAAATACATTGTTACTAAAAAAATATATATTATCAGTTAACTACCTTTAATTTATGACCCAGTGTCAAAAAACAAGTTAATACTCTATAACATAAAAACATCAAGCTTGAACAAAACACACCAGATAATTTTAGGTATGTGGTGATTAACAGAAAGATAGGCAGATGGACGGATGGAAGGATGGACATGGGGAAATACAAACAAATACGGGGACAAAAACATATTTTATTTTGTTCGGAAACATACAAATCATAATATCAAGTTCGGAAATTTTTACAAGGACAATACTTTCTTTTGAAACGAAAGATTAAAGAAATTAATAGTGAGCCTATTTTAACATTCTGTATATGAAATTGGTCTTCGTGTTGAAAGTATCGCATAAATAATGCCATAACTACTGGGATACGTAATTTTATGATTTCCTTAGAATGTATATATTTATATAATCGTGCGTACCGGCGAGTTTCATGTTGTTAGTCTTCTTTATGTTTATTTGCTAGTCCAGGAGACCCGCCTCGTTCGATTTGCATGCTGGGTAAACATTCAATGCTTCGTAAATCTCTCTCTCTCCCTCTCACTTACTAAAATACAACTTTGCCAAAAAATAGGTAATTGTTTTTTCTCTTGTTCCTTTGATACTATTCTTTTGAAACAATTATTATTTTAACTTTGTCTCCTATTAATCATTCCTCTCGAATATTGAACTCTATATTCCCCATTATTTAATCAACGAGAATCAAGAATATCTATCATTTTAATTTCTCTTTGACACATATACTTTTTAATCAACCATATCGCAATTTTCTATATTTCTTTAACAATTATAAATTCATTCGTCTCTTTTTCTTTTTTTCATTTCCCCAGCATTTTTTTATCAAATAATTTTCAATTTTTTTAAATAATATAACTGACCTTAAAATCCCTTTCTATTAATTATTTTATGCTAGTAAATTTTTGTTTATATTCAGCTTTATTTCCTTTACCAAATTTTTATTTTATATCCCTCGCAATTACTTATCTTTGGATGAAATTTTTAAGAATTAAATTTTAAATTTCTTATATCAAGAACTATTTTCTTTAGGCTAATTGTTTTTTACTTTTGTTTTTCTTAAAATAAGCCTAACCCAAAAACTATACTACTTCCCTCTATCCTATAAACATGCTCACTTCTACACAAGTAGTGCAGTATATTAGAGGTTTGGGCTGCATTACAATTATTGTTAACAAATCCACATTCTAGATAGGTTTGCTATATCAAAATATAGCTAATGCCATGATGAAATAAATTATATAACCATTATGCTATATAATTGAAAATATTACTTCTAATTCTTACAATTAAAAAAATATATGTTAAAAAAAAGAAAGCGAAATATTTATATGCAGCAAAACGCGAAATTTCTTTGTTTTAATGTAAATGACAATGGAAAAAAAAAGATTGTGTTTTTTTTCTTATACTACGTATTATTCATCCTATACACATATCTACTAATTGAGATCTTTGTGTTAAGGATGATGGCGTAGAATGTATAGATCTGGTACCCACATTTCCTTGAAGCGAGAAAGAAAATCGTTGTAAAAACACCCTTATTACGCAAGAATGTCATAGCAATCCTTCCACCCCCTTTATCGGCAATCCAGTCTATTTCTAGAGTGACGCCTTAGACAATATGATCAATTAAGTGGGTTAACAAATAAAGTAACTTTACAAAAGGGTGACAATAGTAAATCGTGGATTGTTTTAAAAATGTCAAAGCTTCAGAACTGTTATTTATATTGTGAGTATCTCATTATAAGGATATTTTTCTTCAAGTAGATGTCACCCTTATCCTTCGGTCTTAGGTAGATTTGTTCATCTCTCACTCTAAATATTTTCTTTCTTATAACTAGTTGACATCGCCTTTTTCTCCTATAATTAATTACTCTTCGCTGTCCCTGTGTCCTCTCCTTTCTTCATAAACATTCCTCGTCCATATTTAAGCAATTTGTGTACATGTGAAAAGGCAGATTTGTGAAAAATTCGAGGCTGGAGGTGAAATAAGGGGGAAGAGTTGGATGTTGACAGGAACAACATTGTGGGGGTGACATGGTTGCATAATGTGTGGAGGGTGGAATTCTGAGGGTTGGCAGGGGTGGAGGGCCACGTCTGTATGTACACAAGGGACACATACCCTTCCCTACGTGCGTGTTTTGGAGTGTGGACGTGTTTCATAAAGCTGCGGTCATGACATCTTGCGGACGGACGCATTAATGTCCTAGGATCAAGTTGAAATACCGAAATAAACTTGGGGTCCCAAAGCCAGTAGACGCTATCAACGTCCTGTTGAGATTATCAAAAGTGTTAAATAGTGTATAGATAGTAAACTTAATTTAAATAACCATAGCGAATTTGAGAAAAAACAATTTTTTATCATTTTGCCTTTCAGTAAACTACCCTTAATTATAGGTTTGGATATTTAATTCCAAAAAGACCTTAAAGGGACCTTATGAAAACCCTATATTCCAAGTTTTAGCCCTATCAGTAAAATAGTTTCAGCTATTCAGACAGACAGACAAACAGACATATGGCATCACGAAATAAACTGTTCCAGTCTCAGGGGGTCAGGAAATGACCAAATTTAAAAACTCTTTAGTTTGTATTTCTTGACGATCACAATACTCCTTTCTTTGAGGAGCCGAAAGAAAGTAGAAATTACAATATTTTGTTTAATTAATTGACACAAGTTTTTTTTGTTATTTATGACTTAATAGACATGATAAATAAATTTAAAATTTTCAGTGGCATCAGTTCATAAACGACCTTTTTTAAAACTAAATTTAAAAATATTTTCACTTAAAAAAATTGTTTATTCAAGAAAATTTAGAGCTTGAAATTGTACTCGAGTGTGGAAAATAAATTTCAGAATCGGAATAGAGATATATTTGATTCGACCCATCTCTGGGATATTATATTTATTAGAAATTTGGTATTATATTCTAATATGGGAATAAAAAAAAATTTAAAAACCGATCAATTTAATAGGTGTGTATGGGACTAATATTTTTTCAGAACTATACAAATATTAATATTAAATGGGGTGGGGTGATAAAGTAGTGTTTGTAGAAAACGTTCACACATTTGCGTGTAAGGAGAATGGGTCATCATTCAAAGATACAACAAATTAAAGTACATTCCTTTGAGGTTCAATTCTCCTACATGTCATTACCAGAAATACCAATAAACGGAGGCAAATACCTTTTACCACGCTATCCGAATTGTGGACTACATTAAAACATTTTCGATAAAAATGGCTAATATGAAAAAACAAACAAACAACAACAATAAACTCGCTGGTTTAACAATTTCCTTTAATTTACTTATTAATACATTTAATTCTATAAGACAAGCTGCAATCCTCACCGGTGGTATTATGGTATAAGGTGCCAGGCTCGCGATTTACAGGATTTTGTGTGATAAAGATGTCAAGACCAAAACCTCCGCTTAATCTACGAAAGGGTGTTTTTTGATTATTATTTATCCTTGTTATTTTTTCATCCCTTCTATATAATTATGCATTAGGCCCTATTTATTTTCCACATCCCTACATAATATTATAAAAATTTCAATAATCCCTTTCTTAAAATTTATAATTTAATAATATATGTTTTTTAACGCAATCATTATTTGAATAGGCTATTAGACTACATATTGATTTCTTAATTTATAAGAATATACTCAAGTATTCAAGTAATACTTGTAATTTTCTTTCTTTTTATTTAGTGGTATAGTTATTTTATTTTAGCAAAACTGAGCATAGTATCAAATTTACAAACCGTAAGTAATGGCGATGTGTTCTCGCCCATTAATACAGTTGGGTGAAGATTCAATGCAGTATGATTTAATATTAGATCTTAATTAGGCACGTAGTGCCAAATTGAATTTTGAATTTATAATTGACAGAGAATTACATTCTCATGAACAATTTCATTTGTCTCAAAATTATTTGCCAAATTTGTTTTTAGCTAGTAATATCAAATATTTGTGTTATTATTATGTTAATTTATATTGTATTTATTCTAACCCAAATTACGTATATAAATCAAACAAATATATAAACATAATTTATATTATTAAATGATAGAGAAGGAAAGAGTACTGTTTAATATTTAAAGTAATATACTATAATTAGCATAGTTTGTATCTTTCGTGATGAAATAAACTGTACTCTTTGTAATATAAAACATTATCGTTAATAGCAGTATATTACTCCCGATAAAAGATATAATAATAGTATGCATATTTTTTTTAGCACTGCTGCTTACTAACCGTTTGTATTATACGCGTAATATACTATTTTGTTAAGGATTGGGAAGGTAAAATTTAGAGTAAGTGTACCCGCATTTGTGTGGAGGTAAAAAAAGAAACCATAAAGGTCAAAACACCTTCAATACACCCAACTGGGATCTAAATCCAATCTCCTCATATTTGTCAGTCTTGCATATTGCGAGATTGATACCCTATATGATGTGGCCACCAAATAGGATTCTATAAACATAAATGGATCAATAGGTTTTTATAGTGTACCATACGTAGATTAAGGGAATATGTAGGCCTATGTCTCGTGTGATCATGATTTGTGAGCCAAACCCACATACGCGCGCGCGTGTGTGTGTGAATGTGTACGCACTCAGCTTGGTGATTTGTGTCTTCTATATTCACTCACACTTCATCATATATTCACAAGCGTAGTAAAGCCACCACAAATATGAAAGAGAATACATCAGTACGAAGTGTATCATGTCAGAATATGGGGGAAGTCATCTCTAAGAGGAAGCACTAGGATGAACTTTGTAGGAATAGATAGATTTTTGTATTTGGTTCTTTTGAGTGTAAATAGCAACTGACAAATAAAGAAGGAAGCCTGTGAAATATGTGAATAAAAAAATAGTGGAAGAAGAATATTTGCTCTCCTACCTTTTGAAAGTATGAGAACTCACAAAGTAAACAAGCTTCAAAACTAGAGTGCACTGAGTCGAAAGGTCCAGACCAAATGAGACTACCTGCTTTGCCAAAAGTTTTCGAGTGACTATATTTCCGCGTAGTTATTCGATATCTTGTGGTTAAGCAGTGAATACCATCACATCGGAGAAGCAATCAAGGGCAACAGACTGTGTATCCTGCTTCACCTTCAATTATCAATAATATTAAAATGTTTAATGAAACCTGCAATTCATTCATTAATCTATCTTTGATAATAGTATAATCACATGGCTATAAACTTAATATATATATATATATAACCTCTTTGATGGCTGCATGAACTAACGTGCTACTCTTGCAATAGACTAGACTACTGATGACGGGGCTATTGCGGTTCGCATCTTGGTTGAATGTACTGAGGATGGTTTTTACTAAATGGTTTCAACAATTTCTCTCTCTCTCACTCTGCAAACAAACGAAGATATACACTAACCGTAAATATAGCTTTCCTAATCCCTATACCATTAGAGTGATTAGTAAACAAAACGTATAACCTAAACGTATAATAAAACGTGGTTCTAACAAAAAATACACATGTCTGACTAAATTTTGCTATTGTAAAAATGTGGGGGAAAAAATGAGGTGTTTGCTATTCACAGCAACAGCTTCAACAACAACTATAACGATACATCTTTATCTCTGAAATGGCATTTTAAAACTAATTTCGTCAATTTTTGCAAATACAATATGTAAAATATCAAATAAATATTTGACACAATTCTAAAAATTAACTTTATGTATCAAGATTGGTAAACATTTATTACAATACGTGAAATACGGTTAGCCCACCGACAAATAATATACCCAGACACTCAACATCCCAGTTTAAATTGTGGCGCTCCTTTTGGCAGCTTGAGTTCATCAATGCTAGGATCGCTGTGGTTAGTCCTATCATCACCCATCAGTGACACTAGAGAGACCCAATGTTGAAGGAGTCAAGCTGGAAAAAAGGGTGCAGCAAAACTCCCGTGAAGTTGAGAGTCTATTTCCTAATTGTCTGTGGGCGATCCTTAATTATGACAAAAATTGTATTATTATTATGTCTTGAAAAAGATTCAAAAATCTCGGAGTCCCAACTAAGCCAAATCCATTAGAATAGAAGTGGTGGTCCAAAATAAACCAATAGCAATGTTAACAACCTTTCACCACCCAACTTAAAACTAACCTTTTGATTTTGAGGCATGATTTCATGAGATATTATTCAACTTCTTGTTTAATTTTGTTTTATATTAGTTAAATAATATTATTTTATATAATTATTGTATTCGTTTATGATTTTATTTTTCTATGTATTTTTATATTTGTTGTTGAAGATCTTTCTTTTTCCAAGAAATGTGAATCTCAGAATATAAAATAAATGGTACGGCGCACCTCACAACCTTTCTCTCTCTTTCTATAAACTCGTAAGATTTCTGAACGGAATAATGTAAGAAGGCAAGATTGCCGTCAAGATTCATCAAAATTTCTGTATTAAATCTTATATTTTCATTTTAAAGAATTAATGTCCTCATTTGTATGTTTGGACCAATAAAAATAGATTAATATTGGGTCCACAAGGGCCAACACTTCGTATTAAAATTTCGATTTCCGTTTAAAATTTTAACATTTTATTAGGTGTGCACATCTTCAAGTCATCGCATTGATATTTAATTATTCATTTATGAACTATGACCAATAAAAAATGTAAATATTAACTATTAGGTCTAAAATGGAGGTAAATCATTGCTATACAAACATTTCTCCCAAGGGGTTTAAGGAAAAAACATACTTTTTTTTAAGATACTTACATATATTTAATTATTCTATGGCATTGGAGAATTATTGCGTTAAGACTTAAATCGTATATGTTTACAACTAAAGCTCACAAAATTGAATTAATATATATGCAAATATCTCAGAAACTGTTGCTTTTATAAAAATATATGTCAAATAAAAGTTTTTTATTTCTAATAGTCCTACAATTTTGACAATAATAAGTTGTTTAGTATCTCAAATAATTGTGGAGATAACGTAAATTAACGCTTCTGTAAAGTACCCTAAAAATCATTTTCATGGAAAAGTGAATATAGCCAGTTAATTTATAATTTTAATCAACGCCTAGATACGAATTTTAATCCAAATCGTTGGAGCAGATTTTGAGAAAACCTATTTTTTCTCTTTTCGCCCCTTATATAACTACTCTTAATTTTAAGTTTTAATAGACACACAGACAGACGGCATTGCAAAGACTATTTTTTAGGGTTCGGGGGGTCATGAGACGTCGACATCCATCAACATTTTAGGTTAAATTTCTTTTACGGTCGCAATATTTAAACTTTAATGTCCAAAAAGTTAAAAAATATATATATAATTTCGTATAGATTGGAATTGATTGATTTTATAAAAATATGTTTCAAATAAAATATTTGTATTATAAATATATATACATATTTGTTATGTTAAGTAATTTCATATCTCAAATAATCTCGGAGATATTATAAAAAATAATTAACTTACGCATCAGACCGGAGCACTTAAAGCCATTTTGCCAATATATTGAGAGTATCTATTTTGTTTGGAGTATTTATTAATATTTATAAATGAAATTTAATCAAAATCGTTAGAGCCGATTTTGAGAAAATTGATGTTTTCTCTTTTTGCCCCTCAGTAAACTACCCTTTATTTTAGGGGTGGATATCCAATTCCAAAAACCCCTCGGGGCAACATTATGAAAACCTTAGATATAAAGTTTTAGCTCAATCGGTAAAATAGTTTAGGCTCTAGTTGGAGGTACAGAGAGACAGATTAACAGACAGACAGACGGAAATTCAAAAACCACTTCTTCGGATTCAGGTAGTCATGAAACGTAAAGCTTCATCAAAATCTCTAGTTCAATTTTTTTGACAATCACCATATTTTCTATACCTGTAAGATAGAGAGAAATTAAAAAGAACAATAAATTTACCGGTCGTTCATTATGAGTGTTACACGTGGTATCTTATCAGACATGACAAAAATAAATTAAAGCTGTCTAATAACAAGGTGCTTAGGGAAATATCTGATCCAAAAAGTCCGGAGGCTATCGAGGAGTAGATGAGATAAAATATGATGAGCTACATACCCTCTACTAATCACAAGATATTGTTAGAATAATCAAGTCTGTTAGATTACTGTGGGTAGGTCATGCAGGGTGAATGGGAGGTTATAGAACCTTGTCTAGGATGTTGACTGGCAACTCTAATAAGAGAGAACAACGGGAAGACCTAGACGCAGATGGGAGGATAACATTAGAATTTACCTGAAAAAGATAGAGTTCTATGAGGTTGACTGGTTAGAACTAGTTCAATATAGAGTTAGGTGGCGTACTTTGGTAAGAACGGCCATATTATTTCAAGTTCTTAATGCCATAGAGTTAGTTAGTTATATTTAATAAGGTTTAAGTAGTTTGAGTGCGGAAAAGATTAGTTTTCTTGCTTAATTTGAATTTACAATGTGCCATTTACTCAATTTGGGTCTAGTTTTTGGGGTTCATTTTGGTTCTTTGTTCAATTCAGGCTAGGTCAGGTACCTTAGCAAGGTAAATTGGTGCTATTTGGGTGAGCCTCTATAATAGATAATAAAGATTCGATCTTTTGTATCAATACACAGTGAAAGGTTGTTAAGAACTTTGGGAAACTTCAGCTCATTCTATCGGCTACTTTGTTATAAGCTATATACCAGAATTTTTTTCACTTTTTAAGTTTACCACTTTAGTTTATATATATACATATATACATATACACATATATATATACATATATATACATATACACATATATATACATATACACATATATATACATATACACATATATATACATATACACATATATATACATATACAAATATATATATATACACATACAAATATATATACATATACAAATATATATACATACAAATATATATATATACATATACAAATATATACATACACAAATATATACATACACATATATATATATACATATACATACATATATACATATACATATATATATTTATATACATATACATATATATACATATAAGTATATATATACATATATATATACATATAAGTATACATATACATATATATATACATATAAGTATACATATACATATATATCTTTTAATGACTTTAAAGAATTGACCAAGTGACCTTTTTTATTCTGTTTAGAGGTGATAATGATTAGAAAATATACTTCATTCACGGTAGGAGTTTACCTCTGAAAGGTCTTTTTTCTTACCAATATCCTACTATATAATAGATTTATGGTAAGGGAAAAAAGTCCTTTCCCAGGTAAACTCCTACCGTGAACGAACTTTAGTTATCACCCATTAATGTAACAAAAAATACATATTTTCCTTTATACTCTTTTAGTGTGAAATATCAAATAATAAGGTAGTTTTTACCAAAAGTATTTTATCTCCACTTATAAAAACGTGTAGAGTTAACAGCTTGATTTCTTTTAGTTGAATGCGGGAGTGTGTAGCTGTGTAGTATTGCACAGGTGAACAAGAAATTGTCACATAATCCATGAGCCATAAGCTACAATGCACTTGTGTAGTTAAATAAGTGTGCAGTTTTTAAGAACGAGTGTAAGTATCAGTCTTGTTAAAGTCTTGTTAGAGGCCAGTCTTGTTATAGCTTGTTTCATTCATAATTTACTCTAGCCATGATGTAGTTTTTTTAATTCGTGTTACATTAATTTTTAGGGACTTAGTTAAAAGAGAAATGCCTCAGGTATTTTTCAGGGTGAACTAAGTTGTTAAAAATCGCGTTATGGTTTCGGACTATTATTATTATTATTATTAGCACCGCGTCTTACTACCCGTTCGGGTTGTACACACTTACGCTAATGTGTAATGGTAGGGTGATTGTGAGATGAAATGGAGGACCTACAGTTTAACGTGGAATCCGAACCACGGTGGAGACCCGGCATTCCTCACATTCACAAGATGTCTTGTCAGAGGTGAAGGAAGGGTTTGGTAATCAGATAAATCTTTGCCGGGACCGGGGATCGAACCCCGGCCACCAGCATAGAAGTCTGACACCTTACCCCTTGACCACCAGGTCATTCGGACTACCACTCGTGTAGGGACTGAAGGGCATAAAATCCAGGGAAAAGGCTTATGGTCTTTTAGGATGTGACAATTTATTGTGAGTAGTGCTCATTCTGGTTTCTTTTACAACTTGTAAATATCCTTTTGTAGTTTATAGTCATTTTATAATAGAGGTCTAAAGAAAATAACCCATTAAATTTAACCATCACTTGCGCAAGTGCTCCTCATTAATATTTATCCTGTAGTTAGGGTGGGCAAACGAGATTAGTAGAAATAGGACATGAAAAATGCAAACAATAATTACAATTGAAAACGCAAAATATTATTTTTTAGTTCATAGATGAAAATCCACCATATTAGTCTAAAATATATTCAAAGTACTATTTACGATACTCTATATTCCTGAGTTGTTAAATTTCTATAGTACCTAATTTTAAAATATATTTCTATTATGTAATAAATCTATACATATTTACAATAGTATAGCAATTTAATATTTATCTACAAAATGGCAAACACCAGGCATTAAATAAAATGTAATAAATGGTAAGACACATTCGCACAAACCTTCTCCTTTTATGTATTAAAGATAATTTTCAAATTTCGGCTTTGATTAAAATGCTCACAATACGCTTTCTTCATAAAACAAACACATTATCATATTAATCACAAAAATAATTCTTTATATAAACTACTATAACGTTATTTGCCACCCTACCATGTATTTCCCTATATTAATCTAAATTTTGTAAATAGTTTCCAATTTATTTTCGTTTTTAATGATGCACTTCAAAGTTCGGCCGCAGCATAACGCGCTGTGCTACTGGTGTGACAAAAATACTATTTACATCCCTTCAAAAATAAAATAACGAAAGGAAGAACACTTACTCTTTGTTAAACATATTAAATATCCTTCTAAAATGTTCGTTGTCTATTCTTTATTTATTTTCAATTTCAGCCATGATTTATTTCAACGCATGCACAGATCTGTCAAACAAGTGAGTGGAGGGTCTCGCGATTGTAAAAGAGGTAAGAAAAGAAAAAAAGGGATGTAAATAACTCCAAACAAGTGCGCATTTCAATTTTGACAGATGATAATAAACATTTAATTCTTTTAAGAAACATTGTTCATTTTCATTGTCATATATTTCAATATTTATATTAAATCTGCATTTTATTTGATATTTATCTCTAGTCCATAGCCAACATTTTATCTTTTGTTTTAATATATTAATTTTATCTTTGAGCTTGGAAAAAAAAAGTTTTTAAATTTGATTCTGGGAACAATGTCTGAAGAAGATTAGGTACTTCTTCCTCAATGTAATTTTAAACATGGAGCAAAATCTGTGTAACTCTTAACTAAATTTATTTTTAAATTGGAACAATGGCTTCAAAGTAAAGTGCAAGTAAACAAATGGAAAGTTAAGTGTATGGGCAAGGACAAGAAAATGTTTATTCCGTTAAAATGTGAAGGAGTTGAAATTAATAAAAGGAAACAAATTTCAGAAATTCATCCTGTTTCAATATGGACGAATTCAGTGGTGAGATCAAGCCAAATATTCAAATTTAAATTTAAATTTCTCTCTTTTATCAAGAAACCAGGATTTATGTAAAAACTTTCAGAAAGACTAAATATATATTTAGGCTTTTTATCTATTAATTAATTATTATTTTATTTTATGTTTAAATATTAATTATATTGTGTTTTTTTATTCAACAATAACGTCTTTTTTTGTCTTACTCAAAACTTTAATTATATATTATATAAGTTCAGCCTGTTATATCTTTCTTATACTCTAGTATTATATATTCTAAACACCTAAATTCGACCATGTTCAGAGATTGTTATTTTAAGTGATACATTTTGTTTAAGAATATAGGCAATATCATGTTTTTTATTTTTTTATTTTGTCAGATTAGAATTATAATTTTTCGAAATTCCATAGGTAGGATTGGGATGTGGTAAAAAAGGAAACAATAATAAACCCAAAAAGTATCAATAATGGTATTTCCTTATATATTTTAATTGAAGAATAAACTAGTACATTTTATTTCAACAATTCATTTAATTTAAATTGTTTATTTTTTATTTTAAGTATTCCCAGTAGTCTCGAGTATTAAGAGTAATCGTTCCACTGTCTGAATTAGCCGAGGTAATGGTATTGTTTAAATTATTATTTTCTCCTAGATCCTAGAATTAGTGGTGCCCAAAAAATACACAATTTTATTCATCTTATGTTAACTTTCATTATGTAAACATATTTTGAGGACACATTGAAAACATACTAGATATATTAAATGTTTTTTTATCACTCTTTACATTTTAAACTAAGTTATTAAAACATTTTTAGCGAAGATCAAATTTTAAGGAAAGATTGTTTGTAAGTCATAATATTTGTTTTTGTTATTTGGAAATATTAGAACGTATTCTACTTTATTAAGAAAAATTATTTAAAGATTATCATTCATAATTCCGTATTTAAGGTAATTATAAAATATTTATTATAGTTTTTTTGTAGGTAAACATCAACTAATCTAAATAATATTATATATAAAAATATATATTATTATTTATATGTAAAATAATTTCCCGATATTAATTTAAAGAAAAATGATATAGTTTCTTTTTTAAATATTCAAATTTAAAAAATAACATTAAACTTCCCATAGCAGAATTATAATGTTTATGTCTAACACTTTTAAGAAATATATTTTAAACATATTTATATCAATTTTCAAGATATTTGGAATTAAAAAAAAGTTATCATCAGTAAACTACTCTTAATTGAAGGGTTAGGATAAAAAATGTTTTATAACATAGTACTATATAATCAAAATAAAATAAGTCTAATCAAAATCCATCGAACCATTTCGGATGTGTGGCCAGGGACAAAAAGAGACAGACAAAAATACTGACGGATAGAATTGTAAAATTCCCTTTTTTGGGTTAGTGTTCACATAAAATTTAAAAATGTGATATAATCTCGAGCTAGATGTGTTCACGGTCACAATACTTTCTTTTGATGTGAGAAAGTAAAAACCCTCAATGGAAATTTGTTCAAAATATTTTTAAGCATTTTACATATATTTACAATCCAAGCATATTTTACTCTAATTTTAATCGTTTCTTTTAAGTAACTAATTCATGTATTATTGTAATTTGGTCTTGAATTTTTGTGTATTTTATAAAATATATAATATTAATTGGGTAATAATTGGAATACATTCAAACTTTAAACTTTATTTGAATATGTTAAAGATTTAAAATTATTTAATATACTTTTAAATAGTTTAAGCTTATAAGATCAAAATAAGTTCAAAAGCCAACTATGTATATAAATACCATGTTGATCTTTTATTTTAATATCGGAACACATGATTATTTAATTAAAAAGACTATCTTTCAAATGATATTTTCTTATAGCCCAGTTAATATTTTGTTAACTTTGAAATAAATGGTACGGTGCACCAAATTTAATTTCTTTCCCATTTATTTAAAATAAATGTATATATCATTAGATTTGTGAAACCAAGTTATATAAATTTTTATTGAGATTAAAAAAAGGGGGGAAACTGCATTTCACTAGGGACCATGAACTAAATTTACATTGTCACAGAACTGTTATTTGTCCTATGCATTTTTAACTTAACATTCTTCTCAGCTCTATTTCAAACCAAATTTATTTACATTGGCCTAAATCAATAAATGTTAAATTTATAAAATAGTATTTCAAATATATACTGTTTATTTATATAATTCCTAAAACTATGCAAATGATTGTGAGAATATAAAGATAATATTTTAGATGTACACTTATGTAAAGTACCCTCAGTAAATAACATAGTACTATTATATTCACAATATAGTTTGTTGTTGTATTAAACAAAGACTAGGTACGAATTTAATAAAAAAAACTTCAAATCCAAATTTAATATGATATATTTTATCTTTTTGAATTTAAGTATACTACCCTTAAATTAAAAGTTGGATATATAATTCAAATAAAAACCCTGGAGATATCTATTAAAATCTTATATAGCAAATAATAGCCTGATCTGTTAAAAATGTTTCTGCTCTAGTTTCATCAATAGAACAAATGACACTACGATCAAAGATTTTTTAAGGCTCCGTATTTTTTGAATCATTGACATCTATAAAAATATCTGTTAAATATTTGACGATCCATTTTTTTTTCAGAAGGTACAATATAAATTTATTTTACAAAATATTATATAAAATAACACTCCAAATATAATTTAGATTAAATAAATTATTACAAGATGCTACTTACTATTTTTAATCAAATATCATCGTATAAATGAAATGGGTAGTAAGACGTGATTCTAAAAAATATTTTAATATTGTTTTTAATTTCTACAAAATGTAAAACTATCTCGGAAGTATACATTTGTATAAAAATATATATTTAAGAATTTCAATTCATTTAAAATAATGAACAATCCATTATGAGTTCTCACTACAATAAAATAATTACCAACGTGAAAATATTCTATTATATCCTCTTTTAAGCCCTCTCTCTATGTCATTATTGGCAATTTTTTAATTAGTCTGGGTTGAATAGTGTATTGTGACGTTCATGGACCAATGACACAACATAGAGATACAATATTAAATAACGTGACATTGTCACCACGGTGTATACGTCCTTCTCCAGGATTCCTCCCCCCTTCCCTTCACTACAAACTGGACGTTCAGGTTCCATGATCCCGTGTTCAGCGAAACTGTTTGCTAGAATATTCACCAAAGCTGGCTGCTGAATTATCTACGTCAGCGTGAAAATTAACGCTTGAATTATCTAGATGGCCCACACAATTTAAACTCGAGAATGAGTTTCAGCTAGACTATAGTTTCACAAGTCATCACCCACCCTGTCACCCTCCTCATCCTTCTCTTGACCACTATATAACCTTTCCTATAAAATAGTAGTTTTATAAATTTCCTCTTAACCTACCTACATGCTTTGTGTTAACCAGGAAAAAAAAAGTTCAATAAAATTATGTCTTGCTAGAGTTATTATTTTTTGAATAACAAAAGGTATATTAATAATTATTGATACACTAAATTTAAGAAACAAATAAATTTGTTGATATAAATAATTTCTAGAAATATATAAATAATTTAAATAGAGCTATGCCAAAGATAACTGGAATACGGTTTCATTTAATTACTATTATTATTAGCACCGCGTCTAACTACCCGTTCGGGTTATACGCACTTACGCTAATGTATAATGGTAGGGTGATTGTGAGATGAAATGGAGGACCTACAGTTTAAATTGGGATCCGAACCACGGTGGAGGCCTGGCATTCCCCACATTCACAAGTTGTGATTAATACACGTCTTGTCAGAGGTGAAGGAAGGGTTTGGTAATCAGATCAGTGCCGTGACCGAGCGTTTCGTTTAATACATGTTGAAATCTTTCCCTTAAATATTTCTTTAATATTACTTGTCAAATAAAAACCAATATTTTCTCTATTATTTAAAATACTAGCTGAATCTGATAAATACAATATTAAAAACAGCCAATCATACAACTAATGTAATATTTAATATAGAATTTTTTTAATTAGAGAGCGTTTGCATAGCTGACGAGAGAGGGGTAGAATGGGGATAGTTAGTAATTTTAAATTGAAAATAGTATAAAGGTAAAACCATTATAGGTACATTAAATTACGTTTATTTTAGGCCATTTTTGTTCTAGATTAAATGTAAAAGTCACCATTTAAACATATGAAATACCTACCAAAAATTTGGAATCATACTAGTACTAAGATTATTTTATTCTCCTGGGGTGCTCCATGCATATCACTTCAATTTATGTCCTTAGTTCACGAGAGTGCAAATAAACATTTAAGGGGCATTGAATTGATAAGAGATAAATGACTTCATTTTAACTTAAATATAATATTTTAAACATTAGTTATTAAAGATAGAATAGTACTCAATATTATTAAAAACAAATACTACATTTTTACTTAAAGTTTACCAGACAAATAGTATTATATATGATTTGTTAAATAGCTGATCGTTAATTATTGAGACTTTGATGGCTACTAACGAGAATGGTTTATTTTAGCACTTTATCTTATTATTCGTTTATGTTTTAAAATTATGTATCAACTACGCTAATGTGTTAGGGATGATCAATGTAGAATTTGGAGTAAATATACCCACATTTGCGTGGAAGGAAAATGGTAAACTATTTGAAAAACTACCCTCAATACAACCAACCGGAATTAGAAAGAAAATACCTCGATCACCGTCACTGTATTGTGATAGTAACACCTTAGACCATTCCATAAACGATGAGCGTCAACGAGGGTATTAGTTAATATGGAAAATAAAATGGATACAAATTATAGAACAATACACCACTTAGAATTAAACTAAATTGTTTATTCTTCAATACTGACCTTCAGAATATTGTTCCATTAGTATGTGTAGGCAGGATATTCGAGTTGCAATAAATACACCACATAAATTACAAGTTTTAAACATGTATTGATCCACCTAGGTGGTGAGCTAGTCGTGTTGAGCTCGACTGACAAGGATGGGAGATCAAGGTTTGAATCTCGGTCGGGTGAACTAGGGTTATTTCTCCTAAATGGTATTTCACTCTCCCTCCAAGCAAATGCGGCTCCACTTCATCTAAATTCAATCTTCTAGATTCCTTAACCATTAGCGTAATTAGTATTTAAGCATATAAGCCGATCGGGTAGTAAGACGCGCTAATAAATAAAAAATTTAAAAATCTGTATTGAAATAAAACAACATTCGTTAATCTAATGTGTCAATTATTGGCATAAATAATTGGATCTTAAAAGTTCTGATCACGTGGATAAAGGTTTCAGTGACCTATAATCTGGTTTGTCATCAAATAGAATGTAAGATATTTTTATACCAGTCGGGTGAAATTAGGTGTTAAGTTTTTCTTTTAAATTTTACCTTACTCATCCTTACTTCTATTTGTGTTAATAAATAAAAAAATATGTACGTGTAGTAATATTAATATTGTGCATCTGGGGTACATCATTTGTAGCCCAGTTTGTGGAGAGATCAGCCAGTACTAATGTACCGTTGCCAAGGGGACGCCCTAATGTACTAATCGTACATTCTTTCCGTGGAGGATCTTTCCATGTCCCGATGTGATGAGGTGGTGGTGATTGTGAGTATGAGGGTGTAGAACCCCTTATACTTAATTAACTTGGTAACTTAACTAATTAATAAAATCTTGGTGACCGGTGAGGTTGTTGCCTTTTCAGGAAAAGTATTCAAGGTAACAGACAAGAATCGAACCAGTAACTCCTAGGTTCGTAGCCTGATGCATTGATCACTACACCACGGGGGGTCTGTACAATTAGTAGTGCGTGGTGTAAAATAGAGGTGTGGGGTCTGATCCAGCTCGCACCGGTTGTACCGACGTATATATCATCTTATATGTGTTCACTCTGTTCATTCGGTGCCTCTACTAACGAGCGTCTCCAAGATATGTTCCTGAAAACCCACATCCCCTTTTTAGCCATTCCTATTGTGCAACCGGAATCATTCCCTAGGGAAGAGAAACATTTCTCTTCAGATATTCTATTCAGGTAAAAAAAAAGAGAAGGAAAAAATATTCAAAGAAAATTGAGGACGTTGCTACCTTCACTTTTCAGTTGAGAGATATGCCCATACTACTTTATTCATTCGTGTGATCCTTACCAGGAGATATTCAGGAATTATAAAGAATGTCATGATATCTTTGAATGTGATATGTGTGTAATTAAAATTTTTAACGTTTGAAGGTTATTACTTTTCTTGATTAAATTAATCACAGATCCCGGGATGTAGTGGTAATTGTACCTTGCTACAAGCCAAGGAGTCCCGGATTCAAATCCAAACTGGTATCGTGAATATTTGTCCTTAAGGGTGGTGATCAGAATGATCATCAGGGTTTGGCTAGGCTTATGTTAGATTAAGACTCAATTTGTCTCCACAACTTTATAATCACTATCATCACATAAACTCATCGCGGGTACGACGTGTAAACAACCTTATATGGTGTACCCTGGGCAAAGCTCTGTGCCTCCAGAACAGCTAATAGTTTTCATATTACAAGGAAACCAAATATGAATATCATGATTCTCCCAATCATATATGCAATACGATAAAAAAAAAGAATAATGAACTTAGTAATTTTCATGATACATTTTTAAGATAAGTTTTTGATCATGAGTATGATAGTTTAATTAGGTCATGGTATGATTCTGTATTAAGGAATATAAACTGATTACAACAGTCTGTTATAAATCTAACCAATAGTTACATACTAGAAAAAAGCAACATAAACGTATGTTTAGGTAGAATAGAAACTTATAAAGTCATTTAATAGAAATAGTTGTATCAAATTAAAATCACACAAATAAAATATTGTATATCTAAATCATATGGCTTTTAGTAAAAACCAGCTTTAGTTGTGTCATTCCTGCTATATATGTGCAAATATAAAGCTAAGCTCATTTTTATATATTTTTTTATAATACCAAGAATTCTGTAGTAATACTTGTAGCGTCCACACATTCACACCTATGTAATTACAGTTTCTCTATTGAAACTTTGTAAACTTTTATCTATGATAATCCTTGAAACAAATGGTTTTGGTTGAATAAAATTGACATTCCTAGTAAAATTAGAGAAATGGTTGTCTAAGCGCAATTTTTTTATAACCATGGGCTTTTCTTTAATATATTGGGGATTTAATTATGTTTGGAGCATACTTGAAGGGAATATTTCACTTTAAAACAAATATACTTATATATATATAAAGTTTTTATATAATTCCAGAACCAGAGTCAAAGGGAATCATTTCACGTTTTTAATAAACATATATTTTATAGGCATATTTTATTTACTTAAGTGATATATTTAAAACAGAATAACCTGCATCGGTAGTCAAATAACTTTAAAACCAATCTCATATAGTCTGGTCTTTTAGGAAATAGGAGGTTGGAATAACCCAAAAAATAAGATATAAGTTCACTCCAAAAATATCTAAGACAATATTTTTTTAGTTCTCACATTGTAATATTTTCCACATTTAAATAACAAAGGGATTATAAAGTATTATGGTAATATTAAATCGGACTTATGCGTGCACGCGCGTGCACGCAACACTAACACAACTATAGCTGGTTTGATATCAGAAGATTACTTTATACATTTAAAAAATAAACATTTATTGACCAATAAATAAACTAATATCAAACTATCTTTTTAATAGTGACCCTTACATAATCATAAAATCATCCAGGTTGACAAGATCTGTCAAAATGACAGTTGAAACCACAAGGTCTGATCTTTATCGATTTAAATCAAACTTTGTTAACGCTTGGCCTTGAATACCAGATGTGTAATATATAGACTCAAAGTTCGTATGAAGGTTAACTTTGTATTTGAGCTTGACCTTCCTGATAAAGGAAAGAAAAAGGCCAGATGACCTTAGTCTTTGTGCCCTTTGGTGCATATATATAAGTAGAACAATCCGTTTCAAATTCTTAATTTAAAAGTATAATATATTAAAGAAGTATTGGTACTTTAAATATTTTGATTTATTATACACTACCTTATAGACTAAGACAAATATTAACTATAGTAAAAACTCAATCAATAGTTAGTTGACCCCTTAGTAATTTTTCATCGGAAAAACAAAATATTTTGGAAATCATATGAAAAACTTTTAAGATATACGTTTTAAACTTTTTTTTTAATTCATCAAAATAATAAACAATTTTCAAAAATTTGTTTTTAGTACACCATTGTAAAATTATTTATTTTCACAGAAAACAAACATAATAAGTTCTAATATACAACGTAAAATACAGTTAGTTTTTTTTTAAAGAATCAATAAATACATTTTAGAAATTTTTTAAATTTCTAGCAAAAAACCTACTTTGTAATCTAACATCAAATCTATTATTGTCTGAAAAACATGTTTAGTATTATTTTTAATATGTTAAACACTATTTATTGATTCATTTGAAACAAAACTTCTAAAGACATTTTAGGAAAAATATATCTTAACTTTTCATGATCATACAAGTAAACTCCTACTAATTTTGGGCTTGAATAAAAATAGCAGTTAGGCCTTGTGATATTATCGCAAAAGATCTTAATATGAAGTTAAAAAAAAAGCAATGAAACTATACGCTAATTTTGGTTGAAAGAACAGAAAAGAAAATTCATACATATTTATTTGCAGCCAACATTGATAACATTTTGCTATATTATTTGAGTCATTCTATATGTATTGATAATATCTATCAAAAGTGACAGCTGAAGAGGATATAACTTTATGTATGAATATATTAACATTGTTTTAGTAACTTTAGTAACTAACTCTACTGTTCTTCCTACCCAAATCATACTATACGTTGGCATGTGTGTAAATAATGGTACAAACATTGGAGCACACAGAGATGTAATACCATTTTTTAGTCAGGGGAACATAAAACACCAAGATCTATCATAATCTATAGATTAAAAATTCTTACGGCTACCAGATTATCTCCTTATGATATACTAAACCCTACCCCCCCCCCCCCCCCCCCT
>CABFOW010000411.1:129701-213333 GCA_902141385.1 Timema californicum
TGAGAAAAAATAAACCCCACCCCCCCCCCCCCACACACATTATTATTTTCAACACATATATTGAAGAATCATCATAGACTCTACCATAGAATATAAGTGAATACCGACATTTTTATGAGGAATAAATTAAGTTTTCAAAATAAAATAATATAGCCTAAATAACTTGCTGATAATGTAGCTTTATATTGGTGAAAGAATTTTTAAAATCGGTCCAGTAGATTTTGAGTCCATCCATTACAAACAAAAAAACAAAAAATCAAATATATCCTCTTTATAATATTAGTGTAGATTAATAGTATAAAAACCCATAAATAATATAAGAAAAGGAAAATGTTACAAGCTGGAAAAAATAAGTAGTTATATATATCTCACAATGATGACTTAAAATTTGTCATGGTGTTTTACATACTTTTCAGGGATAGTAATATATAGTTATATTTAATAATCAAGGGATTCATTAATAATTTAATATAACATTTGGTGAAAACTAAATTACTCACCAGAATAAAATAAAATTCACATAGTAGATTTGTGTGTATAGCCAAGATAGTATAATTTTACTTAGCTCTCTCAGATGTATACACAGTTATATAGCATTAATATTTACCGACTCCAATGTTATTATGTACATAGGAAGTTAGTTCATTCAGTGAAAGGAAAACGCTTAAACACCGTGTCACCATGAAACTGTGGGAAGCTTCTTATATCTTACTGCGCACTTCATAAAATTGGAGTTATAACTCTCGACCCCATTTCTTATGTTAAATCTGGACTACACAGATTTAAACTTCTATAGTGTTTATTTAATTAATCTACTTGAGTTTTTATAGGTGTACTTTTTGAACTGACTGATTATAACAGGACACAAGAACTTCTATAAGCGAAAGTGAAATGCCCTACCTATTTTGCTGGGAAAAGTATTTTCACATACCTTCCTGGGATCTTTTACATTACCCGCCTCGGTGGCTTAGTTGGATAACGCGCTTGTCGTGTTGATCTCGACTGCTGAGGGTGGGGAGATCAAGGTTCGAATCTTGGTCGGGTGAACTGGGGTGGTTTATCCTAAATGGTTTTCCCCTCTCCCTCCACGCAAATGCGGGTTAACTTCCTCTAATTTAACCTTACAATTTCCTAATCCATTAGAGTAATTAGTACTTAAAGCGAATAACCTTAACGGGTAGTAAGACGTGGTGCTAAATATTATTATTATTATCTTTTAGTCGGTGACCTGGTGGTCTAGGGGTAAGGTGTCGGACTTCTGTGCTGGCGGCCGGGGTTCAATCCTCGGTCCCGGCACAGATTTATATGATTACCAAACCCCTTCCTTCACCTCTGACAAGACATTTTGGGAATGTGGGGAATGCCAGGCCACCACCGTGGTTCGGATTCCACGTTAAACTCTAGGTCCTCCATTTCATCTCACAATCACCCTACCATTACACATTAGATTAAGTGCGTATAACCCGAACGGGTAGTAAGACGCGGTGCTAATAATAATAATAATAATATTATCTTTTTCATGAGACCGATGGCTTTACTTCACCTCCAAAGGATGTTGTGCTACAAATTTATTTTTCTCAAGAAAGATTTGTCACTCTTGGTTGGAGCTACTATAATATATATGAGATGAAGAAGGTCGGGAATTAGAAGAAATGTACAGCAATTCTGACAGATACAATAGTAACAAACATTTTTAAAAATCTTTTATATAACCAGTTAGGATTCTAACCTGACTTACTCGTCTCTAGAAAACCATCACAGACCATCTTGACGCTAAGTCCACGTGCTCAGCGAAAGGAGTAAGGTGGAGATGTTTAACATGTTACGTCATATAATATGTTTTTAATAAGATGTCGGAGATAGTCACCCATTTTCTTTGTATTGAAGAACGTGTTGAAAGCACGCACAGCACGTCAAAATACGTGCGGCATAGAATCCACTTTGGTGTTTGAACCTGTATAGGTAGCTATCTATCCACTTATCTTTTATTAAAACAACGATTAAGAGTTTGGTATTCTCTTCTTGTGTGAAGGGAAATAGTCGGCCAAGAAACTCGTTTGGTAACGTTTTAAAATGCTCCCACATGAATCGTTTTATCTCTTTTGTTATGAAATACAACGAATAAAAACTAAAGGTATGTTGGATGGTAACAGATAGGGTCAACCAATCTATACATTATAAGAAAAATAACAGAAACTTCGAAGTTAGGTTATCTAGATAGTTTTAGTATACTTAGGGTTATTTAGAATGCAGTTTATGAACCAAGCGATTAAAACTGTAAAATAAAAGACAACTTGGTTGCGTCGCTCTTGAAATATACTGGATTGCCATTGATGAGGAGGACGTTGTTCGAATCTTAGCAGATACCAATGCCCCTCGGGAGGAGAGGGGCGAGTTCCTACATATGGGATTTATCATTTCTCAACAGTTTTGTTCCATAATTTAATCAATAAACACTCCCAATCAACAACACATTCTGTTAAATGACGTTTTTCTTAAGCGTATACCAACAGGGTTTATTAGTGATATTTATGTAACCGTTTTCTGAGGTTGGGACATAATGAAGTTGAAGTATCTCCAACCAAAAGAGATTTTAATTTTTTCATAAATTAACAATCATTTATGTGGGGAATATTTATTGAATTATCATTATTTTCGTAAAA
The DNA here is from genome assembly GCA_902141385.1 of Timema californicum. NCBI lineage: Eukaryota > Metazoa > Arthropoda > Insecta > Phasmatodea > Timematidae > Timema > Timema californicum. The sequence continues at coordinate 132,365 of CABFOW010000411.1, forward strand.
ATATTATAAGATAGTGTTTGGCTCATGAATATTAAATCTTTATTATTATTAGGAGTATAAACTGAACGGGTATAAAGATGCGGTACTAGAAAACAATTTTGTTAAGTAAGTTACGTTTAAAAAAAGGCGTTGAACTTAACTTCACTAAAGACAAAATTATTTATATGTTATTAATGTTATTATCATCATCATCATCATTATATTATTATTATTATTATTATTTGAGTATACGAATGATTTTCTTCTTATTTGAATATTCCTCTATCAATTTTTGAAAAACATTTAAATTCCTTTATCAATAAATGTAATATTGTATGTTGTATTCAAGGCTGGTTAAGTGGAATAAAAGGCTAACACATTAACTATGCCAGATAAATAAGGGTCATTATTATTAATATTATTATTATTATTATAACGATGACGATTAGGTAACGCCATTAGTATTATGAAACTAGCTTAAACTGATTAACTAGACCATGGCAACCATTGAAACGATTCCCCTTTGGAAAAAAAAATTCATTTATATCGCTGGTGATTGAACTCAGGACCTCTATATTAAGTAACATGGAATGCAAGCCACTAGATAAAGAGGCTTTTCTATTAAGTTACCAACAACCTTGATGTCGAACACAATACTTTTTATTCTATAAAATATATGACAACCAATTTTCTCTCCAACTGTTAGTCACTATGAAAGGAAAACCAACCAACTCAAACCAACCCAATCCAACACAATGGAAACATTTTCAGCCACACCATGAACCTAACTATAGATGCTTAGCTCAGTAGTTATAGGTGCTACTCATTAAGTTAAAATGGTGGGCATGGGAATAAACAAATATTATTTGGAGTTATTATTAATTAAATTGTTATACATTTAGGTTAGAGCTTAAATTAAATTATATTCCAATTAAAATAGGGCTGAGGTATTGGAATCTATAGAAAACACTTTATAAACGTTATTAATTTAATTTAGAATTCAATTTTAAAATATCGAAGAACTAATGTTGGGATTAGAACCTAAGCATAATAAGTTTGCGTGATCATATGTTTTTTCTGCTTTATCAAGAGCCCATCTAGCTCCCTGGATCTTTACATAGGTGATGTAGATTATTAATATATTCTACTTTATAAAACAGAAGGAATGAGACCCCAAGATATCCTTAAGCATCCAGGTGAAAGCAATTATTTTTCTTTTACTGTTAATAAATCTGAGCTGTAGTCAAGCGATTCATGATGTCAGGCTTACATAGGTAAATATTATTATCCTGCTATTATTATTCGTATTGTGTGTAGTGACAGATCAATTACTTTTCTGAGTGAGCTGAGGCCGTCATTGCTTCCAATGCTCTGCCTCCTCCTTTAGCTAACAGAATTGTCTTATTTCATTCAATTCGTTTAATATTAGAATCATTCTTTTTCTTAGGCTCCTTTTTCCCTCAAAATTTCCTTCTATGACGTCGTGAGTAATAAAGTTCCTTCTTAGGATGTATCCGATCAAACTTGCTTTGTACCGAAGAATTACATCCAAAATAGTTCTCTTCTCACCAAATCTTATTAAGACTTGATTTATAAACCTGTCTATCCACCTGATCTTCTCAAGTCTTCTCCAGGCACAACATTTTAAAAATCTCCAAATATTTTTGTCACATCTTCATAAGAGTTCAAGTTTCTGCTCTATTTATCGTGATGCTCTTTGAGAAACTTTTATAAATTAACTATTAAATACGCATTCTTAGGTTTTTCTGTAAAAATAATGTAGATATTTCAGTCTCCTTGATTTTGAAGTAGCTCATTCCAGCAGCTAAGCGCCCTATGGCATTAGGGTCTCAATATGGGTAAAAGTTATAAAAAAAGCCTTATTTTAAAGTTACAGAATTGACATAAAAATATACATTCAATTTTATTTACAGGGCTATCTGCTTTAATACCTTGGAGCGTAAGTTTCTTTTGATGGGATAACTCATACATCTGTCTGAATATTTATTTATAAAAATGTAAAATCAAATCAAAGAAAGATGGTGAGTATTTACAGTATTTACTTATCAAAGAAACAATATTTACCAACTATGGGAATATTAATCAACCAACCAAACTAAACTTGTATTTTGCTTTGAATTTAGAGTGAGATATATTTTTTTTATTATTTCTTATTTTATATACAAATAATTCTTAGATCAGGTAAGGCCGAAATACATTTGATCACGTCGTTTAATAGAGAAGTGTTGAATATCATTAATATTATTGGGTTTTAGCGCGAAAAATATAAATTGTGTGTCCACCCTTAGAGTATAAGGAACATAAAAGTCAAATAGGGTCCCAATCTGTTTTTGTGGTTCTCAAGCTCATCACGAACATACAAACAAACTCTCAAATGAAACGCCTTATATTAATGATAGATAGGAATATTTATCGCCAATTATTTCATAAATAATCCATACATCTTAAAACAGTAGATTTTAATTAATTTCTATTTATATTTCAAAACAAACAGCTATAAAACAGATATTTTAAAAATCAAATGTAACAGTATGTATTTTTTAGTGTGACTTGTAAGGAAAAAAACACATAATTTAATTTCTTTAATCCACCATCTTCATAGAATGCATTATTAATATAAAGAGAAAAAAAATCATGAAGCTCATTTTTCTTGTCAAGGCAAAGCTCAACTGAGCATGTAGTTCAGATAAGAGACTCGCTTATGTCATTTTTAACAAGACATTTATCACTGAGTGTCTTCGGCGAAAAGAAAAGCAAAGATAGAAAAAAAAAGTAACTGTTTCTTTCGTATCAGAAGAAAGAAAAAACATCACAAAAAGTATTTATCTTTAGACAAGAAATATAAAATTACACCATACACTTTTTAAGTGAATTGGTTGTTCTCTTACTCGAATTAGGAAAGATTTAAAAACAATTATCTTCCAATATATTAATATCCTGTGTTATTGTCAATTGACTTTGAAATAAAACACAAGATTACACTCAAACCAAAAAATTAAATTGATGTATAGCTAACGGTATTATTTAGTTAATAACTATGAAATGGGAATCAGTATTACTGTTTATATGTTTTTGTGAGTATTAACGTGTTGGGGTCTTTTTTAAATAAGAATAAGGTATGATTTGAAGGTCTCAGGTTTTATTCATGGCATGGCAAAAATATTTATCTTTGAAGAAATAAATGGTGCCCCTTTTCATGGTGATGAATTAACTGTCAGAAGATTGGATCATGTGATTTTTTCTAAATTTAAGTAAGCTTACAGTTGTGTATTGACATAATTGGTCGGTTCATAGAGTTGAGGTTAATTAACTCAAATATAAATTTAATAATAATAATGATAATAAGGCGAAATGGTTTAATTGGTGTCAATCCCACAGTTTTTGATTGAGGACCAAGTCACTCTTACAATTTGATGCCTGGTTAGAGCTTTATAAAAGGCATCTCTTTTTAGTTTAGGTAATCTATTTATCACTAGAAACTATGTGTATTACTATGACTAGAGCAATTTTACAATCCGACCCATACAAATAATAACAAGTATGTTCAAAGTCATCTCTAAATACTAATAGTGTCCCAAATATCTGAAGATTATATGTTTGCACTAAACAAGGTAATAATGAAACAATTATTTCTCTAGTAACAAGGTTGTAGAAGAATAATCATTTATTTAGTGTCTCACCTTTGATAAAAATAATCTCAAACTCTTTTTATTTCATATTTAAACATGTAATTTTAAATACACTGTGATCCAAAATGTCTTTATTTTTAAATAAAAATATTACTTTTAAAAACGTTTCTTAGCAACAAAATATAGGGGATGTATAGGAGAGAGATATCATTTAGAGGATTATTTTGAAGAGAATATGGAAAATTACCACCAATGCTTTCAACACGAAATATAATCTTTACCTAGTATAATCCGAACGGGTAGTAAGACGCGGTGCTAATAATAATAAAAATATTACCTCGTTGCTAATGGCAGCCAGTTGCAAGGCGAGTATAACGTGTTAGACAATGGGGCTATCCGTGTAGAAGATTAGAAATGATCTATACAATATTGTAAAAGGTACGCCGGCTTTTAAATTTAAACTGCGTGCTGCTAATAAAACAAATCTTTAGTACGTTTAATATATTATAATATACGATTTTAATTTATTATTACATTTACTATAAACTTAAACAGCTTCTAAATTTAATTTTAAATTATATATTTCATATCTATGTAATTTGGAAATAAATTAAAAATTAAATAATATTTACTAAATATGGTTAACGTTTAATAAATAAGGTTGAATGATATTGTATGTGTTAGTCTGATATTTAAATTTCCTGTTGCCTATTTTGGAAAGAAATAATTGAATTAGTTGTAACATTAAAAAATCTAACTCAAAGGCTTAGAAGCGAAATTATTTAAAGAGCTCAATATAAAATTGTTGGATATTGCTTAATACTCTCTTTATCCAATAGACTTGTCAATTTTGATTTCCTTTGGAACTGTTTTTATTTAATGTTACAAAAATATTACTAAGCTAAATTGGTTAAGAGGCTCTCAAGGACAACGTTTTAGATCATCTTCCACTGTTTTTTTTTTTGACTTTTGCTCTTAATTTAATTTCCATAAGAGTCGTGGGATGTTTTTCATTGGCTCAACTTTTATTAAAGGCCCAGCTTACTTGGATTAAGGACTCGGCTTACTTGAGGGGGCGTATCCTAAACGACAGTATTACTTATGGGATTGGACGTTCTATGATTTCAACAACAAAATGGCATTTTAAATTATCACAAAATGTTTTTATGATATATTTTTTCTGAAGAGCCATAGTTATATTTTACTCTTACATCTCAATAAAGAATATTTTATCTTGAAAAAGTCGTTTTTTGTGAAATTGGATCTAAAAATAACAATGATTTTATCGTTCTGTTGGTCCCCATATCTGGGTGCCTGTCTCTGGCCATGGATACAAACTGGTCTGAAAGATCTAGTTAAAAATTCATATTATTTTTTTAGAGCTACTAGTCTATAACAATTTAATTTTTTCCACCCCAGGCCTCACATTAAGGGTAGTTTTCTAATTAGGGTTTTTTTATTCCTAGTTTTTCAAAAATAGCTATAGCGATTTTGAATTAGATTAATATTTGTTGATTATTTTAAATGAGAGATAATACTGAATGTTGATTTTTTAAATAATTAATTTAAAGCGAGGTTTACTGATGAAGGATCTTAAGTTTTTTTTTTTTTGAAAATGGCTTTTAATATTTAGTTTAAAATAGATATCTGAGGATATATTTTATTGATAAATAAGAATATATCCTTTCTTAAAAACATATAACAGAATTTGAGAATGATCTTTAAATACATTATTTTTTAGTTTGAATCTTAGATGGTCTAAGAACTTATTTAAAATGTGTATAGGGAGTGTATTTATTGTAATAAAACCTACCTCGGTGGCGTAGTTGGCTAACACGCTTGTCCTGTTGAGCTCGACTGCTGAGGACGGGGAGATCGAGGTTCGAATCTCGGCCGGGTGAACTGGGGGTGGTTTTCCTAAATGGTTTTCCCCTCTCCTTCCACTTAAATGAGGGTTCACTTCCTCTAATTCAACCTTCCCTATTCCTAATCCATTAGAGTAATTAGTACTTAAAGCGTATAACCCGAACGGGTAAGTAAGACGTGGTGCTAAATATTATTATTATTGTAATAAACAAAACGTTATATCTGTTTTTTTTGAGGAAAACTTACCTAAGGAAAATTTACTGAAAAACTATTCTATATATTTTTTCCCCAAGCTATAAGAAACTTTTTGAGAAAGTCTGTACTGTCTTAATTCTCATTCATAAGAACTGCGTGGTTTCAAATGAAATTATATTTAGAATGAACTGAAGTTAAACATTTATGAATTTTCAAATAATTATTATCCTTAAAGTGTTATTTTTTATAATATAGGCTATGGTAGGAACACACACGAAAAACAATTTGGTTGTCAATTGATTTACATTTAAAATAAATTAAAAATAACTCCTATTTATATACGTTTATCCACACCAATTTTGGTCTTTAGTGACATTTAACATTTTGGTTTTCATTCATTCTCCCCACAGATAATTGTATATTCAGTATATACTGAGATCTGGTTTAATAAATTTTCAAAATAAACAGACAAATTCGAAGCTTCTTTGAGTAACCTTTCAACTGTCAATAAAGTTAAAGTTAAAGTGAAATGCATACACACTTTGGCCCCATTTTGGATTAATAATATTATAAAATAATAAACAAGTTCTTAAATATATTGGAGTTATTGAACTTCTGAACTTAATTGAACTTCCAAACTGTGGGAATCCTCAATTGCGTGAGCCAGGTGCACCAATATCAACCTTAATTGATAATCAGCTTCTATAATTGTTTCAATTATTGTCAAAACAAGCTAATGTTATTAATTAATTTGTATCACAAATTGTTATGTGATGGCTGTTCACAGGATTAATCTTGACAGGTCAATCAAATTTAATTAAGTGATTGATGACAAACTGGAAACAGGAATCTAACCCCAGTCCCTATGATTTAGGCTACTATTCTCAACCCCTGAGCCAGCTTGGTTAGACTGGTTCATTACCACACTTAAGGTCAATTTCATAGTCGAACCTACTACGTCTAGAGTGCGGTGCTACACAAAATACAGGAGGACACTTATCTAAACCATAAACCAAATATGAAACTGAATTCGGGTTTTAGATAGGTGTTTTCTAGTATTTAGTGTGGCACCATGCTTGAGAAATATCCAGTTTGACTATAAACTGGCCCTTTACTATCACTATACAAACAATTAGTAAAGGATGGCTAAGTGGTATAGAATTGGCGGGGAAAGTCAAAGGCTTCAATATCGTATCAAGGTTGGTTAATTTTATATACAAATATAATAATTTTTTGAACTCAACTCATCTAAGAACTAAATTATAGCCCCAAGATTGTTACACTGACGCCCAAAAACTCTTCTCCAATAAATAATATGTTTATCAAATGTGATCCATAGGAGGTTCTCCCACAGTGCCTTGTAGATTACTTGGATAATATATTCCTCAACAGACCATATAAGTTGACATTGTTTCATTCAGTTTGTGTTTATCAATTATTTTTAATTTATTTCGGGTATATATATGTTATAAAGTAAGTCTACTTTTAAAAGCATGGTATCAGCTTTTATGTCAGTTTTTAATTTAAATTGTTCTCGTGATCGAAACTTTCCTTCAGGTATTGGTAAAAATTATTCCAGTTTGTACAAAACGTAATTTATTATTGTCTAAACGACTATTTCTATTACTCGCTTTGATGGACACATAGTCGAACACACCACTCTTGCAGTATACTAGATTAGTGATTAAGGAAAGATCGATGTTTGAATCTCGGTAATGTGAACTCAGGTTTTTTTCCTGTTATTATTATTATTATTATTATTAATGTTATTATTAGTATGAGCACCGCGTCTTACTACCCTTCCGAGTTATATGCACTTACGCTGTGTAATGGAAGGGTTATTGCGAGATGAAATGGAGGATCTACAGCTTAACGTGGAATCCGAACCACGGTGGGGGCCTGGAATTCCACACATTCACAAGTTGTGATTAATACACGTCTTGTCAGAGGTGAAAGAAGGGTTTGGTAACCAGATAAATCTGTGTCGGGACCGAGGATTGAACCTCGAACCCCAGCACAGAAGTTAGACACCTTACCTCTAGACAACCAGGTCACCACACAACTGGGGGTAATCTTCTTCTAAATATATCCTTCCTAATCCCTAAAGCGATTAGCATAATTAGTACATAATCATATACCCTGAACAGTTAGTAGGACACGGTACTAAGAAAAAAAAACCCTATTATTTTGTTTAGACGTCATCAAATTCATAATAATTTAATATACTTTTTTATACATACATATTTTATAGAATTTTTTCTTTCCTAATCCAATTACTCTAAGACTCTATAGGTATATTAAATGATATATACACTTATATACAACGGTGTTTTTCCCTAAACAAAATAAAGGTCGCAAGCTAAGTTATCTATGAAGTTATATAACCAACATATTCTGAACAAAGGTAAAAATCCAATACAAGATAGGTTTGTTAAAATATTGGGAAAAAGATTAAATGTAATCATTTCAGTTTATTCTTTCTTTGAATGGCGAAATCCACGGAAAAAAATTGTTCAATGGCGCATCCTCCCCTTCCCGAAAGCATAGGCTCTGATATCGATCTAGTATCGAGGAAATGAGAGCAGCGTGAAAAGCAACAAACAGAAATGATTGATTATTGGCTCAGGTGTATTAATTGACTAATGATGTCACCAACGGACAAATAATAATACAATCTAAAGTGGGGAAACTAGTATTAATATTTTTCTCAATAATATATTATACTTAAGTCTAATTAGTAAATCATTTTCTAAACTATTTTAAGTAATCTTTGGATATTAAAATTACAATCATGAATTGTAATAGTAAAAATAGCTAAAACATTAACCACGTTATTTTATTTGTATCAAACTCTATGGGTGCGTGGTCAAAATGTCAGCAGTGTTAATTAAGTCTAATTTTCTGGTCATGAGGGGGGGGGGGTAGTTGCATGGGTGCCCATAAATGAACGATAAGGGGGGTTGTAGACCCCTTTATCTTTTTGTAATATTTACTTTGTATATTATTTTTATGAATAATTTATTTTTGTAGTATTTGGAACTGATATTTTAAGAATTTTTTGTTGTGGCAAAAAACTGGCTTTTGAAACTCATATAAATAATCCAAAATTTATGTTCAGATGCTCTATAAGTCCCTCCCATGAAGCTAAGTTCATGAAATTTTCTTTTGAGTAGGGGGATAAGGGTTGCCCCACCCAAGGCAGATGGAACTCCAATTCACCCCTCATTTCAGAAAATTCACTAACAGCACTGAATTTATTATGTTTTAAACAAAATTGCTAACTAAGCTCATTGTAAAAAGTTACTAATGAAAATTTATTTAAATACAAAACTATGTAAATCATTTAAATATCTATTTTAGGAACTTCTTCTTGCTTTCCGTCCTAGTATATGCACTTAATAAAACTATTGGTGTGGGTAAGTCTGAGGGAGATAACATCTAGCGTAAGTGTACACACATTCTATACATCAGGGGTCAACAACCCTTTTTGGCCTCGATCGATTTAAGACTTAACAAAAGTACCGCAATCATCCTTAATTTCTCAACTCTACTTTTAGCTATTTCTTTCTGTAAATATTTGTTTTGTTTCCTAAAATCAATCTTCATCAAATACTTATGCCTCTACATTTATATAAGTAAATATAAAATAGATATAATATTGATATTCATACTAAACTATTTAATTTTCTCTTAACATTACAATTATGACCAATCAACTTTCTTAAGACAAACTTAAATATTATTTTCAAGATAAGAAGACTCCAAATAATAACCTTAATGACATAGTAGCCTGTAGGCCTCTTATGTGATCGAATAAAAAAATACATGAGATCGACCAATTGCCTACCCCTGCTATATGTGGTAGAGTTGAAAAATATTTATGAAAAAAAAACACTTCAATATATCTTGTTGGGATTTGGACCATGACATGCTCCTTACAGGGAAACTAGGCTAATGAGTTTTATATAATACCTATAGTAAAACAAAAATGAACTTAATATTAAATAGTATTTGAGAAAAATATTGTACAAAATTATCATATTTATCTTTAATCATGCATTTTAAATAATACGTAAGACTTATCCAATGGATATAAAGATGGTTTTACGAAACAGCATATAGCTATTTATTTTTAAAATATAGGGGCATTCTGAATTCTTTGATAGAAAAAGTTACCCTAAACCTTTTGGGTAATACCCCATGAACCCTTCCAAGTAGTTTCAACAATTTCACAAGTATCTACTTGTCCGGGTTAAAAAGGGTGGGGTAGATATTTGAAGGGAGGGCGTAGAAGGTTTGTGTAAATCAGCGAGTGTTTGAGTTGCACGATTGTCTGAGAATTTCCACTCCCCTTACTTCTGAGATGTTTGCATTACGTCTTGAAGCGCATTGCCTGAAGGAGAGGCCCTTCGATAGTTTCAAGAAACTTCAGGAAGGGTTGGGGTAGAAATATTCACTCCCCATCAGCCCTATTGGAGAGGGATGTAGAAAATAGTTGTTTACTCCTCAAAGATATGTCTTGGTGTAGTAAAAATAATATTCTGAGAATGTGATGGTGGGTGAATATTATCTTAGCGTTTTCACATTAATTTTTTAAACTATTTAGGATATATGTTCAATTAAGGGATGTTTCGAGGCAGTGGTATTCAATTTTATTTATTCACGTACCATTATAAATAATTTATCTTCAAATGTGTACCCCTAAATTTGTTGGTACTAATCGCTGGTCATAAATATTATATAATCCACATATGGAATGAAAAAGAGAGAGATAAAAATGGTTATCCCAGACAGGTTGTTCTTACATACGAATCTCTTGTAGCTAGATATAAACAGGGCTCTGATTCTCTGACTATTTAGTGCTTTTTCTTGAAATAATAGATATAATTCTTATTTATTTTAAATAACCCTTAATATATTTTAATTTTACCTCATGATAGAGCTTACCCGAAGTAGATTAACACTGTTGTAGATGATCAAACCCCCCAGGAAAAAGTATAACAAGAGATGAATTTGTGTAGGCTACTTGCTCTAATAAAATAGTTGATTAAGAGAATCATACAATTTATAACACCTACAACCTCAATAATTATATTCAAGAAAAAACTTTCTAAGGCTTCTAGAGGGTTTTTATGATGAAAATTTCCTTCCATATCTAGTTGGTGGAATTTCCAACAAGACCTTTTTTTCCCCAGTATATTATATTGTCACACTTCTGATTGCATTGTCTTCATTAAACCAGAGAGTGCTTTATGGGCTTAAGTAAAAGTCATTATAACTATAAATGTTTACTTATAATTAATTTAATTTTAAAAAGAGATCTGGTATAATCAACCAAATTAAAGTGGGATTTTAAAAATGATTGGAAAATCCTCAATCTCCTATTAATAAAAAGAAAATATTTTTAGTTCCAATGGCTTCACGCCTTGTCACCCACGAAGAATATTCATATTTTGATACGATTCGGATAAAGATAGGGGAAGGATAATTTATAGGTGCTATACCTCCCTTTTGTTTGAGGGGGGAAAGATTGGGAAACCATTTAAATAGATAAACCCTCACCTAAATCAATTTGGATTTGAGCCTTGACCTAGTTAACGAAACACCACACACGAAAATATTTCCGTCTTTTTAACCAATTTTCCACTGGTGGGGGTACAATTTATATTCATTTATATGAAAAATAGAGTATATGGTTCCTTAAGGGGCTAGTGTCAGATAACGTATATTTTCGTACAAATTACTCTACCATATAAATCAGTTAAATTTAATTATTTAAAAACAAATTTAATGTCTTATTAGTGTTTGCCACGGAAGGTAAAAAGTTATATTATGTACGTTTTTGTATTAGTATTAATCATAAAAGGATGTACAATAAGAAAATTGGTATCAATCAAATTTAAAAAATATTCCTAAATACATTCATGCTTTATATAAGTGCACAGTATATACAAAGTTTTATTGTAAGCAAACACACAATATATAGTAAAAGAGCAAAACATTACATGTGAAGTTATGTAATATCTCAAAAATTAACATATTGCGTTCTTGTACTAAATATGTTTGCTCATCTTGTATTAATGTACGTCCTTATTTCACATATATACAGTAGACCCATGGCTTCTTTGGAGCTCACTGACAGCTCACAGCTGACTTCTTACAGTCAACATTTTGGTATATACCTAAATTTTAACTGTCAGAAGTGACAGATGCTAAGCACATGTTTTTGAAGATCATATGGTTCGGCGTAGGGATATATAATTTGGTCCGGTAACTTTTCAAAGCCGTCAGAAGTCAGCTGTAAGCTGTCATTCAGCACCAAAGAAGCCACGGGACTACTGTATTCTATGTTAGAGGAGTTTGAACTAGGTAGATAGAAGTTATAGGAAATTGTTTAGCTGTGTTTTGGAGAATGAATATTGGGAAATCAGTTTTAGAAAAATCTTAGTCCTCCAGGTTAAGGTTCAAGCTCTAACATCTGATCTAAAACATAGCTTGAGAGAAAATTAAAGAAAAATATCAGTAGACTATTCTTAAATAAAATCTTCATCTTAGAAAAACATATCTTTTAAAACACAATAAACAGACATTGTATATACAATTTTAAACAGCATTTTTATAGTATTATTAACAATTATCAAATATTCAAAAATATGTTATCTGTCAACTACCCTAAAATTAATTTAAAATAGTATGGACAAAAGTGTATTCATCTTTATCACGGAAAACTATTTCCAGATACCCATATACAACTTATTATTAAGGGTACATTTTGATACATTTTAAACTTTCTGTAAACCACAATAAAATTAATTTATTCTAGAAAAATAAATAAGAATTATTATTTACAGTGTAAATCGGTACCCCCAATAAAAATTTTAATTTTTAACAAAATCGCTATAATATTTTTTTTCAATCAAATTTTACAAAAATCTGTCATTTGTAAGCTATTATGAAATAAATTATTAAATTTATATATATATATATAACAATTTATAATGTAAATAAATATAACTATATATATATTTATATAACTATTTATATTGTAAATAACTGAACAGAAACCCTTTATGAACCAAAGCCTGAGGCAATGTTTTAAGATATTTAAATAAAAAATAGTCTCTATTAAACCACCGTTATGCGAATTTAAGCTCAAAAACCAAAATACAGATTTATTTGTCGTGTAAAATGCTGCCCAGATACATATTTTAAACAATAATACATATCAATTTAATGTTATCATATTTAAGGTATTTAAAAAGAATTTATATAGACATAGGTTTTAAGCAAAACCGGATATACCAACAATATTTTTTAAAAGTTTATAGCCATATGTAATACTATATCAATCTAACTCGAGATGGCATGGATAATTTAAAAAAAGTTAATATTTTTATAGTGACATCCAACACAATATGAGTAAGTTAAGTGTATAGCATTGTTGTGTATGGCAGAAAAATATTCTTTTGCAGCATTGGAAGTCTACTTGTTGGAAATGTACCTTATCTTTCGAGGGTTTTACTATTTTAAGAACCACAACAATTATACGTACGGTTAATAGCAGTTATTTTATAAAATCGGCAAATAAAGGAATATCTAACTTGCATCCCTGTCGATATTTTCTGAATTGTATAACACAATCTCCAAAATGTTGAAATTATTGAACTTGTAATCCATGTTAGCAAATAAATTAGTCTTACTACTAATAATTTTTTATCAAGTAAAATAATTAAATACGTAAACGCTGCAATATATATGAATTAAAAGTTTGATAAATTAATTTATAACAAACCGTTGCATAACCACTATGAAATAAAACTTCAACCAAACCAGTCTTTCCCCAAAGTCTTCAAACATAATCTAAAGCCGACACAGTCAATAAAGAATTTACTGATTAGTTAGGTTTTGTACTTTGAGATGTAAGCTTTCTGTTGCTCGTATTGCCTTAATATTGGGAAAGTAGTTTTATGCTAGTATAGCTCGTAGGCCGTGTTTTGATACCACTTGTTTATTTTCAGGAAATAAATCAGTTCATTGTTACGTTGATAGTGTTCAAGCGCCATCTAAGATAGTTAATTTCAAAAAAGAGAATTTTAAACGGTCATGTGTAAAAGAGAAACACTATAGATATTTTGTCCCATAAAACACATAAATACCTTCTGGCCTCGAACATACCAACCATTCAGAACCGGTTACGTCCTCCTGAACTAGAAACTGGTCAACAATACTTACAGTGGATCTGAGTCCTACCAATCTGAAGATCTTAGTTTAATATTACCAGCTAGCTCAAAGTTTCACATCCAAATTTAGATAAAATTAATATTAACATTTTAATTATTACTATTTTTTCTTATATATAAAGTATTAAAATTGATATAGCTTTGTTGATATTACCTGCCAAGCGTCACGTGATTTGTTTGAGCACACAGCATCTGTTTATTTTATTTATTTTAAATTGGTTATAAAAAGATTGAGTTTGGAATGAATGGGCCATAGTTATCATAAACTGACAAGTTTGATGATGTTATGCTAGGGATTGCTTTCGACTATAATTTTTGGCCTTCAGGGTTACTTTCTATTAGATACATCCGAATATTTATGTTAGTGCTATAAAGAAGAGGAAGGAAAAATCTAGTAGAGAAACGTAAACCTATTTGAGAAGGAGAAGTAGCACACCATTTAATAAAAATTATCATCAATACACAAAGCCAACAGAGTTGGAATCCCTGGCTTATCTATCGCGTTTCCTCAAGTGGTAGTTTTCATTTACTATATTTATTTAAACAAAACTTTTAAAATATGCATAATAAAAAAGGTTATGACACAATTTAAGCAATTAAAAGTTACTCAACCATCATAGATTATATCCAAAAATCGACTCAAAAGAAATAAACCCAAAACTGAAACAAAAATATTTTCAAATTGAATGTGTTACTAAATAAATGAATAAATACTTGCAGCCTGAGCAGTTCTAAATGCTTGGGTTTAATTTTAGTGAACAATTTTGTTTAAAACATTTTTTGTTTTGCTTGAGTTGTTATGCTTAGCCACACGAATCTTCATCGCATGTACTATTTTAGTTATATTTGGTGAATTTTATATTATAAGAAAGTTACAACCAACGTGATCCGTGAATAGCTATTGTTTTTTCTATCTCTTTTCCACGATAGTATAATGCACTTTCTCTTAAACTACCCTTGTATTTTCAACCCCTTAGTTAAATTGTTAAAAACATTAGCGGTAACCGTAGCTGCAAAAACTATTATTGGTTTTAGTTATTTTGATATTCAACATCTTTTGAAATCAACATGGGAAGAAAATTATACCCTTGGTTTGTAAAGAAGTATTATTCTATCCATATTACCCAAAAGAGGTATGTTGCTATAAAAATTAAAAAAAACAATGGCACATTCTCGCGTTTCACACATCCTTACTTAAAAGAGCTCATCTCATGACCAATTAAATGCTTAAAATCAGGTTGAAACTTATAAAGGATCAGTTTTCTGCAGTTTCATTTAATACTAGATATATATTTTTATAATTTAAAATCTCATTAAAAATAATTATGTTAAGCTGTTTTATTTGTCTGCTTTTAACGGTTTTTCTTAAAATTGAACACAGAAAATGGCATCACGATGTTATTTCCGTTTTAATATGTATTACATTTCCAAACGAGATATTATTAGTTTTGTTTTGGTCATACTCATAAGTTATACCACTGTCTTTTGTTAGTTCAGGTAATGGAACGGTCCTTTTCAGAATGACCTTCAAGAAATGGTGAGGTTCACCAACACTTAGTTTCAAAGATAACGCCTGAAAGTTAAACTAAACACACAGTTTCGACTAGAGTTAATGTGCGTCCCGGACTACCTTTAAGGTTGGTACTCCCGGTTCTAGGAACATTTTGCCGCCACGCCCACCAACCCCACGGAACGGAAACTGTTGACTCAATCGACAATAATATTATGGATAGACTGTAAATTGCAGTAGACACGGAACAGTAGAATTAAGATTTATGTCTTCAGATGAAATTAAATCTGGGATAGGCTGGTTCTTTTAAAGAAGCATCTAAAGGAAAAATAGCCTATCATATTTAATGAGCATAAGCTTATTTTTTTAATTCAGTTCTACATCAGCAGTGATCATTCAATATGAAGCCTCAAACTGTAAATTATTCGAGGTTCAAACCCCTAATAAATGCCCTATGATTGATTTTTCCCATGTAAATTACAATAGTAAAATTTCATAAAATTAAAAGCAAATGTGGGTGTACTTTATTTAAAATAGTCTTCCCTTATTGTTTTCTAACCTTTGTGATTTAATTAGTCATTTAAACAAATACTTTTATATTTTTTTGTTCATTAATAATATATTATTCTATATTAAATATACTTAATAATAAAGTTATTGTATGACTAAGAGAAAAAAGTCGATTGTCTATATTTTTTATAGTATTTGATAGTAAAATATGTTTGACTTTAAAATGGTCGCAAAAAATGAGTTTATGGATATTATCGTTATTTCACTTAAGCATTGTGATTGAATAAAAATCAGTCACATCACTAAGGTTTGTTGATACTAGCTTTTCAAGATCATTGTTTTTTCTACTAGGCTATTTTCTACTTTTCATCTCACTCTATTTGTCTTCATCTTTATCGTTCTTAAGTCTTACTACCCGACTGGACTATCTGCATATTAAAACAGTATTTAGGTATTATGAAGTTATGCACTGGGAGAAATGTACACGAAATTCATTTTTGAAAATACCATTGCACATCTAGTCAGAATACCAGTCAGAACCTACTTATTAAAGAATTCAAAGTGGAATTGAGTCTAAAGGCTGGTTCACACTGAAAGCAAAGCTAATCTAAGCTAGTATTATCTGGTCTGTTAACTGTCAATACAAATAGCGGATCATTTATTTATGTTGGTCTACACAGAAAGATAAGTTAAGCTAAGCAAAGAAAAGCTATGCCTTGCTGCGATACGCTATCTTTTTTCTGATTGCTGGCAGGGCAATTTTTCCATCTCCCATCTTGAGCCGTCTTTTGCTGCGCATGCGCATAACGAAGCTCGTGCTACATGCTGAACAGACATAGTACAGGATTGTTGAAAATAACCAGATAAGTGTTGCAGTTTAGTTCCTAGTTTGTTTTAAATATATTTAAGCAATATTCTATCTAGGTTTTATATTTAATAAGTATTCATATATTACAATTGAACCGTTGATTGAATCATCTAAACGATATCCTTGTTTATGGAACTTTAAACAGTGGATGTGTCCCGTAGCAGGTTTAGTTCTTGGGACCATATGCTGTTAATAGCAACGGTTCCCCTTCCTCGGTAATAACATCTGAGCAAAAACAAGGAATTTTACAGAATGTCATAATTTAACTTCTTGGGAGCAAACCAGAAAAAATAACCACAATGAATTCAGGAGGGGAAAGAGGATCCATAGTTTAGCTTAGCAATGAGTGTGAGACAAAACTGACGAAACCTTCGCACAACAAAGCACAGAATAGTATGGCATAGCACAGTAACGTTCTGTGCGAACCAGCCTTAACGGGAAAAAGAGACAATTCTTCAGCTATGTCCCCATATCCATTTTACATTCGCTAGATCGTTATTATGTTCTAAAACTTTTCTTTAGATAATTACGTTCTATATTGTTATTTATTAAATTCACAGTATATTATATGAGTTGATATTTATGACGATTGTGTATTGTTCAGTTAGAGAGAAACATCAGCGCTGAGAAACTCTCAATATATCAGTCGTATATACTAAATATTTTGAACTGAATAATACATTTGCCATAATTTAAACTGCAGTTGTATTAATATTTAATTAAATATAATGTAATAAAAGGTCCATCCATTTCTCTGAAACATTTATTTTAACAGGGCAATCAACTTTTCCATACGTGGACAGCTGTATCCACTTTACTTTCTAATTCTGCCCCAAATCCCAAAATATTTTGTTAAAAAAAGCATTCTTCTTGTTTCCACATCCTACAGCATTTTATCTTGAAGGCTGACCACAAAAGAGTGGAAGAAAAATAAAATAAAAAAATCTTCGCAAAGGAACAAGATTTCTTTTTTTGTTCTCAAAGTATCTTCTATTCTTGTCACACTTGTTTGTGTACGTTATTCAGAGCGCGTTTGTTTCCCATGTGTCTGCACCTGGTTAGGCGTTACACATGCGTAGGAGCACACATGCTCCTCCTCCAAACACACCCTTACTCATTCCACCCTCATTCCCTTCTACACCCCATAGAACTCATATCCTCCTTGTACTTCCACAGAACTGTGTCACCGTATCGTTCCAGCGTGGAATTTTCTTGTGTTTCTACTATTTCTTCTTGTTTTACATTGCCTTGTCGAGAGCTACGCTTTCCAACTCTCCCTTTATTCACGAGAGGCCCTTACCTTTAGAGCCCTACTATACCACCCCCCTTAACCCCCGTCATTTTACCCCCAATCACCCCCTCCCCTATCGGCAACTATTTTTACAACACACAAGTGTCCTAAAGGGAATTTCCCAAGACACCATCATTTCCTGGGCAGAATGGGAAGCCGGTCGATTTACGTTTATTGAGTTGGAAAACAGTATCGAATACCAGGGGAAAGGGGGGAGGGGATGTAGGAGTGGAAATGGGATAGGTGTGTGGGAATTATACGTGGAACAGAATAAATCATCCCTGTGCTCTTTATGATGTACAAATTTGATATGATTGGGTGGTTTCAAAAAGTGATGTTCAAAACTGATTCTTTTCTCAGAAATTGTGTTAGGTATAACTTAATCTGACATTAGTCTATAATCTACTTTAAGAAAATACAATATTTTAAAATTGTATAGAATCTATTATATAGTCCTACTGATTAAATAATTTTTTCTTACAAAATAGCACACGTATTAGACACAAACCAGGTATATATTTTGATCAAAATTTCAATAGCCATTTTTTTTAATATTATATATTTTCAAAATAATTATGCTGGGATTTAAAGCTACAGTAAAAATCAAGATTTCCCCTAAAGGTCTGACGACTCAATTTTAAAATATCAATTTTTAATAAAATATTTTAAACTTTTAATTTGTAGCCACACTAAACAAGTGGAAAGACCAATTATTTTGAGTCCGGCAGCACATAAATATCATGATCCAAGATAATTCTGTGGGGATATTTTCACCCTAGTAACATAAGTTTTTCTTAATGAAAATAAAAGGTTAATTGAACATTATGTCTTGAAAGGGTTCATAACTGATCCAGAGAAATTATTTTAATAGTTTTAAAATGACGTAGGCCATATTTTAAGAGTAATTCCAGATATAAGAAAAATCTATAAATACCATTTAACTTAAATGAACGTCTAAGAAAAATAGTATAAAATACTTAAAATATCATTCTTTATTTATTACTTTTCTCTTTGGCAATTGCCTCATTTTTATCAAAATTTATCTTCTATTCGAGGGGCAATAAGTACTAAATTGATATTAATATATTTATTAAAAGATGAGGAGATAATTATTTTCAAATGCTTATTATTATTTAGCAAAATATCATATAACCTTTCTAAGAATATCAAAAAATGAACTTAGTAAAAAAAGAAACTGCATCCCTAACCTAGTGGAGAGGGAAAAAAAACCAAACTTGTCATAGAAGGAAAAATACAAACAATTAGCAAATGTATGAATGATAAATAAATACATATGTTTTATTGAAGAAAGCAAGGCTTTGTATACCTTGGTGCTAGAGCCATAAATATAGGAATATATTAATTGTAGATTAAAAAAAGAGATTAATTAAAATAGCCTTCAAATATAATAATAATTATACGATATAAAATAATAGAAAAATATTAACAATCAGAAATATGAGTGAGTTTAAATCAAAACAGAAGAAATTATGTCATATATGTGTTGTGCAGCCCCCATCCTTCCAGATACAAGTTTCCAGGCCATATCACATCACACCTACATGTATAAAATACAGACACAACGTCATGGACGTTAGAGGAACTCGTCTCGTTCCAAATAAGGTCACGTTGATCCTGAGAGATCCATCAGGACCAATCCGAATGAAGTAGCTCCTTCACAATGGAAGATAACAAGGGGAGGCTTGTCTTCCATCAAAATACATCGCACAGTTGGCTTTGGTCGCAGTGGAACCGTCCATTTCCTTGTTTTATATGCAGGGTTTTCTTCATTTTTTGAAGTTTAAATTAATATTAAGATTATCCGCATATGTGTTGAGGAAGATTAAAAACCTATTTATGGAAAACCACTGTAATACACCCGATGATGATTTGAGCCAAAGCCCCCCCAGCCCTCCCCGCGTCTTCAACAGTATAGTCCGTTGTGATAGACTTAAAGCTTGTTGCCGACGAAGAGGGTATATTCAGATAGTGATATTGTTTAATTATTGATTAGCATAGATAATATTAAATTTCTGTACTATCAGATTATATAAAGCGTTATAAAACGACCAATACGATAGCTTAGTTCTAATATGGACGTGAAAGTAAGCTTCTTTGCTGTCTATTTATTTCTATGATAGCGGAGATCTCAGTTTTACAAATGATAAAAAAATTTCAGCAATGCTGTAAATTAAAGTTAGAGCTCTTAACTCACTAGGCCGGAGTTACATTGATTGATATAAGGTGTCGGAGCCAAAATGAGTAGATTTATCGTTTAATACTTGGGTATTTTTTATATTGTGTAATACTTTAATGTTTAATTATCATAAAATTACTCATATCAGTATAAGATGGGCTGAAAGCTTCACTCTCATGTTGGATTGGTCTAATGATGGTGGGTTTATCGGGGTTTTAACGCCAGTTGGGCTTATTGAGGATGGTTTTTAATAAATAATTTACCACTCTTCTTCTAAGAAAACGCGGCTGTATTACCTTTTAAATACTTCCTTCCTCATCCCTATCACATTAAAGTAATTATTTATATGTATAGCTCAAACAGGTAGTAAGACGTGTCGATAAAAAAAACTTTAAATATATTTGTGAAAATATAAATCAGTATAAAGCATCTAAATCTCAAGCATAAATTAAAGCATTATCGATATTAAAAGTTATACAAGCGTTTATTGTAAACATATATTATAGGAATTTTTCAAATTAATCAAAGTTAAAAAACTATGAATTCAAAATCAAATATTATATTGATTAAATTTAAATTATATTAATTAAATAAAAATTATTTAAATATAATATTTGATCGCATTTAAAGATTTTATCAAAAATAATAATTTAATTATAATCTACATCAGGTTCAAAATGTTATGCCACTGTAGTCTAGTACTCAGACAAATTAGCATAACCACATTTCAAATTTGTGAAGATTATTGCAATGTAGAGTGTTCCACCTCAACGTCCCGCTGATTAGCTAAAACAATCATACATTTTGTGGTGCATTTGTAGCCACAGGATAAAATTAGCAACCCACCATGATTTGATAAAGAGGAGGAAGGGGATGGAAGAGAAACAGATTATTTATATACTAGTAATGAGCATGGCAGGGAGAAATAATCAGTCCAATCGGTTTGAACATTTTTAGTAGATCCTTTAATCACACGTTAGTTAGCATTGTTATAAATACTAGTATATAAAAAAATTATATTAGCAATTTATTTTTCAATAGATGTTAAGTGTTTTAAAGTGAACGTCAATGACTAGATTAAATATTAAAACAAGATAATGCATAGTTATACAACTATAATAATACTTTGTAAATATAACTCTTTTTTTTAATTATTACTACTAGATTTTCAAACTACTCGCATATAACTAATAAAAAAAATATTACTGATAATGAAGGTAGAATTTAAGGAAATTTACCAGCATTTTCATTATTCAGAGTAGAAAAAAAACTGGTATTCTGGTTGGGGTTAGGCCTATCAATCATTCATCGCGCATGCGCATAATCCAACTGACTTGGTCAGTTCGTATCAGCCACAATGTGTAATATAGGTAGTCATGTGCGTCTATTGATATTAAATGATTTGAAATAATTCCCTATGAGATGTATGTTTGTAGTTCTAGTTCTGTATGAATTTGTTTCACTACACAACATAACATTTTGAATAGATCCATCATAATAATAATAAAAAACACCTTGAAAAACTAGATAATAAAATATGTCAATATTCAGCTATTTAAAAATCGTATTGCAAGACATTATGGGTAGACATACATTTATGTAATCGTGTGAATTGTTGCTCTACTCAAACACACATTGCTTTATGTTTTTGTCTGTGAATCAAGGTTATATTATATATTTTTAAAGATGGGTAGTTTAAAAAAAATGTTCCAATCATAATTTACTTCTGTCCTATAGTCTTAAATATATATTCTATCTCATAAGGAATATAATAAATTTAATAATAGATTATGAAACAGTCATTCATGTTATGATTGTGATCAAAACAGAATAATTATACCTTGAATGTACTAGTATTATTATTATTATTATTATTATTATTATTATTATTATTATTATTAGCACCGCGTCTTACTACCCGTTCGGGTTATACGCACTTACGCTAATGTGTAATGGTAGGGTGATTGTGAGAGGGAATGAAGGACCTACAGTTTAACGTGGAATCCGAACCATGGTTGAGGCCTGGCATTCCTCACATTCACAAGATGTCTTGTCAGAGGTGAAGGAAGGGTTTGGTAATCAGATAAATCTGTGCCGGGACCGAGGATTGAACCCCGGCCGCCAGCATAGAAGTCTGACACCTTACCACTAGACCGCCAGGTCACCACTAGATAATAAAGTATGTCAATACTCAGCTATTTCAAAATCGTATTTCAAGGCATTATGGGTAGACATAAATTTCTGTAATCGTGTGAATTGTTGCTCTACTCAAACACACATTGATTTATGTTTTTATCTGTGAATTAAGGTTATATTATATCTTTTTAAAGATGGATAGTTTAAAAAAAATGTTCCAATCATAATTTACCTGTGTCCTATAGTCTTAAATATATATTCTATCTCATAAGGAATATAATAAATTAAATAATAAATTTTGAAACAGTCATTCATGCTATAATTGTGATCAAAACAGAATAATTATACCTTGAATGTAACAGTAATTAGTAATATTTTAATATATAAAAATTACAAAAAAAATTGTTTATCTATTATCAAAAGAAAAGTAGATATAAGCATATTTAAATTATTTAATAAATGTTTTCTTTTAGCGACGTTATTTTAATAATGAGAATAAATGTACTATAATAATATAATAATATTTAGCACCACGTCTTACTACCCGTTCGGGTTATACGCTTTAAGTACTAATTACTCTAATGGATTAGGAATTGGGAAGGTTGAATTAGAGGAAGTGAACCCGCATTTTCGTGGAAAACCATTTAGGAAAAACCACCCCAGTTCACCCAACCAAGATCCGAACCTCGATCTCCCCGTCCTCAGCAGTCGAGCTCAACACGACAAACGCGTTAGCCAGATACGCCACCGAGGCGGGTCAATAAATGTACTAAATGACGAGGAAAATATTCAGTCAAAGAGAGATGAAGATAGTGTGGAGAGGATGAGGTTATATAAGGATGAGCTACATACATACATACATACCCTAAACTAATCACCAGAGATCTTTTGGCAATTCAATCTTGAGGGATAAGATGGGTAGTTGATGAAGCGTGAATATAAGAAACTACAACCGCGTTAAGATTGTTGATTGGCAAACCCAATGGGAAAACCTAGACACAAATGAGATGATAACACCAGAATGGTTCTGAAAGAGATGGATAGGTTGTACAGTAGCTCCATGGCTTCTTTGGTGCTGACTGACAGTTTACAGCTGACCTCTGACAGTCAACATTTAGGTATATACCTACATTTTGACCGTCAGAAGTGACAGCTGCTGACCACATGTTTTTCCAGATGATTTGGTTCGGCGTAGGGATACATAATTTGCTCTGGTAACCTTTCAAAGCCGTCATCTGTCAGCTGTGAGCTGTCAGTCAGCAACAAAGAAGCATTGGGGCTGCTGTAGTGAGGTAGACTAGATATAATTAGCCTAAAATAGGGATAGGTGGCGTAATTTTGTAAGTGTGGCTAGAACTTTCCAGTTCCTAATAATATAGATTAAGTATAGTTCCTAATCCCATTGATAAAGTAGAGTTCCTAGTACAATAGAGTGTGTAGAGCTGATAGTACCATAGATGAAATGGCTATAATTATAACCGAGTTTGACCTGATCTTCACATGGTTAAGCAGCAGCAGAACTTTATTAAATTTCAACTTTTATCATCCGGATTTCTAATTTTGGATTGTTCCTTGTTGTACAATCCTGAGCTGGCCGCATCAATCACAAACCAAAACCATATAATTTATATATATTCATATTTAAAAACTAACCAGTACACATACATAAAATATTTAGCAGAAAATTGTTAAAAAAAGAAAGATTGTGAGCGTTGATAAGTTGGTCTCTCCACCCGAAAAGGTGTTATCCTAAATCATAATCTCATAGAAGCCTTTTCACACTCGAAGTGGGTAGCATAAAATCGTGGACTTAAACATTCGTCTCCAACAAGGCAGAAGCCAATATTGCTCTCCGCTTCTACTGTAATGGATGTGTGTAATAAAGTCGTAGGAGAAGTGTTAGGTGGCGCTTTTTATCAGCCTGCCTTTCACACCCACTATATCTCCTCTTACTCCCCTAAACCCATCACACACATACAAACATGCATACCCCTTTCCGGGGTTGGCTTATGAAATGTGTGAACTCCACCAGAGAAGATAAGGACAATTTGTTACCACTCTTTATCTAAATTTTCTAAAAAATATTTATTTCCTTTTGAATTACACACGACGGTCCACTAACCCAAAGTAATGTAGTTGAAAAATACTTAAAAGGGCAGTTGCAATTATGTGTGAATGTATTAACTCTTGTGAAAAACAAGTCGTAAATGCATGCTTACGTTACAATATAAACTCATTGAGGAATAAATATAATGATTCAAATTGTAGTTACAGCCTGAAAAATATACATGGCATCAGGAATAATATTTAGATGTTATTTTATGAAGTTAAAGTGCTTTCTTTGACGTAATATGATTAGTAATATGAACATTAAGTAAATATACAATTGTTTCATGAAAAAAGGAAATGAAATATATTAATCAAAACAAATCCCTTTTTTAAGGATTAAACCGTTGAATTTTGATTCAAAGCTCGCTAGATTACCTGTTTTGTTGAAAATTGTGTTTAAATGTTTTTTTCGGACTGATTTAACTACTAATATGTAATTTTCAATAATTTTTGAAATATGTTTATATCGATGTTTAAATAATGAGAAGTTGAACAGCCATATAATTTGGAATAGTTTTACCCCTATTATTAAATATTTATGGAATGTAAACTAGATGGTTTTATTTAATTAAAATATAGATAATCGGATTAACTATGATCATATTTGGTCTCAGTAACATCCTCTTAGTTTAAAGAGTGAGATATTTTAATTCAACATCATATGATAAACCATTCAATACTTTTTTGAATGCTTTAAGGGATTTTATTATAAACTTTAAGCTTTTTTTATTAATAATAAATGTTAAAATGGATCCCATTTAAAGAAGTGAGTCGGGGAATTTCTACCGTAATGTTAATACATTGCAGTTGTATCAAGTAGGCTGTTTGCAATTTCAAATTACAGTACATTGTGGTTTTTACATGCGCTTGTTGATTTCATACACACTATTATTCAGTTAGGACCCATCCTTTGATAACCTATACCAAATTTAAGGCCCCTTAAAATAATTGTATAGCCCATGAAGAGGGTCAGATTTTGTTAAATATGTTGAAATTTTGGTCAGATTGTATTTAAATAAATTTTATGTTCAATATGATATTTGCGAAATGTATAACCTATTTCATTAGCATTTCTCTATTTTATAAATTCCGTTTTATAAAAGACTAACATATGGAAACCTGTATATATTATTACTTCATTTATTAATATTATTATTAGAGAGCTTGGGGGGAAAACTCTACTCGTTAGTAATTATTCGAAAAGTACATTAGCGTTGATCAATAAATAATTTACAGAGGTTATATATTCGATTATTGTAAATTTAATATTCCATTAATCTACTAGCATGATCAAGTCAGTGCTCAGCAACTGTATTGTATCATTTTGATAGGAAATATCTTTTACAAAATAGAAAAATCTACATTTATGTAGTCATTATTGATATTTATAGTAAAATTTTATAGGAAATATCGAATAATATCTACAACTTCAGATAACACGACTCTACAAATTAATATAATGATTAACTTTTATTAAAATTTACAAATATTAAAAAATACAATTAATGACCGTATTTCTTTAATTTTAAGATTTCATTGATTGTAAAACTAACTTTAGTTTTTCAACTACACACAAAAAAAAATATTTGATTCCAAGAAAACAAATAAAAATAGAACGTTAAAATATACTATATCTAGGAAATATTTGTTTGGAGGCTTATATTTATTAATAATCTACCTTTTCTGTCAAAAGTCATGTTATTCATATTTTCCTTCTGAATAAATAAGCCTGATTCTTCCTAGATATAGATTTTTGCATCAGAATCAATATCAAAGTCTACTTAATATTAAAATATCTGATTCTTCTGAGCTATATTTATCTTTAATATCCCATAATTTATCGTCTTCTGAGCCATCGGGAGTATTGGTCGAAAAATAACTGCGATACTAAAGCTCACCCCGGTTTTAGAGACATTTAAATGGGGGGAAATAAAGTGTGCCCTAAAAATGAAGAAATTTGGTATATATTTTATTTATGACTACGTTTTACTACTTTTAGAGACTATACGCCATACTATTTCATTAATGATTCTGATCCAGCAGTCCAAAAGTATGAATCATATTCTGGAACACTGGTAGAGATTCTTTAACCGCTCTATTTATTCAAACCTTTCTATTGTAAATGATGGTGTAGGTATTTCTTTAAGTCTCACCATAATCTTTATTCTCCATATATTAGAGAGTGTGAGGGAGCACATAGTCAATAATCATCATGAAACAGCTAAAAGTTTGTTAAAAATACAGGCTATGATATATGTGGACCTATATATAGGTCCACATATATCATAGCCTGTATTTTTAACAAACTTTTAGCTGTTTCATGATATATGTGGACCTATATATATATATAGGTCCACACATATATCATAGCCTGTATTTTTAACAAACTTATAGCTGTTTCATGATGATTATTGATAATGTGCTCCCTCACACTCTCTAATATATTGAGAATAAAGATTATATATATATATATATAAATATTATATATTTGTTTTAAATTATGGATAAATACGTAATGTACATATTATTTCTTCATAGGTGTTAAATGTTTAATTGAGGTGTTGTATATGTTTATTAGACACTTTAAGGATGAGTTTACCTATAAATATATGGTTCTAAATAAATATTTTTACTAAAAAATATATATAAAAATTCAATATTGTAGTTTCTTATTTATTTGAATAAAACATTTGGTCATATCTCATTTGATTTTATGGAAATTTTCAATCTATAAACTTTTTTTTATATATTTACGTTAAAATTATTCAATTAAAATATATTTTACAAGGGAAAAGAAATATTATTTATTGATTTATTTGGGAAATTGATATAAATTGTTTGTTTTTAACTATACATTTAATGAATAATTTATTCTTCTTTTTCAATATATTTTTAAATCTGGTTGAGTTCAATACGACGATATTTAACTATAGCTATTACCAAATAGACGTTTTGATATAAGTACATTGTTTTAAATACTATTCCTATAAATTGCTATTTACTAGATAATTGGTACCGTTAGTGCGATCAGTACTCATTTACAAGTTATTGTCGTTTAGAGTTAGTTGGTCAACATGCTGTTGGAGTCTGAAAGTAGTGGGAATATAAGTGTCATCACTGACCTTCTTGAGTCGATAATTCAAGGAAAATAATATGTCTTGGGGATTTATTCTAACTATTACACGTGAAAAATAAAATGGACCATTGTCTGCTAACCTTAAAAGATTATAACCTAAAGTATTAAAGATGTTATCAAAGTGGTAAAAATATATGTTTTCTGTCTAGATCTATTACTATCAATAGAAATATTTTAATAAAAAATGTACTATCACTATTCTGTGTTTATACTGTATACTGACATCTAATATACGTAAACTACTAAAGAATTTAATCCAAAAATACATAACATATAGAATGATCATCTTTCGAATTAATAAATAGTGGTTTCCAATTTGGTTCTTGTGTGAACAGAAATAATATGTTTTTCTTACTGTCTTTCTGACAGTCTCAAACATTTTAATCAAGTTTAGTCATAGTTTCGTTTATTTGTAATAAGCTCTATAACTAACATAATACTTATTACAATGTAATTATTATTATGGATCAATTTGGTTTGCTCAAAGGTATAAATTTGAATATAATTGTTAACGACCCATTGAAATGGGTTCTATTCCCCATTTCTTGGCGTAATTTTTTATTATAGTTGAATAATTTTAAAATTATTTTGGTTAAAAATAACAGTGTTTTTTTAAGTTGACGCAAATGACAAATTAAAATAAATAAACACAATATAATTTCACGATAGAACGTCCACCTACTTAATTTTAATTTCTTTTCCCACAATATCTGAAGTAATTATCATGTTGAAATTAGTTATTTACCCTCTGCATGGTGTTACATTGACGGCTAGGGAACTGGCTATTGTATAGTTTTATGAGAGTAGTTTTTAGTGTAAGCCATATATTGGGTTAGAAATCTCACGTTTTATATGTAAGGCCTATACACTTATATGTATTTAAAATCTATGAAACTAAGCTTGCCTAGAACCAGGTTTAGTGACCCTGTGGTCTATTTATATTTTAATACCAAACAAGAACGCCTGCTTGAATCATAAATAAAATGACTTTTTACACTCCTGCAAAAATAGTTTTATAAATGTAATTAGAGATAATCAATACATTTCAAAGTATTCTCATTAGAGATAGGCCTATAATCACAGCGTTGACCAAACAGTATATGTATTGTACTCTATTTAGTCTTGACTGGCGTTGACGGAAGGTCTTGTTTTGAATTACAACCAGGTGCACTGAAGTAGGCTATTTTCTCAACCAATTTCCCAGCTAATTCAGGATCAATTACTATTAACTTCTCTCTATTCTTACCCGTTGGATTAAGTCATTAATCTCTTCTAGAACCTTATCACATGCTCGCTAGTAAAGCTGTTTATGGGTCTTACAGTTAGAAGGATATTACCAATAAGAAATCTACTAATCATAAAAGGGAGTTTGGTGGTTAAATATTTATTACTATCACCTCCCATTCCATTATTTTATTGTTTCTTTGGAAATCTACCACATACATTCCCTCTAGGTTACCTCATATTTTCTTTTAGCAGGTCTATTTTACTATTTTAAAATAATTTTAGTGGCTATTAGCTACTAGTTTCCGTGGTTTTCCGGTTAAGGTTAACACATTTATGTAATTTCTGTTGTATGATTACCCGCCTCGGTGGCGTAGTTGGCTAACGCACTAGTCGTGTTGATCTCAACTGCTGAGGACGGGGATATCGAGGTTCGAA
The DNA here is from genome assembly GCA_902141385.1 of Timema californicum. Lineage (NCBI taxonomy): Eukaryota > Metazoa > Arthropoda > Insecta > Phasmatodea > Timematidae > Timema > Timema californicum. The sequence continues at coordinate 161,714 of CABFOW010000411.1, forward strand.
TCTCGGTCAGGTGAAATGGGGGTGGTTTTTCCTAAATGGTTTTACACTCTCCCCTCACGCAAATGCGGGTTCACTTCCTCTAATTCAACCTTCACGATTCCTAATCCATTAGAGTAATTAGTACTAAAACCGTATAACCCGAACGGGTAGTAAGACGTGGTGCTAAATATTATTATTATTGTTGTTGAATGGTTGGTTGAAAGTTATTTCTTCTAACCTATAAATTTTAACACAAAATTAATATATAAACTATATTCAACAACTCACATTGACCGTAAGAAATTATTGAATACTTTTTTTTTACAGCACAAAATGGTTATCACGTGGTTCATGCATACGAGCTAGTATTTTTTGTAAAATTTAAAAAATAATATTCTCAATGATACATACTCTTAATTTAATTTAAAAAACTTAAAATAAGTTTATAGCTTCTGTGTTACTATTTTTTATTCCTTTATTCTTATTTTATATAAGCTTTAGTCTTTTATTAAGGTGACATGTATTGGTGACTTAACACCATCTTCAGGTGTTATTTTTAATAAAGATGATTGATTTTAATTTATACTTTCGGAAGATTTTAGATATAGCTCCTCAAAAATTCTCAAAATTTCCGATAGTATAGATTATAATCAATTATCTGTATTACAAATAAAACCTGAATATGGTGTAACATCATTGAAACATTTTATGGTAATAGAATACTAAAGATGATATAAAATAATGATAAAGGAATAAAAAAATAACCAATAAAATATAAACTTATCCTTTATTACTACTTACCAAATACATTAATATTAACATTATTTAAAAGCCTATGTCAAGTTTCAGCTTTCTAGGTTTATTAAGTTACTACGAATAGACGACTCAAGTCACGAAAGTTTTCATGATTACACTAAGTATCCAAAAATTAAATTCTCCCGTTAGGTAGTTGTAATCCGAACAAGCAATCCCTCCATATAAGACGTTAGGCTCACAATATAGGTAAAAGTACAAATTAATTTTACCTTGAGTAACTATATACGGAATAGTTGGTAAAGTAAAAGGTTGAATAATTGTTTGGGGAAAATATTAAATAGATCCTTATGTGAACTTCTCATTTCAGTTGATAATTTGTGTAACGTTTTTAACTGGGTAACATTTAAGGTCATATTCCCGTTGTTGAAGATACTTTAGTAAAATTGCCATAACCATCAATTCAAGGGTCTTTTATAGTTCCCAATGCGAAGCTAAAGTTTCTCCAAGCTCAAACTTTATTTCAGGGAGATGCCAGCCTAGGCAATTTACGTTACAGTTTCTCAATTTGCATTCCCTCTAGGGTTAAAATGGTTAAGAGAAGGGAGGGGTAGTCGGTGAACAAAAGCAAAATAAAACCTAAGACAACGTACTTTCAACTTTGAATACGCATTTTTTTTTTACTTTTCAACTTCTTATTTTTTGCTTGTGTTTCTATTTTTATTGAGACATTAAGTAAGTATTTGCATATTACATCCCGAGATAAGTAGACTTAGTATATACAGGATTGTATCCTCTAAAAACAAAAGCTTTAAATATTACCTTTCTGGTTTTGTTTCAGAACACCCACATAAATATTTATGCTACATTGTAGGACTCATTTAACATACACTGTAGAATGTTCGTATATTAAATATAATCTAAAGGTAGAATGAAACATTCTAATGGAGATTAAAAGAAATTCACTCAAGTTATATTAAATAATTATTTTAAAAATAACCGTTTGTTTGGATATGTATGAATAATTTTACCAACCTTTCATTTACTATAAAATAAATTAGGACCTTATTTTTCATTAGCACCAATTATTAATGCATAATTTTGTTTTCATAAATGAATACTTGAAGGTTTTAAGGTGTTTCTAAAGATGTGTATCAATTCTTATTAAGTTAACACGTTCATATCTATTGGAACGCTGTTAATGTGTTTAAAAGATACTAATAGACTAATAGAAGTTATTTAAACATTAACTGTTGTGATTAAGTGTTTTATTTGTCTAAAAAATCGTTAAATTTTGTACTGTATTGATAAAATTAAGTCCAGATTAAACTACTGAGAATTTTATTCATAAACTTTTTGACAACATATGTGGTTTAATTTATGCATAAATACGTTGTTGATTGATATTTTAACACATTATTTGATAATTTTTATTTTTGTTTAAGGGTTTGTTTATTTCATACCTTGCAGATTATATAATAATAAAACCACTTGCGGTGTTTATAAATTGGAATGTGTAAAATATATCAGGATACCTTTTTTTTTATTCCCGCGTCTTACTGTCCGTTCGGCTTATACGCTTAAATACAAATTACGCAAATAGATTAGGAATTGGGAAGGTTGAATTTAGAAGAATTGAACCCACATTTGTGTGGAGTGATGGTGGAAAACAATGTAGGAAAAACCAAACACGGTTAACTCGACCGAGACTCAAAATTCTATCTACACGTCCTCAGAAGTCTAGCTCAACACAATACCAGCGCGTTAGCTAGCTACGCCACTGAGGTGAGTTTCTGGATTCTTAAAGGTAGGTTAATCTAATGTTAAACTTTTGTAACATTATTTTCTTAAATAATAAAAATAGGTATATTAATTAAATGCATATCTGTTTCTGTGGCCATATAGTCTAAGGCGTCAATCTCACAATAGAGTAGACTGCCAATAGATGTGATATGGGAGTTTGAATACCGATCGGGTATACTGAGGTTGGAATTTTTTTAAATGGTTTTCCACTTTACCTACACGCCAATGCTGGTTTAATTATTTTAAATGTCTCATTTCTCATAATTACTGTATTAGTTTAATTAGAACATTAGCGTATTACCTAAACCGATAGTAAGATTCAATGAGTGAAAAAATAAAAAATAAAACTTAGCATTTGTTAATTTCATCAAAGAAAGGAACTTAACCGCCACTTTAGAGAATACCCAAATATAGTGTTATATATTAATACGCTAAGCCATATCTCTTCAAATATCACTTTGGACATATGTGTGTCAATCTCAATAAGTTCTCTAAAAATATTGATATAATCTCCCGAATTATAATATTGTAAACATTTAGCTTTAATTTAAGCGCATGCAGAATGTACAGTGATTTGTTATTTTGTTTGGATCTAAAAAGTTATTTTTAATTTCTCTCGACACCTAGGAGACATAAGTATTATGATCATAAGGAAATCAATCTCGAATTTTGATAAATGATAATGTTACATGAACCCCTGAGATATATATATATATATATATAAAATGATTTTTTTGCAATGCCATAAATTAGTTTGTCCGTTTGTCTGTACCACAGATTCGAGCTGAAATTATTCTACCGATTAGACTAAAACTTGGTATCTGAGGTATTCACATAAGCTCCCCTCAATTGATTTTTTAAAGTTATATATCTAACTATAAGATTAAGGTTAGTTTACTCAAGGGCTTTCTTGAAATTAGCTCTAACTATTTTGATTACATTTTATATCTAGACACTGTTTGTCATTATAAACGAGATTGAAACTCTTCTTTTTTCATGAAAAATTCGTTTATCATATTATAGATTAGGACAAATTTCAATTTCGATCATTTTTGTGCAACTATTTGGGATACTAAATGAAACATGATTGTAATATTTTAGAACTTTTTAAAGATAAACATCTTTTGTTTGATATATAACATAGATATTTTCTGGGCTATAATCAAATATATAAACTTTTTTAATTCAGATCTTTAAAAATGAATTTGATTCGTATGATCTATGGTGAACAAAGATGTTCTTCTTTTCTAATTTTTTTTGTAACATTTTTCCTAGTTCCTAATGCAATTAAGTAAATAACAGTGTATACGATTTCGTATATGATCTTTGGTATAGTGTTTCCACCAAAATTTATAGACCTATTATTTCGTTTAACAAATCTTAGGAGTTTTCAGTAAATGTCTATTTTAAGATAAAAGCGAGAGAAAGTCTGTGTGGTGCACAATATCATTTATTTATTAAACTATTGTGAAGAGTCTAGAAGGGGTGGATAAGGAATATAAAACAGTGGAAGCTATATTGGAAGATTAAAAGTAAATATATTTAAGTGTTATTTAATTGAAAATATAATACGTATTCTTGAATTAATAGAGAAATAAGAATATCATTTGTTATTTAAATTGATTATTAAAATAAGGTTTCAAAAGTATTGCTCAATTCTAATCAAAACCATTTTATTTAAGCAGCGAATATGTAAACACTATTTTAATGGAAGGACTGTAATAGGTCCTTCTAAAATAAATCTCAAACTATTCCAAATATGTTCTTGTCCATTTACTCATGGAACGTATCATTATGACCTCGTAAACAAAGTCCAAGAAACAAACGGAAGTTCAACAACTATTCTTGGGGTTTGGAAGTAAAATAAACATAAGAAAGTCTAACCTTTTAGTACAATACCAACTTAAATTACATCCTTTATGAGGTAGGGAAATAAAAATAGAGTTCCAAGAATTTATTTCATAATAAAAACTTTTTTAAAAGCTCATTGAAGCCCTAAAAATAATGGGTGGCTGCGATAAAAGAAGACATAAACAAAATAGCCTAAGGATAAAATTCTTGAATAGATCAAACTTGTGAAACTAAAATCGGAAATGCAAATTGAAGTTAAATATTTCAATATATAATATTCATATTCTACAAAGAGCATTATCAATAACCTCTAATTATATTTTTTAATATATATCTTAAAATATATTAAGAAAGCAAATATAATATTATTTTTATTTGTGTAAATTTGGTAGCGGTCTAATTTATTACCCTGATTATGTTGTGCGATTGAAAACCTCAGTTTCGATTCATCAACGACATTTTTCCTTCTTTTAAGTGTTATATAAGATATTATTTGGCCACCGTTTATAATTACTAATCGTTGATGTACGCACAATTCAATTAAGTTCAAGGAGTATGGACAAGAAATTTGGGTGGAATGGGAAGTGATTCCAAGAAGATTAATGGATGTGAAAAATGTAGGGTAGAGACCGTAAGGGAAACCAAGGAGTAAATGAGAAGAGCAGATAGCAGAAAGTGGGCAAGTGAGAGGAAGTGAGAGGAGGAGAGTGGAAGAGAGTGCAGGAGGAATAATGGTGGAAAGAAAGATTTAGATGGAGGTATTTTACTAAATAGACCTGGCCACACAGGCTGAAAACAGTTCATTATCATGATGATGATGATGATGATGATGATGATGATGAGTATGTACGAGTAATGTTAAATTTAGATGAAATGCATTAGTATTTGCCTTAAAGAAAAGGTGAAAGTACTTTTGTAAAAAAAAACACCAGAGTATGACGTTCCAGAATATTAATCGCTAATTCACCGTCACCGATAATACCAAACTAGATTAGTCTGGTATTTAGCCCACGTGTTTATCTATTTTGTTCACTAAAGCTATTAAAAGCTTAATATAATATGCAGGGATGAGCAGGCTATATTGTAAGTAGTGCATTCACATTAACTAGTAAAAAAGTGGATAGAAAACAACTATATATTATGAATAATATTGACACCCAGTCGAGATTTGAAACTTGACATCCCCTTTAACGACATTATAGTGTCTTGTACTACCTGAAATTGTGATTTAGTCTGGTTTCTCTAGTATTGCTGTTTTATAATTCAGAATATTCTTGCCAATATGCATAAAAAATAGCTAAATTTCTCAAATTGCTCTAGCGACAGACATAAAATTATATATTTACTGATAGTACAAAACCATACATATATTATATAAGATATTTACTCGATAGAAGTGATATTAATGTCAGTAACCGTAAAAGGTTTCTACTATGCAGTTTTTTGGTTGGTCTGTATGTATGTACTCAAGTTTTCTATTAAAAATAAATTGAAACGAATTGACCCAATTCTTTCTTAAATCTGTTTCATATAATATAGTAATAGAAATATATTTAAATTCAAATCTAACATTCGGGTAGCTTGGTTTCTGTTATTATTTATTTTAACATATATATATTTATTTTTATTATAATTAATGTCGTGTGATTTTACTTCAAATTAGTTCTTTTGACTTTCTTATATGTACAAAAAAAAATTTATAATAAATTACTTTATTTTAATATTATTACTAGACCTATCTCACACATAAATGCTAGACAAATATTCATAGTATATTTTTTTATAAAATTGGGTGTCCAATTAAAATAAATGGAGGGGAATCAGCAAAATAAAAATGTGATGTACTATTTTATGTTTATTATTTAGATTTCAATTTAGATTTTTACAGAAATACTATTGTAAATGAAGTAAACTAAGTTACTGCAGATAAAATAACAATAAAATAGCGTTTAGTATATATTTTTTTTTAAACTTAATATAAATCGTAGATCGATAAATAAATAATAACAGAAGTGGGTGTTTTATCTTTTATTCTTGGTATTATTATAATTATGGCTTTAGTGTTTTTTCCTTCGCATCACATCTTACTACCTATTGAGGGTATCCGCATGGTTACACTTCTGTTGTAAGTATAAGAGAGTTAAGATTTAGAAGAACTGTATAATCATTTGCATTAAGAAAGAGAGAAAAACACTCATTACATCCGATTTGAATTCCCCTGATTTCTATATCGCCAGATTTCCGATTTAACTTATGTGACATCTTACCCAACATAATTACAGATACCAATTTTTATTGATAAATTTGTAATGTAAACTTAAATAAGCATTAGCATCCTTTTTAATAGGCACTTATCTTTTGATATATGCCTCGTGTCTTTAGTCAATTATTACGTGTTGTTATATAAATATTTCAAACATTCGTAGTAAAACCATAATTCTAATGTTGTAATAAACTTGGTGTATTATATAAAAACATTATTCAAGAGAAGAAGAGTGTTTTTTTTAAAAAAAAGACACATGTATAAATTGTTCTGAGAAAAAAAAATACAAGTTACAAAACCGCTATTTATTTACGTTATAAAATTATCAAAACAGAATACTTAATCTAAATTTTTCCTGTATATATCCCTCAAACTGACATAGTATCAGAATAGTCCTCTCTGATACATAAAAACAAAACAAAAATATCCAACAACTCATCAATACGTCCACCGTCCTAAAAGCATTTATTAACTTCGATCCGAAGGGAAAACATTCAAACAATACCAAACTGGTTCACACTCAATCCGTCACAGCTGTTGACGCTGTACGCGTAGGCATACTTCGACCTCCCTAGATTTCCGCGTTGAATTATTCCGAGCGCGTCATTCTCGTGTCAACCCCCAGTGGAGTGGGGAGGGGGGTCTGTTTGACATACGGTGACCCCTTGACGCTGCTGAATATTACATAGTTCCACTTTGGATACTTCTGGGCTCGAATTGTTACCCACGTTATGAGTCTGTCAAGGGAGAAAACAAAGAATTGGATATGTATCAGAAAAAAAAAATGTTGTGATGCATTCAAATGATATTTTTTTAGATACTTTTTCATCATAAATGTTTTTTTTTAAACTTGTCATAATTTTAGTAAGTAGAGAATACATTTTGATAATAGGATTAGAAATAAATTTATTTTCTTTACATAATAATTGGAAATTACAAATTGAAAATTTCAACAAAAGAGCCTCATGTTACAATAAAAAATCTTACGAGATAAATTTTCACATATTCCTATTATGTCAAGTCATGTTATTTCTAGATGCTATTTTTATAATATAGTCAATATGGATTTTTCAAATACCAAACAAATATAACAAATCAGAATGTTATAATAAAGCGGCTTAAAATACAATTTTCTGTGTCATTTTCTGGAACTAATCAATTCTGTTAACTTATCATTATTTTCGCCACTAACCAACAACATCCCTTGGTCATATCAATAACAAAGAGAGTAGAAAAAATGCAAAACATCTTATCTCAAAGCTAAGATGAAAGTTCACCTCAGGTTCATAAATATATTTAAATTTTTATATTGTTGGCCTAAAAGAAATATTGCTGTAATTGTTGGAGTAAGGCTAGAATTAAAGGGTTTGTTTTATCGAGCCTATTCTCATATATCCACAAATAAGAAATAATATTACATTTTCACTCATTTTTTCTACTAATAAAACATAACTATAGGGTTTATAAGAAAAATGAACCTTGTTGCAGCCCTCGACTCTATTTTTGTGTGGGCCATATTTTAAAATAACTCATCCTAAAATTAAGCATTACGTCAGTTTGCGCAGCCCCCTTGAACTAAAATCCAACATTCAAGTCAGTATTTTTTTTATGATTTTGCTTATATATTTCAAGTTTGATGGGGTAGAATTAAATTAACTTTAATTTTAATTAAGTGATACATTAGATACTTGTGAAAATAAGTATCTTTCAAAATATTTGGTGTCCGTAAATATTTTCTCTCTCAACTTAATGGTATTGACTAGTATTATAATATCACACAATCATGTCTTGGTCTACCTGGGCCTAGCTACAATAAAATATGATGTATTTTATTCAAACTTAATGTTTAGAGTGAAAATGAAATAAATAATATATTATTTTTTAATATTCTTGATAATTTATTATCCTTACTACTATAAAAATATTTAAAATCAATTTTTAGATTTTAAATGGCTATATACAAGACTTTTTTTTTCTTTAATTTACGTCCTATACAATTGAGTTAAACTAATATTTTAGTTATTGGTGAGTTTTGGATATATTTAATTTTTCATAAAATGGCTCTTGTGACTTGGTTTTAGTAATATATAAAGTGTGTTTGACTTGTCACGAAACACTGTTTTCTCATATTTTTCTTTTGAAAAAAATTGTTTAATTAGGATTTAAAAATGATTGATTACAAAAACCTGTTTTGTTTTAAAATAACATTAATGTAAATTTGGCGAATGATTGACATGTAAAATAAAAATATATACTTAGCTTACATGAAAAATTATTATTTTTTATCTATTTTACGATTTATTGTTTCTATTAATATATAAAATTTTAATAATTGCATTTAATATTTGGTTAAATTATCTATAATATATATTTATTTATCTTTTGAAATAGTTAATTATACAATTAAATAATTTTTTATAAGATGATTTTTGAAAAATTTGAAATTTGTCAAATATTACCTTCAGTAAATATACGTAACTAAGATCTGTGTTTCATGATAAATAATAATGTAATATATTATTTAAATATAAATAACATGATGGTAGCTCACAAATAACTGATTCTTTAAAATGTGAATATTTTTAATCTTCAAACATTTTGATCTAAAATTTATATCGTTATACTTTTTATTGTGATTAAAAATATTATGTTTGGTTTTCCTAAAACTAACTTACTCAATGATAGATGATAGTTTGTTTGAAGCGAATATACAGACTATGAGAAAGTTTATACGATTATGTCATACAATTTATTTTAGGACTTAAATCAAAAACGTATAAAATAATTAGTATCTATAATCGAACTTTATCACGTCTTTCGTCCTTCTTCCCTACCAAATATTTTTTGAAAGTACCCATTGATAATCATTACCTTTAATCCTAAACACACTTGTAGGAAAACTCTTAGCAAGAAACTCTTATCGCAACTTCAAGATCATGTCCACTAGCGAGAGGTTGTTGTGCAGACATTCTAGGAACACAACACTACATCAAAGACACACCACCATAAATCCCTCCTTCGCCTGCCCTAGTGTAGCAGACGAAATCAATTTCAAACAGTGGGCAAGTTTGATTATATAAATCCGGACAAGTTCTTCCGCCTCACCCCTCTAACCAAGTGACCACACAGACTCGCGCAATTCGTGTTACGACACAGGGAAGACAAACCAGACTTGGCTACTAGGTTACTGTATGAGAAGAAGCACTACGAAAGACCAGTTATTCCCTCGTTTGGTGTAGATAGCCTGAGGACGCCATACAAGGCCGACCACTGAGAAAACGACCACATCCTAGTTCTGTCTGGGGTTCAATGTATGCCATCAGAATATTCTTCGCTGTAAGAAAGCTTAACCAATTTTCAATTTTCTTCCTTAAATAAGCTTCATCTGGGTCTTTAAATAAACTAGCAGATTTTTTTTTTATCGTAGCACCATGTCTTATTACCCGTTTGGGTTGTATGCCAATGTACTAATAACGTTAATGTGTTAGAAATGAGGAAGGTTTATTTTAGAATAAGTTTTCCCACATTCGTATGAAGTGATAGAATTAAATAACTTGAGGAAAAATCACCCTCAAGGCACCCTAACGGGATTAAAACCCCGATCTCCCCGTCGTGGGTAGCTCACTATCAGAAATTTCTTGTGATAAGCTTCTAATAGGAAATATCGATATCTGACTGTTTCGAAAATTACCTAAACTACTTTCATGTATTCATTCGTAAAGTCAAGCGAGCCGTAGGTGTCACTTTTGATAAGACTTATCAATACTTATTATCCTTTTCCGGTGGCCGCCTGGTCTAACGCCCTACTCTCGCAATAGACTAGACTACAGATGACGGGGAGATCGAGGCTCGAATCTCGATTGGGTGTATTGAAGTTTGTTTATCATAAATGTTTTTCTCTTTCCCTCCACGCAGATGCGCATACACTTTCTTTAAATATGACCTTCATAATCCTTAAATACCTTAACGTAACTACTACATAAGCGTATAACCTGAACGGATAGTAAGATATGGTGCCAAAAATTACGTATCAACACAGGTTCCATTTTAATATATTACTGACGTCAACATAATAATGTTTGGATCTTATAAATTGTCTTCACAATTTACAAATAATAATCCGGTANATGCTCATACACTTTCTTTAAATATGACCTTCATAATCCTTAAATACCTTAACGTAACTACTACATAAGCGTATAACCTGAACGGATAGTAAGATATGGTGCCAAAAATTACGTATCAACACAGGTTCCATTTTAATATATTACTGACGTCAACATAATAATGTTTGGATCTTATAAATTGTCTTCACAATTTACAAATAATAATCCGGTAACGCAGTGCAATTTATTACACGTATCATCCAGATCGTTCGTAGGATGACCTAAAATGTGTCATTCATTCTCAATATACTGGATTGTAACGGGAATATCAGTGTGAGAGTACCTTTCTGGTGTACTAGAGTATACTATTATCTCGTGAACTCTGAGAAAAAACGTATTGCGATCGATCAAAATTCTAAATGGTCATTTTGATGGGTGTCGACGTTTCGTTACCAAATGAACCCAGAAAGTGTTTCATGCTATGCCGTATATCAGTCTGTAACTGGCAATAGAGACTAAAAGTGTTTAATGCGATGCCGTTTATCAGTCTGTAGCTGGTAATAGAGTCGAAACGTGTTTTATGTAATGCTGTATATCAGTCTGTAGCTGGTAATAGAGTCGAAACGAGTTTTATGCGATGCCGTATATCAGTCTGTAGCTGGTAATAGAGTCAAAACGTGTTTTATGTAATGCTGTATATCAGTCTGTAGCTGGTAATAGAGTCGAAACGTGTTTTATGTAATGCCCTATATCAGTCTGTAGCTGGTAAAAGAGACGAAACGATTTTATTGACCAGGCTGATCCATAGTAATTCATGAGATTCCCAGAAAAATGTTTATTTGAAATAATCTGGATGATCCTAAAATTACGGGAAAAATCGGAAATAATCGATTTCCTTAAAATATGCCTTAACGATTTTAGTTTATATACGTATCTATCTAGTGTTTGAAACTACAAATAAAATTGTGTATTTAATTTTTCCATGAAAGTTAACTAAGGTACATCAGTGGAAGCTTACATTATATCCAACTATTACAAACTGTTTTCGAATAATATCAAAACAGATTTTAGAAACAATAACACCATAATTAACTGCATGGATAAATAAACAAAATTTGCGAAAAATGTTTCCTAGTTTTGACAAAAATTTAGGGAACTATTCTAACACAGGCTTGGAAAGAGCACGAAAAAGAATATTTTGAATTTAGAACCCTTGCATTGATCTTAATAGTAGTAGCGCTTATGGGGGTATTGCCAGGTTAATCAGAGTTATTTTGAAATGTACCAGTGAGATTGTCTTAGTCTTCAGTAAATCACTCATTTGTCGGGTTATAACAAATATACAGTCTCATGTGAGGTATCTAGAACCGATTATATGTGTGATTAGACAAATGGTGACTAAGTGAGTGAGATTATATCTTAAATACGGATTAACCGGATCTCCATACAAGGGAAACACACATGACACGTCACTTCTAGGTAGAAAGACAACGGCATGATGATAGATGGCCTTTAAATATTCTTGTCATTAAAAAAAAATGTTGCTTACAGGATATCCTCAATACATCTCCTCACGTCTAGTCCGAATTCATGCTCATCATAATCGAGATATCCGCGACCTTTCTATTCCTTTGCACGTATAAAACTTTTATTCTGTCTCTCTTACTGTTGCTGGAGCCCGTTCCTGAAATATGCTAGAACAAAATATTAGAACTGCCGCCGAAAGAAAATCATTACATCATTATATTGCTCAAGATCTGTAAGCAGTTTCTCACTCGTGGATGTCAGGAAATATTTAGGGATATTAAGACTCAAATAGCTGAAGCTATTATGTATGCATTCAGTGAGGGATCACACCACACATATACCAAATTCTTAAAATTGACACCTAGACACGGGAATCTAACCCAGGACCTTTGGCTTAGTACGCCACTACTCTAACCACTTATATATCCAGGAATCGTCCCGTGCCCAGGGTCATTCTTTACTCATATTTTAAGTCAGAGAGTCAATGATGGACTTAAAGGAATCGTCGGCTACAAATAAGTGATTTCTGATATCCAGAGAGCAGTGGCGTACTAAGTCAAAAGTCCCGGGTTCGATTCCCATCTACAGGTGTCATTTTTCAATTTTAAAAATTAAGTTTATTGTAAGAATGTTTTTGGAAGGTAAAATTACTATTATAATATGTAAAAATATACCTAGTATTAATAGTTACTAAATATTATATCATCGTTTTCTTTTTAAATCATTTGCTATCTCTATCATTTTTACTGTGCTATGCGTAATATGACACGTTAATGTGTGTATGGATTGATTGTGTACCTTAATGTTTATTTTAATCTTATTTTTATTTATTGTTCCCCTTATATCTTTCTTTTATTTAGTTCTACGTTTCTCATTTATTTTAATTTAATATGCTCATAAGTGTACAATTATGTATGTGGATGATATTTTTGAACAGATTAGTATTTAGAACATAAGTAATCAATGTTTATTATTTATTATAAGTGTAAGAGTAATCAATGTATATTATTTATTATAAGTGTAAGAAAATGTTTTGGCCTCAAATTTATCCAAGTAAAGATAATATTATTATTAATATTGTTAATATGCCATATTTATGAGTGAGAGCATAGCAATATAGCAATATAATAGGGAGCTAAATTTTCCATGATCAAATTATTATTATTATTATTATCACTGCGTCTTACTACCCATTCGGACTATACGCACTTAGGCTATTGTGTAATGGTAGGGTTATTGTGAGATTAATTGGAAAACCTACAATTTAACGTGGAATCCGAACCACGGTGGAGGCCTGGCATTCCACACATTCAGAAGTTGTGATTAATACAAGTATTATCAGAGGTGAAGAAAGGGTTTGGCAATCAGATACATCTATGCCGGGACCGAGAATTGAACCCCAAAGCCCCAGCATAGAAGTCTTGACACCTTACCCCTAGACTGCCAGGTCACCATGGACAACTTAGCCAGGTGGCTTCATCGATTCTGATCTTGTGGTCATCGTTACTAAAATAACCAATACATACCTGATAAGCAATTGGGGTGAATAATAACTGATGGTTGGTTTTCCGTATCAAATATATAAGACAGTAAAATGTAGACATTAAAGTCATTTGTCTCAATTATCCAATAAATTATACAGAACATTCATACTTCAATGAGATTTTGGATTAGAGTGTAGTTATGTGTTTGAATTCTAGGTTAATACTAAGTGAGATGAGATCCTAAATTAAACCAGTTAGTGTAATTTGCTAATGGGGGTAGAAACATGTATCTATACCTAAGTATGAGGAGTCTATAATTGAATAATCTTATGGTAATGATTTTGAAAAGCAATGGTATTTTGATTCCATTTATCTGATCGGCATGTCTTGGCCTATTATTATTATTATTATTATTATTATTATTATTATTAATATTGTGACCTTGGGGTGGAAATGTACTTAAACACTAAAAAAATACTCTACTATAGAATCCACGACAACCAATCTCAGGTATAAAATGTAATGTTTTACCGCAGGCACTCGCGAAATAGCCGCTGATACAACAATGATGAATATTTAACATGTTTATAGTACCTTCACTATCACGTAAAGCAAAACAACACGCCATGCATAACTTATACGACTATAAATACTGAACTAACGCTATAAAATATAAATCATTGATACACATATGTTGGAATAGCTGCATAGGACTAGAATGTAACATTAGTTTTAATATGATAGCCCATTGATTATTACCTTTTAGTTAAACAAATAACAGTGTCATTGTCCATGTTGTTATTGACTCCTACGTTTCACAGCGATATAAATGATCAATATTGCAAGGGATAGCCTAGATAACTTTCAAACCCACTAGCTGTGCATTGTTTATTTATTTATTTATTTAATCCCCACGATAATTAACCTTTCAGAATATTTCTACTACACAGTTTTTTTAGCACCACTTACTACTAACCTTTCAGGTTATACCCTATGTACTAATAACTCTGTTCTAGGGACTATGAGGGTTTACCTTAAAGAAATTGTACTACATTTGTCTGAACAATTTATGAAAAACTTCCATCATGATCTCTTTGTCATCTAGAGCTTAATATCTATAGAGTAACTCATTGGAGCGTGCAGCCATCAAAGGGGTTTTTCCGGCTATACTCAAACAATTATTACGCTAGTAGAGTAAGAATGAGGAAGGTAGAATTTTAGAACAAATATTCCCTTATGTTCAAAGAGGAAGAGTCCCAAACTATTTAAAAGAAAAAACCACCACTGAGAACATTCGATAAGGACTTGACACCTTGTAATCCCACCAAAGGTAATCCAATATGACATTATATATACATGTTAGGCGATGCGATCACATATACGATTATGTTCACTATTGTCTTGATATCGAAGGTGTTTCTCTATCATTTTTTCAGTTATTGGAAATTTACATAAACTGGCAGAGAGGGGGGAAGTGTGGAAACATTAAAGGCTATTGGCTTTTTTCATTTGGCGTGGAATGCAGAGACGTGGGAACAAACGGTTATCTTCAAGGATTTTTATTGTTTTGCAATTTTCTTTTCAGCAACAGTTTGTTTAAGAATAGAATCACGTTTATTAAGTTTAACTTTTTTATACACACATCCTCTATAATTTAACAGTGATCAAATATCAATAAAATTGACATTCTTCAATAGAAAAAAACTGACTTTATAGCAGAAAATAAGAAAATATAACAATTAATAAACATTTATGTATTATCTTAGAAGGGGTGTAGAAAATTGTAACATAAAAATGTCACTCGTTCTCGAGAAAACTGATATTTATAAACGTATAATTTATCCGCAAGACCTATCCTGCCATCTACGGTTTCCGTGATCTATCTGTATTATTGTTAGCACGGAAGGATACTTTGGTCGGTTTTTAAGCCACGCCACTCCTTTAACCCCGCCCCCTTTCCCCCCATCCCACTTAATAGGTTTTAGAGGGTGACCTGGCGGTCTAGGGGTAAGGTGTCAGACTTCTATGCTGGCGGCCGGGGTTCAATCCTCGGTCCCGGCAAAGATTTATCTGATTACCAAACCCTTCCTTCACCTCTGACAAGACATCTTGTGAATGTGAGGAATGCCAGGCCTCCACCGAGGTTCGGATTCCACGTTAAACTTTAGGTCCTCCATTTCAACTCACAATCACCCTACCATTACACATTAGCGTAAGTGCGTATAACCCGAACGGGTAGTAAGACGTGGTGGTAATAATAATAATAATAATAATAGATTTTAGACTTGCACTTCACAGGGCCCAGTATCTTAATAAAATACCCAATCATACTTGGCTTTGATTCAAATCTTGACCTCCCCATCAACTCCAAATAAGTTTAAAGAACTCAAGATTTTAATAGCTAATCCGTGGTTCTATCAGCTCAGGTTACTTCCTTTTAACTGTAATAGGCTGCCACATCATAAATCTTAAGTGTTATTCGTATTTTATTGAAGATTTAATCTCAGTATTGCTGTTGAAAGAATTGTCGTTAAATACACTCAAGAAATACTATCTTATCTAGTTAGGAATTTCCATTATTATAACCAGTAAGATATTATATATTTTAAATGACCTAGACATTCCAATTTTCCTGAATACACGCAAAAGAGTGATTTAGTTAACATTTTTAATAGTAAGCTTTACCAAATGCTACTATTGACTTGGTTTATAGAAAAGGGTTAAGGAACTGGGCTTAGAATTAATGCACGCAAATTAACGTATAGAAGGGCAGAACTTAGTTATAAATTCAACGTAAAAAACAAACCATTATTGCACTTGAAAGATATTCGAACATTGCCTTCTCTATCATTCATTATAATTATTATCACTGCGTCTAACTACCCATTCGGGTTGTACCCACATACGCTAATGTGTGATAGTAGGGTGATTGTGTGATTAAATGGAGGACCTATAACTTAACGTGGAATCCAAACTACGGTGGAGATCTGGCATTCACCACATTCACAAGTTTT
Source organism: Timema californicum (assembly GCA_902141385.1). Lineage (NCBI taxonomy): Eukaryota > Metazoa > Arthropoda > Insecta > Phasmatodea > Timematidae > Timema > Timema californicum. The sequence goes on from CABFOW010000411.1 coordinate 178,494, forward strand.
GATAAATACACGTCTTGTTAGAGGTGAAGGGAGGGTTTGGCAATCAGATAATTCTGTGCGGGGACCTAGGATTGAGCCCCGGACCCCATCTCAGAAGCCCAACACCTTACCCCTAGACTCCCAGGTCACCCTAACCTTCCCTATCAATATTAATTATGTACAAAGCTAATAAAACACATTGTTCCTAACGGTTATTAGAGTGGGTGTTAAATAATCTCTGTTTGGTGTGTCTTAGAATAGAGGCTAATAAATAATAAATTACGTTGCTAGTTTTAAATTTAATTATTTAATTTTCACTTCATAAACAAACTGATTAAATGAGTCCAATATTTAACAAAAAATTAATCCAACATGTTTAGGTGGCCGCATGGTCCAAGGCGCTACTCTAATAGTAAGACTAGACTTCCGATGACGGGGAGATCTATGCTAGAATAGATGTCAGGTGTACTGAATGCATTTTTTACTAAAAAATTTCCATTTTCTTCACGAAAATGTGGGTACACTTCCATTAAATAGGCCTCTACTCTTCCTAGCCCCTAAAACCACAAGCGTAGCTAGTACATATACGTGCAACCCAATACTGGTAGTAAGACAAGAGTGCTAAAAAATAAACAAAATACATTTTATTATTATTACTAAACGTCCCTAATTAGCATCCAGGTGTAGAAAAACGTAGCCTATCCGAATTAGTTAATGACAAAGGTGGTTCTGATGGTCTCAAATTATTTTAATAGTTCGATTAATTAGAACCCGCTTCGGTGGCGTAGTTGGCTAACGCACTTGTCGTGTTGAGCTCGACTGCCGAGGACGGGGAGATCGAGGTGCGAATCTCGGTCGGGTGAACTGAGGGTGGTTTTTCCTAAATGGTTTTCCACTCCTCCTCCACGCAAATGCGGGTTCACTTCCTCTAATTCATCCTTCCCATTTCCTAATACATTAGCGTAATTTGTATTTAAAGCGTATAGCCCGAACGGGTAGTAAGACGCGTTGCTAAACAAAAATTAAATAGAAACAAACAATTGGTTCACAAGAAATTCTATAGTGGTGCTATAAAATGTATTATTATACTCATAATAGGACTAAAATGGATTTACACAGGTTTTAGATGATAAATGAATAAAAATAATTTTAAATTTTATAGTATTTGACAGAAACTAACGACCACGTGGGCTTACTCAAAAGATTGTTAGGGCGGGGGGAGGTGGAAAGAGGTGTTTACGTTTTATTTGTGGTGATTCGGATGGTTGGTTGGTTGGTTAGTCAAGATTAGGATGATAATTAATTGACACTTTTATGCACTAAGTGTTTAGTTAGTAGTTTTAAACTGTATACATAATTCAAATCTCTTCATAAGCTTCACCCGGAGAGTCGATTTGACTTTTGAAAGGCAAATAGATGTGATTTTCAGCAAAACTACTTTTTTATATAAATATCAACATTTCACCATGTTTATATATTGTCCCTGAGCTCCATGATAAAATTACGTTCACTAGACTGTAACAGTTTCGTGTATGTATATCAGTCAGTATTATCTGTATAGAACTACACTAAAGGGGTAGACAGGAGAAAGGAAAACATTTAGAATAAATATGCTCGAATATCTTGTTAGAAGAGTAGAAACCATTTTTTTTAGAAAACACATACCAATACATCCAACTGTGATTTGAGCCTTAAGTTTCACGCTATTTGCAAATAATATTTAATGAAAACTTAGTAAGTGAGCCCTCAATTGAAAGACTATAGAAAATAATTCTGTTTTATAGTTATATCGCAGTGGTGTGGATATACTTTATATAATTTTAGATATATTATATTGTTGAAAAATTGTTTCAAATGTGAATCTATTAATACTAATGCGATATTAGAATAACACTTATTCGTGAAATTTTGATTGTTTAATTTGTTTGTTATAACTATTAATACGCGAATAGCCATTGATATCAATTGATTTCCTTAAAGCCTTAATATTAGTAGAGTTAGTTTAAGAAGGTTAATTCTCATTAGCGTGGAGAGAGGAACGTGAAAAGTTTACTTGGAAAGCTACCTCTACGCAAACGGCTATGTCAGTCCTTGATCCTTACCTTACGGATACATCTATATAAGAGAAATAAAGTCTTTAAACAAGTGACCAATAGTTCGACTACTATTTAGGAAACGGGATCTATTAAGTACCGAACATTCTAGTTATGACCTTAACTATCAATATTATTATTTCTAATAATTTACATGTTTATTTGGTAAGGAGTAATAATAATTTATAGTAAGGTCGTATCTTCTTGTTTATTATTTTTTATTCCCTTCTTAATTTTATATACGTTTTGGTTTTTTATTTTATGACGACGACATGTTTCGGTGATTTTTCACCTTTTTAAATTCAGAGGAAAACCAATGTTATTTCAAATTGTTGTATAAAATTATGAATTTAAAATTTAAACATTGTAAATGGAAATAGTTAAATGAAACTATAATGTAATAAACGGATATTAAATAGTTAATCATTTAGATCAACAAGCTTATAAGTATCATATTTATATTTGATTGATTCTATTTCATACTATTGGAAAATTGTGAAATTTTACAAGCTCGAATGGAATAAGGGAGTGAAGAATGACCCATGCACGGGATATCTCAATGGGTAGAGAATTGGCGTACTCAGCCAAGGGTCATGGGTTCGATTCTCTTGTCCAGGTGTCATTTTAAAATTTTCAGAATATGATATCAATATGGAGTAAGCCTCGATAAAAGCAAAACTTATAACTTTGGCTATTTGATTTTAGTTATATGATCATCAATATGTATATTGTTACCAATATGAAGAAATAAAATCACGCAATTTGTAGAATTGATAGTGTTGCTAATGTGACGCAGATTGTTATTTATAAGATGAGTAAATATAGATATATATATATTATTGTGATATTAGCACAAGATAGGGAATATGAATTACGTTGTTAATCCTATTAAATATGGTTCGAAATTGATTCAAGTTGGGACGGAGGGATAGCAAGTGTTGTTTGAACAAGGATTATTTTTTTAGTCTGAAGTGTTGAGGCAGATTTCTAATTATTTCAATGAGGGACTGATATTTAACATGTGTTTACTCATTCAAAATATTGTAGTTGTTCAGAATGACGGTCTGGATGTGTAGATTTACAGTTATGTCCATTTTGAAACCTTTTGAAGAGGATTGCAAAAGTTCCACACATATATTGATTGGTTTTGTTTGATGTTCGGAAAGTTTTAGATGTTCGACGAATTTTGATTTACATCCATCGTATTTAAAATTACTAAATTTTACAGCGTATTGAGTTGAATGGTTTCTTCCTGTATGGCAGATTTATGCAGCTTTATATTAACATGTCAATATGTAGATACCACTTTTGGAAAATTGATTTGTGGAGTGGAGATTTGATTGTTGAAAAGTTTTTTTTATGTTTTTCTGGCACCTAAAGAAAGCTTGATATTCTGTTTTTTGAAAACTTTTGTAATTCTGTTGGATTATTTGCCTGTGTAGTTACATTTTTTTTTATTTTGGTTGGGTAGGGTTAGTTGGAAAACTTTCGAGGTTAGATTATTGGTCATTTGATTTATTTATTTTTGTAAAATTTTGTGTATTACTGAGTGAGAATACCCAAGATATGTGTCTATTTGCTTAATGATGTTCAATTCTAAAGACTTCTTAAAAATTGGGATATGAATTAATCTATAAATAAGGATATTAATTGATGCCACGATGATATAATTTTTTTAAATATCCTTGACAATACTATCTTCAACATCATTCTAAGCTATATCCACCCCACATTGAAATTAACAATTGAATATGAACAAAATAATAACAATTATTACCTGGATCTAAATATCATGAAAAATAAAAACTACAAATTGGAATACAAAATTTATAGAAAAACCACCCATACTGATTGTATCATTAACAATGAATCCAACTATAATTTATTTCAAAAATTGGCATCATGCAATAGCTTTTTATAGATTTATTCATATCCCACTATCCAAGAATAATTTTAAAACTGAATTAAACATCATTAAACAATAGCAATATCCATTGGATATTCCCACTCAGCAATATAAAAAATTTCACCAAAAACTAAAATCTCGACCAAGAAATCTAACCTTAAAAATTTTCCAAATAACCTAACTTAGCTAAAATGTATTCAATTTTCATAAACAGGCAAATAATACAACAGAATCGCAAATTTAAAAAAAAACCCAGAACATCAGAGTTTCTTTTGATCTCCAGCAACACATTAAAAAAACATTTAAACAACTTTAATCTCAACTACATAACAAATTTTTCTAAAAGTGGTATCTACAGTTTGATATGTTAATATAAATTGCATAAATCAACCAGGCCGGAAGATATCTTTCCGCTCTATTCACTGAAAAACTTAGTGATTTTAAATATGAGATGTAAATCGAAATTCGCTGAACATCTAAAACTTTCCGGACATCAACCAACACCAATCAGTAAATTTGTGCAACATTTCCAATCCTATTCTAAAGGTCTCAAAATGAACATAGCTTAAAGTCTACACATCCGGACCGTCATTACGAACAGCGACAATATTTTGAATGAGTAAACACATGTTGAATTTCAGTCCCTTATTGACGCAATTAGAAAGCTGCCTCAAAATGTCAAATTAAAAAAAATAATCCCCATTCAAACAAAGCCTTCTATCCCTCCGTCCCGACTTTAATCAATTTCGAACCATAATCAAGAGGATTAACACCGTAAATTCATCTGCCTCATCTTATTATAATATAACAAAAATATATCTATCTACATTTACTCATCTTATAAATAACACTCTGTATCAAATTACCAGCACCATCTATTTTATCAATTATTTTAATTTTATATCTTCATATTTGTAGCTTTATACATACTGTTGACCATATCACTAGAAATTATTCTATATAAAAAACGTAAAATTTCACAAACTTTCCAATAGTATGAAGTAAAATCAATAATATTTAATATAAATAAGGTATTTATATGCTTGTTAATTTAAGTGATTATCTATTTAATATTTAGCTTATCACATTATAGTTCCACCCAACTATTTCCATTTTTAATGTTTAATTTTTTTTAGATTCGTAATTTTATAACATATTTTATAGAATAATTTTAAAAGTCAATGGTTTTCCTCCGAATGATGATGGTGAGAAATCACTGAAACATGATATAGTCATAGAATAAAAACTAATACGAATATAAAATATGGAGAAGGGAATAGAAATATTTAAAGATGTAACATTACTATCAATAATGTCAATATTAACATAACGTTTTCTCTAAGATTTCACTTCCAATAAGATCCAGAAAAATTAATAGGAATAAAGATCTTATTTTATTCCATTGGATTGATAATTTGTATATTTTATATTGTATATTTTATACGCCTTCGTTTGAATTGAGTTTGAGCATTCAATTTTTGTAAAAGCCTCAAACTCTTTTAAAGCTTTTCAGAACTGAACTCCTGCCATCCGATAAATGAATGTGTGCCCCAGAGACAGACACTAAGCGAAGTCAACACCATTAGTATCACGGTAGTATTAACAATACCGTGTTCACAAAATACACATTTTACAAAGAAAAGTTTTTATTATTTTATTAATATTAAAACCGTATTGGAAACTAAATTAAAAAATATCGTGGTCTTGCTAATTGGACAGCATACAGAAGCTGAACAAATAGATCCTAGTTAACATGAATGACCTATCTAAATATAACATTTCTACTATAGCGTTATTAAAATTATTTTTCAGTGTATGCATTTGATGAAATGTGTGTGTACACACATATATTGAATTGTGCAAATAATGTAAACTCGAGGTTTGTTTTATGTTTGTGTATGTATTTTTTAATTTATGTATATTCTCTAAATTAAATTAATTTATATTATTTGTCGAGAATTTATAACATATATTAAGGGCACAAATGTATAGTTAATTCAAGGCTCCCCTACTCCAAATATAAATAAAATATAATTCTACATATCTAGCAATTAATAACATTCAAGGGAGGTTTGGCAGATTCATTATACTCGTATGGTCTGATTTGCTGGTGAGGGGTATGTTGAAGATCTAAACTGATTAATCCATTCACGTAAATCACTTTTTACTATTACGTAACGCAAATGTGGTAACATAGTATCTATAATAAGCTTCCTCTTCGTTCTTCCCCCCGTTGGTATACGTTTCCGTGTTTTACGGACGTGACGTAGAACTCTATGTAAAATAGAACGAATAGAATTTCCAATGACAATGGAGAGAAAAGTCCCCTTTATTTTTTCTCTTCCTCCACTCTCGGTACAGAATTAACTTTTCATAAATACATCAATTAATGGTGGACCCCAAAAATTTGTTGAATTAATTATATTAATTTAAGAGCGTTTGAATCCAGGGTTTCCACTAATGGATGGCCTCATGGAAAGGTTTTTTTTTCATGTGTCATTACAAACTCGGGCTATACTTCGATATACTTTTTATTGTAGTTTGGTAGATATGTATTATTATTATTATTATTATTATTATTATTAGCACCGCGTCTTACTACCCGTTCGGGTTATACGCATGGTAAATATGAATAATGTATAAATTAGAGGAGAGGTTCCAACATCCACCTACTGTTTTAAAGGGAAATAATTTGGGAAAAGACATTCACAATACACCTTGATAGGATTCGATCCCCACCTTTCTCAATACTGACACACCAGACTGAATGGGTCACTTTCCGGTACTATAGAGATACCGCGGACGGTCATAGTCTTTGATACATTCACATTAATCCACCATGAATCAAAGAGGACCGCCAGCATAAATTTTCAACGATAGGGTAGTAAGCAAGCGATACATGACCATCTCTAAAGGCCGATACACACATAATGCTAAGCTAAGAATAGCAATGGTTACCCGTTTCACTCCTTAAATCAATGTTGTTTCTTTCTGGTCTGCTCCAGTGAAGTTTATTTATGATGGCGTTCACCAAAATGTTTTGTTTGAATTAATGTTTTAGTACCGAGTAAAAAGAATGCTGCTATTAGCAACTGTTTTGGAAGATCAAGAAAATGTAGGAGGTGGAGGTTTGACTTGTTCAATTAACGCTTCAATTGTAATATAAAAACATTTATTAAATATAATACCTAAATATAATATTACTTAAATACACGTGAAACAAACCGAAAACCAAATTTCAACCCTTCTTTAGTTATTTTCACCAAACCAGAACTACGTCTGTTCAACGCGGAGCCTAAGTTGCGTTATGCGCATGCGCAAAGTAAGATGGCTCAAGATGGGAGATGGAAAAATTGCCCAGCCAGAAATCGGAAAAAAACTTAGCTTGGCGTATAAAGGCATAGTTTAGCTTAGCTTTCTGTGTGAACCAGCACATTTAAATACACGGTACGCTATTTTTCTAAAAAGTTAGTAGAGCAAATCTTAGTTTAGCTTAGCTTAGCTTAACATAACCTAGCGTTCTGTGTGAATCGGCCTTAAAACTCACAAGATATTAATTATTCGTAAAACGGGTCTTACTACAAGAACGAATTATTCGCACTTTTTTACAAATGCATTTAGTTGAGGAATCTAGAGTGAGAGGAAGATTTATTCTTAATTTTGTCAAGGAATAATTGGGATTTACTTATATAAAGCCATTCTTGATAAATGTATCCGGGATTATAGTCAAGACCTCTACGTCACCGGCCCACTAAACAATAATATTACCAAACAAAAAAGACACCGATGCTATTATTCCCTATCAATGACTTAATTTAGCTATAAGTTTATTAAATTTACAATAATAATATTATAGATATTGAGGATATAATACTTGAAAGATCCCCAGATATCAGCTACATTAGGTTAAAACCACCACTCCATATCAACTATCGAGGAGATTTGAACTTTAATCGAATTCTCCACTCCTTGTATAATGTGAATAAATTGTCTACACACCATTCCAATAAGCAATTTGAATCAAACTTCCTGGATATTATTAGTTTTAATAGTTATTATAATGAGAGTTCTTAAAATATATAAGTATTAATATTATTTAAAATCAAGGTTTATCATATTACTTGAAATTATTTTTATGGTATATTGTAACAATAGTTTATATAATCAGCTATAAAACCTATCATTGTTTTGTTTTACAAATGTTTAATTAGGTATTGATAAACATCGTTTCTTAGAACAAATGTCAAATTCATAATTAAAGGAAATGTTAGCAGTAACCAATTTCTTGGAGATAGATGTAGTTTTAAAACAAATGAAATGTGAATATAAAAAAATTATAACTGAAGAAAGTAAATACGTCAATTAGTATAAAGTAAAAGTTTTAAAAACAACTATATTAATATGATTTGTATTTATATTTCTGAAATTAAAATTATCTTTATAGCTAAAATAAAATGTGTTTTCAGATTAAAGTTCAAAGTACTTTTTACATAACATGATAATAAGGATGAGATTAAAATATTTGTCTGTTTGTTCAATTATTCGGTATACTGGGAACTAAAAGCAATTCCTTGCATACATCAAAAATTAAAGATAAAAATTAATTTATTTTCCTATATACATACAAGATTCAATAATTAGAAACTATCACACTACACAATATTTTGAAAATTCTTTGAACATCTTCATATTGGCAGAAAGTTTGTTTACCCATAATCTTATTTATTGTATCATATTTTATAAAATTAGGGAGTGTTCAAAGTTATTAAGTAGGACACAGACTATTTGTATGAATTAATTAGTAAAGCTAATTGTAAAATAATTGATAATTAAGGCCATAAATTGAAAATTTACACCTGTACACGGGAAACGTACCCAGTGCTTTTTGTCTTTGTATCCCAATGCTCTTTTACGGAGTTATCCAGGAGACCTCACATGGCTCTGGGTCTTCTTGCTTACATTTTTAAAGAGTCTTTTAAGGTCTTGTAGAAAATCGTCAGCTACTACTAAGTGATCAAATGATTGCGAGCTATCAGATCGGGTAAGCTTTTATGACAAACGTAGATGAGGGTTTTCCGCATGTCCATCAAAGAGACTGCCTTAATATATAAGTGAAGAATGTACCGGAGCACGGAACCACTCCGTGGGAAGAACATTAGCATAATAAATCACAGATCTCGGGTTTGATTAGAGTTTCAAAATGTTATTTATATACTTAAATAATACATTTGATCAAGTTATCTTTCTTTTCATTATAATACACTATTATATGTGGTAGAATATCTAAGCACATAATATTATAACCAAACAATAATTATGTCTTGACAGTCAATCATTTTTATATTTGCAATAATGATTATTTTCATTGAAACCGGACATGTGATGAATCACCGTGTTTTTCTCACTTTATATATATAATGAGATTAAATTTAATTAAGTTAAAACTAACATTTCCTACACTTACCCCTTAATTTAAGTCATTACATCATTGGGATGTTAAAAAATTCTTACTTACATACTCTATAGCACTGGTAACTTGAAAGTTCATCACCGCACGTAATAAATGTACGCCACGTATCCCTTCATTGGGATAGCTCTAGCCAGTCCACCTCATTACGCCCTATCTCCTTAAGGTTAGTATTGATGTTATCCTCCCATCTACGTTTAGGTATTTCCAATGGTCTATTTCTGTTGTTCTCTCCAGTCAATACCCTGAACACTGTACTACAGAGTGTCCCACAGAAAAGTAGCCCGCCTCCTATATCCAGCAGACGCCTCACTCTGAATTGGAGGAGGACAATCCCCTTGCACCCACATTGTGACATGAAGAATGAGTCAATAAAGCTTTAGACAAGCAGTTGACTTTCTCATTCTTCATGTCACAATATGGGTGGAAGGGTATTAACCTCCTCCAATTCAGAGTGAGGCGCCAGCTGGATATAGGAGGCGGGCTACTTTTCAGTGGGCCATCCTGTAGAATATCCCATTCACGCTGCATATCTGGCCCATCATAATCTACGAGATTTGATTATGTAAACAATGTCTTGTAATGAGTACTGGGTATGTAACTTATTATGTTACCTCTTCAACTCCTAAGTAGTCTCTTACATTTTTTGGATCAAATATCTTCCTAAGGGCATTGTTTTCTAACATCCTAAATTTGTTTTAGTAATGGATGGTAAGATATCTTATTTCACAACATTTGAGAACAACCGATAGAATGATTGTTTTGTGTGTTAGGAGTTTAAAAAAAATATTTATCAAATAGAGGCTACTTAGATTTAGTACTTGAACAGTTCTATATTTCTCCTAATTAATTTAACTTGGGTGTCAAGTAATTTGATGCCAATAATTTAAAAAAGTAATTATTTTTTGGTTTTACGTAGATTATTTCTATCAACCCTATCACATATTTTAATATACTAAAACACATATTACACAATATAGTAGAAATAACATAATATTGCCTTTTTCTGAAATTTTTTCAATATCAGATAAATGAATTATTTGCCATTTTACAGAGTAGATTATATTATTTTTACCAACTGATGGTTTACCTTTGGCGGCACTCTCAATGATGAAATGTGTTTTAATACTCTAAAATTTATTTTATCTATAAAAAAAAGGTAAAGTATCTTTGTAAATAAAATATTTATTGACATTAACTTTTAAGTAAATTTAGTGTATCCTTAGTGGATAGGATTAAAGAAAAATTATTATATAAAACATGATATTATTGAAATTTCATTGTAATATTTAATCATTAAATAAGGATTTTAGGAGACATTCTAACAACCAATTACCTGTTATATACTATACGTAATTTAATTAAAAACAGAAATCGCATAGAGGTGAATATTTTTTGATTATTCACTAGACAAAGGAAAGTTATGGTATGTTAAATAGTGTTTTATTTCATTTTTAAATCAAATATTATTATTATTATTATTATTATATGCACCGGGTCTTACTACCCGTTCGGGCTATACGCACTTATGCTAATGTGTAGTGGTAGGGTGATTGTGAGGTAAAACGGAGGAGCTACAGTTTAACGTGGAATAAGAACCACGGTGAAGGCCTGACATTCCACACATTCACAAGCTATGATTAATACAGCACAGAAGTCTGACACCTTACCCCTAGACCACCAGCTCACAATTTTAAATCAAATATAAAAACGAAACTCCATGTGATTACTGGTTAATTCAGTTATCCTACCTATGTCACTTGTTATCAGCGGGCTGAGACAGGCTATTAATAAAGTATATATGTTTACTATATGTATTTTTCAGTTTTGCCAACATTGTATTTACATTAACTTAGCCATATTAATGGTGGTAGCTGACAGGTAGAAGAGTATTTTATTGTAAATATTGATTTAAAATCATTCATATAAATAATATATAGAAAGAGTTATTACTTGTTTATTAATACTATATGATCGATATAAATTGTCATTAAACTGTTCTAGTAATACTTTTCTAAGCATTACTTTAATTGACATTTTAGTGATTAAGCGAAAGAAAAATATTTTAATAAAAGTACTAAATTTTTTGTTTCGTAGTTGTAAGCAAGAAATAATAAAGTGAAAGAAATACCAAAATTTAAAAGTAATATATTAATAAAAGTATCACCTTATAAATGGCCACAATAAATTATAAAATAAAAAAAATGTGTTTTAATAACAAATAGAAAATCTATAAAAATATTTGTGTAGAAATATAAAGCATTAATTTGGTAAACACGTGTGCACGAACTCCATACTTGAACGTCATCAACCGGTGGCTTAGTTTCGTCGACGCGCCATCTTTATTTTTGAAGTAAAGACAAACCTTCTCTGCACTATTGTATTAAGTTTATTTTCAAGTGAGTTACACACGCTTAGTTAAAAATAAAATAAACATCAAACGTCCCCTTTTATAAGTTAATGTTTCAATAATGTAAAAAAATATAGAATAAAGAAGTTTATTAAAACAAATTATTTGTTGTTAAAGTTTTGACTGCCTAAAGATATAGGAGCTCATTATATTTATGACCCAGATAGTATGTTTTGTCGAAGGGATATATGAGAGCAGGTTTGAATATTTTTGCTAGCAGTAAGCTAACACCACTCCTATTCTGACTGGAATGTATTTGTAAATGTTTATATAATCACGTTAGTCCCAGGGGAATAAGACCATCTAATGTCAATTATATCATTTACTTAATAATAGTCTACGTCAAATCTTTTTCAATATTAAGTTGTTTAAGAAACTATCTAAAAAACCTTTTCTAAACACAATAAATATTATTTGAGAAAATTTAATAATATGGATAATAATGAAAAAAAATATAGGCTACACATTGAAGTTGAGAAATGTAGCCTAGTCCTAGACTATATGAAACATGATGAGATATTTTGACATTTTATATTTTTTATGATAATACTAGAATTTTCCCGCAGCGTCGATTAGATTAAGGTATGTTTAAAAAAAATTGCTCACTAAACAAACAATGTTTATGCAGGTTTATTTGGCGGTCTAGGGGTAAGGTGTGAGACTTCTGAGTTGGGGGCCCGAGACTCAATCCTTGGTCATGGCACTGATTAATCTTATTGCCAAACCCTTCCTTCACCTTTGACAGGACGTGTATTAATCATAGCTTGTGAATATGAGGAATGCCAGGCCTCCACCGTGGTTTGGATCCCACGTTAAGCTGTAGGTCCTCCGTTTCATTTCACAATCACCCTACCATTACACATTAGCGTAATTGTGTAAAACCCAAACGGGTAGTAAGACACGGTGCTAATAATAATAACAATACTTTCACATCCACAGTTTTTATTCACCGTTAAGATAGGATATCACAAATGTTCGTAGGTAGAACTACCTAGATGAAACCGTTAGAGTTAATAAAGATGTATCTTCAGAATCATTAAATTCAATATAAATTGATTATTTCTATTTAAGATTAGTCACACAGAATATATGTATTAATTGAGGAAATAGATTAACAAATTTTAAGGCAAGTCACCTTTGTAAACGACGTTAGTAGTTTTAGGAATAACAGGTTGCTGTTAGAACTATCGGGATCACCCCGCGTACAATAGTCCGTGTAAGAAACATTTGCCTCAGAGATCAATGCCTACCACATTCAGGGTTTGTCCTTGCGATATGTTGATTCTCATAGGATAGAAACCTTATTAAGAAATCACATGCATTTATACTGGAAGGGAAGGTCTGATATGATTATTGCTATTCTTGGTATCATGGACCATCTTCCCTTCGTGCAGCCTGTCATGACAGCAGTGGAGGCTCTTAGCTAAAATTAGTAGGGGTGATGTTCCAGAAAATGCTTAGCCTTTGTTTTAAAATTGTGTAAAAGGAAAAAAACATATAAAAAATTATAGAGGAACTTGATAAAATCTTAGCAAAAAAAACATTTTCTTTGCTTACTTTTACTAAAATTGTTACAGTTTAAGATTGAGCTATTCATTTAAAATTGAAATCCATTCTTCTTGTTTTAATTCGCGCAAAAATTTCAATACATTTCTCCTTGATCTCTGGATGACAATTGAGGACATTTTTCTCCATTGAAAGTACTGAAAGCGCATCTAGTCTTTTTGTTAAATAAAAGAACCGAAAAAAAAAATTAATCAAATATAATATTTAGAAGCATGATAATAATATAACTCTTCACTCTTCTACACTTTATCACATTCAAGAATATGGTACACGGTTTTTAAGCACAGCACACACTGATTAAAAAATAAAGTTCCTTCCACCATCACGCCACTGCCGGCCTGGCAGTCCCACCTTCCTCCCCACCCCTCTTCTATGTGTGCATGCGCTCAACATTCAAACAGCACGTCGCTGGCACTGTGAGGTGCAACGTTCCATACAAAGATGTTTGTATCATTTTCATAAACTTGGGGATGGCTACTGAAGTACTAACATTAAGCTTAAAGAATATATATTGTACTACAAAAATTAAGAAAGAATTAAAGAAAAAAATACTCATTATTTTAAATGTTATCGATAATATCAAGTGTAAATAGGGGGTGCCGCAGTCCCGCAGTGCTATACAGGAACCGCCACTGCATGGTGTGTAGACTGTTTACCCGTGAGCGTTCCTCACCTTACAGGCCTATTTAGGTTCAAATTACGCAGCAGAATTAAAGCTACTCAAATTTTAGTCAAAAGCGTGAATGTATTAAGGGTAGTGTTTAGGGTTGGTATGGTGCTTTGAACTGGTTTAAAATAGTCGTTATTTTATCAGCTGATTCATTTTTGAAATATAATAGCTTGCTCCTAATATCAGGAAACAAGCTTTTCCTATAGAGGAAGTACATTCGGATAAACAAAATTGATTATATCCTTGATATCTTTAATATGATGCAAATGTGGGGGTTATTCAAGAACACCTTACATTCATGTTTTACGAAGACTCCATTGCAAAGTTTAAACACTATTTCGACAAAAATGTATGTTTGTCTTCTTACAGGTCGATGTGCATGTTGGTGGACAGGGAGATTTTCACGACATCTAGGCATATGTAGGAGCGTTTCAGGTTAGTTTTGACCTCGTAAACTCTAGTGAGTTGGAATGAATCACCTGTCATTACTCAGAAGGGTTCCTCAACAGAAACACCTTGCTTTCTATACTGAAAGTCTTTAATTTTCCAAGCATTACATGAAGCAAGTAAGTGTCTTCTCAAAGGTATGTTCAGAGCAAAATTTGTAAAAGGTTTTTAATGGTTGGTTATATGGGATATTAGTGAAGTGAGTTACAATAATTGTTGTAGAATATACTCAATGTCCACGAACAGCTGAATACATAACACCTTGAATAATAATAACTGAAGGCCACCCCTCCACCCCCCTCATTGCTCAAGTTAATACTAAACGTCCCTTGACCCTTATTGTTTTAATTCTATACATACTTAGTAAATTTGATGAAACTATACATCTCCATATTATTGTGAGACCTGAATGATTGTCTATCTCCAATGCTTCATAATGGTTCTTTGCCTAGCGTCCTTTATCAATGGGATGCCATCTACTGTATTTGGGATATACGTCACGGCAGTCAATGCAGCTATTTGAAAGCTATTTGAATAGTTCTCGCTGCAAACACGGAGACAATCAATTAAAACATCGGTATGTGTTGTGTACCATTATATGTTTATTTATATTTGCTTGTAGCTGTGGGTCAATATTTGATTCCGGAATCTTTGAACTTATCACCTAATATGATATTTTTCTTAAATAATAATGGTGTCTGTAGTTGTGAAAGTCCTTGATTTTTCACATCTACAGTGTACACAAAACACTTTAATGTCACTGCTAAAATCCTTGAAGAAATAGCTCATTTTTAAATGGCTCATATCCTTTCTAGTTTTATTCAAAATATTATTTAAAAAAATACCGCATTAAAATTTCCTTCATAGTTTATAATTGATCAGGTGTTTAAGTACAAAATCATTAAAAAAGAATTATTTTTTGGTGGCGTTAATTTGTTTGGCACACAGCCTAAAACATACATGGCCTGGATTCACCAAAAAGTGCAGTTATGTTCCGTTACAATCTAAAAATGGCGCAACTTTGCTCCCAAGATACTCCTAAAGATTATTATTTACGCTATTCCCGTATTCACTAAACAAGGCTCAAACTAGTGGCTATATTATGATGACGTCACCATAAACGACATCAGTGGCGCTCTTTTCGACCAATCCTTATGAAGAATTTACTTTTAAAGTCAAGTTAACTTTATTTTAAATCTATAATAAAATTGACAGCAAATACAAAGATTTATAAACATTTTGCTTATAAACTAGAAAAAAATAGAAGCGGCCTCTTTCTGGATGATTTACAAAAACAATATAAGAACATTATATAGTATTTATTTATATTATTAGTTTAAAGCCTAAATTCAATTATTAAAAGATTTATATAAATTTTAAAATTTATTAAACTAGCAGCCATATTTAGTGACAATATCTCTTAGGACTTGGAGGAATACAAACCTCTTCTTGACAAAGCTTGCACAGTTCAAGGTTTGGTTTTGTAATAATGCAAGAAATGACATCGTTTTGTTTGAATGTAGAAGTTCAATAATAAAAGGTAAGTAAGTAAGTAATTTCTTTGTTACCACTATCTAAATTGAAAAAAAAAAAAATTTGCTTGACAAACGTGTTATTTTAAGTTCGTTATTATTAATTGAAATACAGTTAAATAATTGTATTCTAAGCCATAGCAATAGTATGCCATCATTTAAATTTATTGAAGTGACAGTCACTATTAATTAGTTGCGCCTACTCTTGATTGGTGACAGTTAAAAGGTGCAAATTTGCTCTCAAATTGCGCCTGCTTCATTTAGTGAATAGGGATTAGGGTACATCTCTCAAACTTGCACCGGCGCAAAAATTTACTCCTGTTAGTGAATCCAGGCCCAGGTAAAAATATGCACAGAAGGCTTATAAAAATATCGAATCGTAATCAGTTTAGCAGTTCCAAAGATCTTATGAAACAGACATACAAACCTACAGATTGTGTTAAAAGTAGTAGACAACACACATGAGTAATAAAAAACTCATATTATATTTTTTGTGGTTTTATTTAATTTATCAAATTATAAATATTAGTTAAAAAAATAACCAGAAGTTATAGATAAATATTTATAAAGGCTCTTTAGATAAAATCGTCATTAACTTTTTTAATTAAATGCCATATTTGAAAGAAAAAAACTAAATACGTCACACACATGAGTTAATTTTGAGTTATGTAATATTATCAACATTGTTCAGTGTTATTGAATGACAAAACCAATGGGAAGAAACCATTAGGAAGACTTGACAAAGATGAGAGGATAACATTAGAATGAACATGAAGAGATAGGGTGTAATGAGGTGGACTGGATAGAACTAGCTTAAGATAGGGATAGAATCTATTGAGGTGGACTGGAAAGAACTAGTTCAAGATAGGGATAGAATGTTTTGAGTTCTTCCATACCTAACTGTATCTTATCTCCCTATAGTGCAGCTAAGATTTTTTTGGTTAATTTTATTTTAAAGTTAATTCACATTATTAAATGTATTTAAAAGTATTAAGGTCATTGTTATTTGTCTTGAATATATATAGTAGGATAGCCCGACAGCTCACTGGGGTGTTTTATTATTCAAAGTAAATCTGAAAATAATTTAGTAAATTTACAATTAATTAAGTTAAATATCTTAGTTAATGTATACCTTGACACATTTATCTTGTGCATTTTAATAAGTTGGAATATTTGTTATAGAAAGAAGACCACGTTTTAAAATAACATCCTCAAAGAAGCACAAAAATTCAACAAGGCTAACAGTATAAATAATAACATCCTAAAAATGGATTACGTATAATTATATTTAATATGATGAAATATGGTATTCAACAAAGTATTCTCCTTGTGTCTTATTTTAGTGATTAATTTAAAATTTTAAAAAAGTTTTGTAAATACTTAAATAAACTGAAGTTAGATATTACTAGTGTTGAAATAATGTTCAAAATATGGTTAAAATATATTTACTAATATAAATATAGTTTTAGTTGAAACAATTTTTAAATTAAAATGCTTATAAAATGTAAACTAAGTTATGTTCATTAGGATAAATACTCGAAAAGCAGGTTATACTAATGTTTAATTGACTGTATGCACTTTGTTTTACTACCAGTTTTGGTTATTTTCATAGTTACACCGACGTATTATGAATTTTAATGTTATAGTTTAAAGGAAATTTACCCGCAAATGAGTGCAAAAGAGAATGAAAAGTTATTTATTCAAAAAAATACCCTTGGAAATTTTTAACAGAATTTGACCATCAAACTCTTCATCATAGGTAGCCAAAATTATTTCGAGAGTGAAGTCGTAGAAAAATCTACCACTAAAGAGGTTTGTTCAATGTAGATCCTGAATAATTATTCTCGACATATAACCTCTTACGCAATAGATTCGTTTGTTTTTAAGGCCATGAACCAGAAATACAGGTGAAGGCTATCAAACTTATAAATATGTGCGAGAACATGTTATTTTTTTTATTTAATGATGGCCGTATAGTTCTCATACATTAAAATTTACTAGCAGCTTGGTATGAATAAGTGAGTTTCACATGGGTTTTACTTATTTTTTAAATCTGGAAGGATATAGTCCTTGGATAAATTTGAACAGATCATTTTAATAAAATAAAAAGAGATGGAATGAAGCAACGCTATAACATTAAGTATAATTTTACTGGTTATTAATGGAAGCGAAGCTTGGTGGATAAACTATTATAACAATTACAATCTTGAACGGTATCTATAATAATCAAATGAATCAAAAAATGACACTCGTACAAGAAAGTAAACCCCAGTACCTTTGGCTTTACGCACTAATGCTCTGCCACTAAGCTATCCAGGGGTCTTCCCTTGCACAGGGTCATCCTGCACACGTATTTTAAGGCAGAGTCTGTGATGGACGTGTTAAAATCACATATTATTATATATACGTACTATAAGTATATATATAGTGGAAACTTTTTAATATATGTATGTATACATAAATATACAATTGAACCTTTTAAATATATATATATATGTATATTATCTATTATTTATATATAATATATGTATTTATATACATATATATAAATTTGTAAAATTTTCTACTGGAAAGTGTGTATATTTATATGTATGTATACATAAATATACAATTGAACCTTTTTAATATGAATATATATATATATATATATATATTAAAAAGGTTAAATTGTATATTTATGTATACATACATATAAATATACACACACATTCCAGAATAATATTTTACAAATTTATATAACTTTAATAGCGACTCATCTGTGATAGTGTGTCGATAAGAGTAAAGGCTGACACAGACCCTTGAGATAAATTTCCAGCATCCTATGTTGAACCCATCATTCTTTCGTCTTTTCATCAAAGTAAATGGGACTCAGGTGACTCTTTGGGTTATGAACTTTGAACTCCTGCTGTGACGTAACACTATAAAATGTTAAGATGAAGGCTTTGGCTCAGGAAGATATATGAAGGGTGGTAGTAAAAAATGTTTACAGCGCTCGTAGGTATATCACGAAGGGAATACTCTAGGGGGTACTTTCTAAGGAAGTGTTTGTCTTAAAAATCTAATTTATTGTACGAAAGGCTAGAAGAATTTATTGTATATTCATATATCTATCATAATAAATAAAACTAGTTTTGAAATTTTAATAATACCAATTAAGGTTTTAATAAAATAAATTTCTTGCTGGATACAAATTACTTAGTCCGTTTGGAATTTGAGGAAGTGAGATCTACCCAACTCGTTCAAGCCCTAGAGCGGAATTTTAAATAAGCAAATTAGTGATAAAATCTATCCGGAAATGAGTCTAGTGGAAATCAATCCACTTTTTGATTTGATGCGAAGTTTGAAACATATTTAAATCTGAAAATACATCAAGTGGACTAGGTGCCATTTTGTATTGTTTTGTAGTATTATATTATTGGTGTTTAGAAATCAGAAATTATACTCAGTAAGACTGTATTATGATCCTGGTGGTTCTAGATCGTTAAAGGAATAAAACTTATACCTATTTGTACTTGGTTCTACTCTTTTGATGGTTATAATAAAACAATATGTTACTGAAACTATACCCAATTGGTCAAGGGTTCTATTTCAATTTATTTTAGAGAGTTATAAAGTATTTTTCTCAATCCTAACATATGATCTTAACCATCGGAAATAAGACTTGTTATGACAACCACATGTCAAAACTTCTCTTTTTATAAAGATAAGGATTTTTTTAAATGTTGAAAAATCATAACTATTATTTTTAACACAATAAATTTCATCAACCATCAAGTAACGTTATTGTTAGCAGAGCCAGTATTCACATTTAAATATGCGTTTAGGTTATCTAATTACTTTAAACCAATTGTTACGATAGTTCATTAATAATATTACTTAAAATATGTTATAGAAACAACATTTTACCGTAATTTGACAAGTTTTAATTTTGTATCTTCAAACATTTATATAACTCACTAAAGAAATACAGAATTACAACAATTCTGGTTGGCGATAATTCCAGATCTTTAGATACACAAACCTTCATTTTTGGGATACAGTCTTAGGGCCAGTTGCATAGTGAGACTTAGTAAGACTCATTTTAGGTGTTGTATTAAATATAGGATTGCACCCACATACATTAGAATGGAATGGGACTGTTTCGTGTTCTAGTTTATGAACTGTCTTCTTGTATTTAATATATTATTATTATTAGCACCGCGTCTTACTAACCGTTCGGGTTATACGCACTTACGCTAATGTGTAATGGTAGGGTGATTGTGAGATGAAATGGAGGACCTACAGTTTAACGTGGAATCCGAACCACGGTGGAGGTTTGGCATTCCCCACATTCACAAGATGTCTTGTCAGAGGTGAAGGAAGGGTTCTTTAATCAGATAAATCTGTACCGGGACCGAGGATTGAACCCCGGTCGCCAGCATAGAAGTCTGACACCTTACCCCTAGACCACCGGGTCATATGTATTTAATATTGAACTTCTCTTGAGGAGTGCTAAGACTGTCTATTAAACTGGGTCTTAATATAATTATCGTCTAGTATCGTTTTCCAATGATGCAGTGTAAGTTTAATTAAGAAACCTGTCTTGAAACATTAAAGGTGATTTTTAATCAATGTACCCTTCAATCAGGTATGAGTACATTTCTTCTACAATTCTACCTCATTAGCTTTATCCAATTTTAGTAATAATTCTTAAAAAATCCATTAAAATATCACTGTAAATCAATCCAATACGGCCAACATTCTTACTGGATATATTTCCAGATTTTAATGATGATTAATAGTATTTATTATATTTAAGGGTAGAGTAGTATATCATGCGTTCTAAATAATATAAATAGTCACACTAAACCAGGTATAAATCATTAGTTATGCCAGTTCTTCAACATATGAGCGTTTATAATGGGTTTAATTAAGGATTTATCCTATTTTAAAAGCGTGTTTAAAATTCGGGAATAGGCGACATAACATTTTTCCTAGCTATATGTCATTTGAACAAGAAACTGGACTGGAAGCGGTCACGTTCTCCCAGGAAGCTATTACAGAACATTAATTAAAGAATATATAATAATGTATGTTGGTTATACTCGTATATTACAAATAAACTAATTTAATAAATACATTGAACAAATTATGCTATATTTAATCAATAGAATGTTTATAATTTTATATTCAAATCAATTGTGATAAGAAATTTAACGTAAAAACTTTTGAGTGGATGGTAAATCCAAACGAATAACCAGATCAAAAAGCTTGGTTGAAATAGGTTTAAAAAAAACGAAGGCTAAATTTCGTTAAATTTGGTCTACGTGCTTGACAGTTATCACGGAACCAAATATCAGAACAGATGGACGGATAGGAAGACAAAAACACGGATGAGATTCCAAATGAACAAGATAAAACAGAATCAGACTACTTTTGATCATTTTAAAATTTAAAATATATTTGAAAGCGATGGAAAATTTCAACAATATATTGGCCAAAATTACAAAATAACATTTTTAAACAATTACTTGATTAATAATTTATCTTTTATATGAACGTTTTTATCAAATTAAAATAATTTATTTAATGAACCATAAAAACAATTAGAGAAAAATAGGCTATAGTTTTGGATAGCTTATTTAAATAAAATATCCAATTAAAAATATGTTTATATTTTGTGGTGGATACTTTACAAAGCCATTTATTTTACTAATGGTTTAATGAACCATAGATAATTGAATACACATGAGAGGGTTTGCTATTTATATTATTTTTGAAATATACTTTTAATGGAATTGAAAAAAGTAGCCTCTTTAAATATATAAAATATTTGGTAGATAATTAATTAGTAAAATGTGTTTGAATTGTATCATTGTGGTCGACTATAAGTAGAATTATTATTCACTGTCAATAAAAAAAATTAAACTTTATTATAGCGTAAAACAAATACAAATAATATTAGAATATATATTATATATGCAAATAAATAACTATTTATAAATATTATATATTAATAATTATTTATACATTAACATATATATGAGAGATTCAAAAATAAAGTTAAGACTACGTGAAATTTTAAACATATATTTTACGATTACATTTTTTTTATATAAAAAGCTATTTTGCAAACAACTATTATTTATTCTAGTGCAATTATCATACAGGCTAAACAAACGGAAATGGTGTATAGGCACCCTTTATCTTCCTGAATATTAAAAAAAAAGATTTAATTTATGTTTACAACCTGAAATCTAAGAATTTGGCATTTAATTAATTCGCGTAAGGGGAGAGTGTGATACCAAAACCTAATCAAGATTTGGAACATGCACTCCTGATCATCAACAATTTAGTACCAGGTCTTCACCGTGGTTTGGATTCCACGTTAAACTGTAGGTCCTCCATTTCATCTCACAATCACCCTATCATTACACATTAGCATAAGTGCGTATAGCCCGAACGGGTAGTAAGACGTGGTGCTAATAATAATAATAAAAATTCAGTAAATTGCGTTATAGATTTATTTTATAAGTGACCACAGGAATATCTCCATTGTATTGTAACTTACCACATGAATATAGATAGTAAAACTATTTTGAGTTAGTTGACCTACTGCTATAGGGGTAAGGTTTTAGACTTCTTTGTTGAGGGTGCGGGGTTCAATCCTTGTTCTCAGTACATATTTAACTTATTACCAGATCCTTACTTAAACTCTGACAAGATGTGTATTAATCTCAACTTGTGAATGTGTGGAATGCCAGGCCTCAATCTTGGCTTTGATCCCACGTTAAGCTGTAGGTCTTCCATTTCATCTCACATCTCATCTACCATTTCGCATTAGCGTAAGTGCGTACAATAATATATAATAATATTTAGCACCGTGTCTTACTAACCGTTCGGGTTATACACTTTAAGTACTAACTACGCTAATAGATTAGGAAAATGGGAAGGTTTAATTAAAGGAAGTGAACCCGCATTTGCTTGGAGGGAGGGTGGAAAACCATTTAGGGAAAAACCTCCCACCAGTTCACCCGACCGAGAATCGAACCTTGATCTCCCCGTCCTCAGCAGTCGAGCTTAACACGACTAGCGCGTTAGCCAACTACCCTACCGAGGTGGATAAGTGCGTACAACCCGAAAAGATAATAAGACGCGGTGCTAATAATAATAATAATATTTTAAGTTATGTCTGTATATTCAATTGTGTGTTTTGTTGATTTCCAGTGAATTCAAAATATACTACCTTTTAAGAATCCAAGGTAAGCTATAGGTCCATATCATCACTCCATCTGATAAGCGAGTGAAACAGTATCCAAAACACTTGGCGTAACTAATGAACTTATGTCATGTAGCGGGCATTTAAATTTGCACATATCCGGAGCGGGAACTAGGAGGCGGAAGGTAAGTTAAATATCGTGTTTCTTCGTAAATCTTCGTACGTACATAAAACACCGATGTCGACTAGTTTCCATTTGGTTATAGCATTTGAAGTAGTCAAATGTAATTATGTATTGGTAATGTTTGGGAGTGAAGTTGCGGGCAAATGCTAGTACATAATATGAATTTTATATATATATATATATATATATAGCATCATTCTGGAAGGAAGTATCAGACATTTACAAACGATACTAAAACTAGTCTAATATATTACCACGTAAAGTTATGTGATCTTCAACTGACACTTTTAATATATCAAGTGAGGCATTTAAATTGAAACACCAGTATTCCAAAAACGAAGTATTTTATAAAAAAATATATATTGGTACAAAGCATTTTGATATTTATTGGGGGAAAGAGAAAAGCACTTTCTATTTTCCTATTTGGTGAACGTCTTCAAGGTTATTTCATTGTCAAATGTTTTTTTAATGAAAACTTATATTTATTTTAACATTATTTTAAGCTATATAAATAATGTTTACCTAGAACTTTGTTTTATTAGATTAACTTTTCACGATATTTTATCATGTATATTCTATTAAAATATATTAAAGAACGTGTACATTAAAATTGTATCGATGTGATTGTTTATTTCTAAAAATTCAATATTTATTGACATCCTTTTGAACTTTTACTAATTATGTGCTAAAAATATTGCATTTTTAGTAATACTCAATAAGATAATGTTATAAAATACTCTTAAATACAATGAGTTTTAAAAATTGTAAAAATAAATATCTTCAAAAATTCACGTTTAGTAAAAAAAGAATCCAGTAAAATATTTTTTTAATATAGAGTAGAATGCCATAGAATGTTATAGATTTTCATTCAATAAAATTAAACTTTAAATAACCTTTAATACGTTAAAAAAAATCCAAAATATGTGGTGCTGGTATCTTTCCCTTTCCAAAACATATAACACTTGAACGATGAAATCTATTCTAAAATGCTTCATTTTTGGGATATTCTGATGTCTCAATTTAAATACCTCATCGTATGTGATATTCATACCTACAAAAAATATTGTATAAGACAATACTAAAATATAATAAATGAAAATCAATGTTGACAAAGTTGTTTTCTTTCTTCTAAAAGGCTCTTAAAATATAATTGGGGCACCGAGCTAAAAAAAAACTATTTAAAAGCACCCAGCACAGCTTATTTTAGAGTATGGATTGCTTCCTTCTGTTCTATGCAAATACACATTAATATATATCTTTTTCTTTGTAATTACTTCTTTAGTAAACACAATGTTTAGAAAATCTTGATAGCATACATCAGTTACAATACGTACGATCATTTTTTTTTTACTCCATCTCATTCCGAGTTAAATTCGAAATAAAATGCCAGCACAAACATTGTTTACCATCAACATTACAGTTCAATTTCCAATAAATCATTTTAAATTTTAATCTTGAGCTCTTGCAGTTGGATCAATACTTCCCTTTAAAGAGCAAAGCATAATTTAAAACGGAGACACATAAAGGATGACAAACACAAAGAGAATGGAAATTGAGAGAAATGTAGCGAGATTGGGAATAAAAAGATATATGACACTGAAACATTGAAGAAAAAAGGGAGGAGGTGGGCATATGAAAGTAGAATATGAGGCTTGTTTGCAAATGTCCTTGCGGTTTTTGATCAAGCATTGAATGTTGATTCTCTGGAGAAATTACCACATCAATTTGAGAGTAAGACCAATGTACAACCACAAAAACGGATGATGGAATTGAAAGTGAAACAGGTCAGAGATACAATTAAATAATTACCCAAAGAGATGTCTGATTATACTTTTAAGCATTTGTAAAATTTGTCTTTTCACTTTTAAAGTTAAAGAAAAACCAATTTTAAAGAGAAACAACAAAAACAGAATATCCCAAGTTGTGTGTAATATTGTTCAGATATCTCCAAATTGGATATAAATATCATAAAATTTATGTTTAAAGGAATATAAAATTTAGTAATTTTGTAAGATAATTGACAACTGAAATATTGGATAAGGGGACTGTCTCATATTGTTTAGTTTTCCACACATAAAAGATGAGAGTATGAATCCCAGAAGTAGTGTTATATTTGTTTTCAATAAGATACATTTTACAATATTTTTACAATTATGACCTTTATGCTGGTAGTTTTTTTTAAAAAACTCTGCTTTTATCATACATACTCTATTAGTGTAGATAAAAAGTAAGCCGGAAAAAAGTAAATTGAATTAAAATTTTACTAAATTGTTCCACAAATTATGAAAATAAGAAATTTTTCAGTCTTTAAAATAAACAAACTATTTATTTTTAAAATATAAAATCATATTCTTATACTAAAATAATTCAAGGTTTTTTAATACCTCAAATTTAACATTTCAAATGCTTCGAAATCGATACAAGTAAACCGCGTGTCAGAAACCCATTCCGCTGGAAGCTCATTGTTAGAATTATTTTGCATCCCAGAGCCTCAAGTCATTATTATTTTTTATTTTTTCATTTTCGGATAAGAATTTAAGCACGAAGGAGTACATTGAAACTGGCCTGATAGTTCAACTACATTTAAGACACGATTTGTTATATCCCCACCACTCTCCATTTTCGAATATTTATTCTTCTTCGTGTAGGATCTTAACGTCATGTAAAATTTGCATTTTTTTTTAAACTTCCCTCAAGAGGGTTATTATTTTTGAATGTTTCCCTCCCTACCTGGTCTTCCAGGACTAACCCTTTCCCCGACCGACCATTCTCATTTTTCATATTCTACGTATACTGCAATTTAGTACTTCTCTTGGCAGTAACTCCCCAATGCACAGATAAAGAGTTACTTGAAAATTACTAAAATACTTAGAAAAGAACAAAATATACGGGTATTACTATAATAGTGTGCAGTCTAGCCTGAACATTATCTAAAGGTGAACATACAAACAACAGAGGCAATAAATACAAAAAGTAGAAAAGTGCAGTTGGAGAAAACTTTTATATCAAGAAGACATTACTATCCTCGACTAGCATAATTTGGGAAATCAGGAAAAGGTTCCTAAAGGCTAATGTTTGAAGCGTTGCACTTTACGGAGGTGAAACATGGTTCAACTGATAGGAAAGGATTAGAATAATTTGAAATGTGGTGCTTCAGAAGAATGTTGATGTCTCATAGATGGAGATAATATTAAATAAACAAGTGTTATAAAAATTAAATGAAGAAATAAGATATAGCAAAGAAGAGCTAACATGTTAGGACATATAATATGATAGTTTGACGAAAATAATTTGTAGGAAATGATGCGGAAGATATAAATTCAAAAGGGAGACCAATACTATAGTGCATGATTCAAACACTGAGAGATATTAGTAAAATAAGATAAAAAGATGTAAAAAAATAGATCAAGTTAGGCAATAGCTGAGAGAAACAGCAAACAAATTGAATGATTTATGATCTAATGAGTAAACATAAAGGTATAAACAATATTGCTATAAATATATCTGCTTTGAATAGCAAGAAAACTAAATGCTGAGCTGTTATAGTCTGATTTGTCAGTGATACCGAAGTCAGATCTTGAAAATGAGATGGGTGTACATATACGGCGGTGACCGGGCGGTCTAGGGGTAAGGTGTCAGACTTCTATGCTGGCGGCCGGGGTTCAATCCTCGGTTCAGGCAAAGATTTATCTGATCACCAAACCATTCCTTCACCTCTGACAAGACATCTTGTGAATGTGTGGAATTCCAGGCCTTATACCGTGGTTCGGATCCCACGTTAAGTTGTAGTTCCTCCATTTCATCTCACAATCACCCTACCATCACACATTTGCGTTAGTGCGTATAACCCGAATGGGTAGTAAGACGCGGTGCTAATAATAATAATAATAATAATAATAATAATAATACATATGTTTTACGTAAATTGTTTCTTAATTTTCTCCCGTTCAAATATATGTAAATTTCCTTATTATGGTAAGTTTATACTCCCAAGTCTATTTGTAAAGCTTTTATCTGTGTGATCGCACTTTTCGTGATTCATTTGTCAAACGGCAAAATGCTTGCCTCAATCAAATAAAAACTAATGTCAATCGTAAAAAAAACACAGAAATAATTGATTTATTTTAAAAATCACTGCCTCTAATTACAACCTGTATGCAATTTAAAAAACTAAAACACGATTTTATCAAATATGAAGGAGTTGAGTACATATCTTTTTATGAAACAGTATTTTTTCAATAATGTATATTGAACTTACGACTTTTTCTTTTATTAACTTAAAAATATGTTCAGCTCAGTAGACTCTGAAATAACTAGATTTCATCAAAATTTGTACTTTATAGTATAAGATAATAAGTTCCATTTGTGTATCAAACCCTGGTACACATCTAAACTGCAAACATATTTACTCTATGACACAGAAAGGAAGAAACTAAAAGCGAAGGTGAAGTAACTGCAATTTCTAAAATAGAGTCTGGAAAAACATTTAGTATAAATCATGGTCGATCTACCAGTATGAGATTTGAACCATAACCTCTCCATCACTAATAAACCAGATCACACGAGAATGACGTATTTTCTACCCCTCGCCCACAAGTTGGGATGAAAATTTGGAAATAGTTCAATATTTTTATATTATTAAATGATATTGTACTTGTTTGTTGGGCTGTTTAGACAGCTAACTTCCACATACTTTTAGATCTTTATAGAAATAAACATATTTTGAAGCGACCCAAAATGCCTCCTTGGAAAAAATACACTTTATACACTATCATAATTGATCATATCAAGTAGTGAATTTGAATTAAATAAATATTATAATCCAATGCGCAATTTTTTTCACTACAAAGGAAGCAAGCAGTCTTTCTTTGAAATATTACACTCTAGTCCAATTTTATAAGCAATGCGATAGTGGAAAAACAAAGCGAAGTATAAATATTATCGTAATCTATAATATAAATAATAAAGCGTCTTATTTTAAAAATTGAATTATTTATTGCATGTTTAAAAAATATAATTTTATTTGGTTTTGGTTTAATCAGCTTTAGTTAAACACAAACCTTAGTTAATTTGGAAATTGTTTTTAACATGAAGTAACATAAAATAAACAAACCGGTTTTAATTTTTTAAATATTGTGATAACTTGACTTACTAGTCACTTTAAACTTTGTTTTCAAATAGTTTAGAATATACATGTGACTTGTATTACAACATTAGAGTAATACAAAAGTATGTCTTAAAATTATAAAATATGTACTGATACAGTCAGATAATTTATTAATATATATGATTTTGGAATGTATGTGCTTATAATTTATATATATCCATAATGCTCGTATGGACTATTCCAATCCAAAACTAAGTTATCCAGAGCTAGGAGAAAAAACCCAGATTAGAAATTAAATTATTCCAAGTGCATTCAGTCGGTGCGGGAACCTGGGTCTCTGATATTGACGTCAAACTATGTCTGCCCTCATAACAACTATAAACTTAAAAATGCTCTACAACGAATTATGTACAAGCCTGAATAATATATTTAGACGTATACAGTAGGTTTTGTACTTGTTTTCCTACTAACAAAAAAAAGTCAGTCCTAAAAGTTAAAATAGTGCTTCCCATGAAAAACACGATTTTCATATAATATATATATATATATATATATATATATGGTGTGGGAGAAAGACCGAGAGTAAACAAAACATAAATCTGGTGCTGCAAGCGTCGGAAAAGTAACCAGATTTATCTTAAAATATTATATTAAAATCGAAATAATCTATCAAACTGGAAATATAATTTAAGCGAAAGAATTAAGATAGATTTTTACTTATTTTTTAAAGGTGAATATGAAATATTAAAAAATATTCCACCTATATTCCCTGACCAAATATCATATCTTTAATTTCCGAAACATACATATAAACTGCTAATAGTATTTTAAGATTAAGAAGATTCAATTTGAGTTAATAATTATATATATGTGTGTGTGTGTGTGTGTGTGTGTAATGTGCAAGAATTAAATCAGATATTAAAAACAATGTTTGGATACAATTCAATATATATTTCTTTTTCTTAGTTAACCAAACATATCATTTTACTTAAAAAAAATTTGTTTTAATAGGAACAGCGTCTTACTACCCATTCGGGCTATACACACGAAATAAAAAAATTTAATTTGCGAAGCATTGTACAAACCTATATGGGCTATGAACACAAAATTAACTATTAGAACAGGAAGTATAAAGGAAAATTGACATGAAATATGCCATCATTAGAGAAAAAGAAGCATTGAAAAAAAGTTGTGCGAGGAGCCTCACTAAAAATTACTGGGATTCAAAAGTCATAACTCACAAGAAGATCAGGAAACACTGATATGTAGTCCACGTGACTTTTAGTTGAATTGTTTGCCAAATTTCTAGAAATTTTCTTAATAGTCTCTAATGCTTTAACTTTGCTCAATTTTACTGTATCATGGTGGACACCTTGTGTCTGTTATGTGTCAGTATATTTTGTGCTAACTATACCTATAGTGAGTGGGATGGAGGTGTCTTGTTTCAGATGGATAGCGAATGAAAAGGATTTGTGACACTACAGGAAACTTTCAAGGTCAAACTACATGTTGTTTATTTTTCTATCAAAGGAGCCTCCTTAAGTCACGCTAAATAATTTAAAATCCGCTTGATCACGATTCGTCCCATCATGATGATAAGTGCTCATTTTTGATTGTATACAGTTGCAACATCTGTTGACAAACCGAAAGTAGCTGCTTGTGGAAATATTAAACAGTTTTTTTAACGGTTCTCTCCTTGACATTTACAGTGATATTATATTCTTTTACTTTAACATAGCTCAAATGAACAATACACAACTACTACTAATACATTTATTTTCACCAACTTACATCTAACTAAATAAAAGTTGGATTTATTAACTTTAATTTTCCATCACACACACCGAACTTTACTGAATTTGACCTAATATTGAATTTGGTGGTCTTATACAAAATAAACTGAGCTGTGATGAATGTATTGTATTAGATTTAACTCTAAATTGGAATAATAAAAAATCAATTTCCGACCTTCAATTAAAAGATTTATATATGATTAAAATATAATCATGGGAATTTAAAAAATATCGAGTCTTATAAAAACTATAAATGAAGGACAAATATTGTTCACCAACATAAACTTTTACTATAGGAAAACTTTTAAACACAGATTTGCAAAACTGGTTCATAAAAATCTAGCTTATCATTATTTTTATAATAAATTTATAAAATAATACGCCATGAAATCATAGTTTACAAGAATTTTTATTTTATAATCTATTCCTCTTTAACTCGTGAAATGATCACTAATATTTCATTTAAATAAGACGCCTATTAAATAAATAAATAAATAAATATAAATAGAATGAAATTAAATGTATGCTTTCATGAATAATATATTATTTTATTTATGAATTAACCTTTATTACAGGCAATATAAGTATTTGGATGTGTAATAAAGTCGTTTGAGGTAATGTGTGTGGTGGTAAGACGACTGTAGTTTGCGGCTTCCGATGACGCAAATTATTTTGACAAGTACGTGGTATTTTAGAAACTAAAAGTATATTATTTTCTTGTATTACCACCCTTCTGGGCTGTCTAAATATTTGCAAGAAGTAGGTAGAAATGAGGAAAGCAGAATTTAGAGGATTTATAACCACATTTGTCTAGTAATAGAGTGGAAATTCATTTATGAAACATATTTGTAGACATGTCTGGGATTAGATAACCTGTTTATCCATCAACAGAAAGCCAGATGAGACTAACGGGTTTATTGGTTGCCCGCTGACGTATTACAAGGTTTGAACTAAACACTGTTAATTGCTAATGGTTTGATAGCCTTACTCCCCATTCTATGCTTAACTAAATATAAAAATACGGACCTAGTTGTTTATTTTTTAATAATTATCTATAAAATTGAAAACAGTTGGTCCCAGATCGGCCTGTCACATAGTATAACACAAAACTTGTTTTATTATATAGTAATAATTAATTGCAGATAATTAATATCTCTCAAAAAGGCTTAAATATACATGATTTAATAATATATTATCAATGGATTTAAAAATAATAAAATAAACCATTAACTAAAAAAAATCTAATTCCATTTGGACTAAGCTATTCTTGTATTCTACCAAAAAAATATGCCCATTTTTCTTAATATCAAAGGAAGTTTCAAAGGAAGCTTTTTATGTTATCTTAAAATTTTCCCACGGTATTATTAAAAATATAATAAATACATCCTAAGCTAATATGCTAGTAGCTAATTTTACTCTTATGACATTTTAGCACATTCAACCTCAATTATGTTAAAACATTTTTTTTTATTTCTCCAAATGGGATTAAGTGCTTGAAAAAACTACCTGCATTTACATTACAAAATAAATTTCCAAGGTCTAGTTACATTAAACATTTCTTATGAAATGTTTGCTTTCAAGGAATTCTAATAATTAATTTAATCAAGTTTATAAGTCTAGTGGTAAATGAAAAGTTGTATCTTATAGATTTTGAATTACGGATATAAAGGTGTCCTTTAAATCCTACCAACAGTCTTAAAGTATAATAAAAATTTCAAATATAAAAAAATCTTTATTTTAAATCTTCTCTAATCAAATACATCAATATGACTAACCTATTTTTAGCACCACGTCTTACTACCTGTTCAGGTTATAATCAATCATATGTATAAATTAAACAAATGGGCTAGGTATAAGGAAGGCTAAATATAGAGGACGTGTAGCCACGTTTTCTTGGAGAAATAGTTGAAAATCTTTTAGGAAAATACTCAGTACATCCGACAGTGATTATTACCCCAATCTCTCTTTGATCATCAATCTATTCTAACACTAAAGTGACACCTTTGATAGTGTGGAGACTGAAGTAGTTGAATGCTATTTAAATCATTTAAATAATTATATTAATCAATTCTTAATAACCTTCTTTTTAGTATTTTTCCTAGTTAATGTGTATTTTACTTTTAACAAGGGGTGTTTTGTGGTTTTCGATGAAAGAAAACCTATATAAAATGTATATTTAAGATAGACTTATTAAAATATGTAATTTCCCTAGATTTGAATTTTATATAAATTAATGCTACAGTACTATTTCAAAATAAACTAATGTTCTTTCTGTGTAAATATCTTCAGATATAAATAAAACAAATGTGTTTATCATATATTGCAAAACACTGTAGAATAGTTTTCGAGAGAGCTGGTGTGATTTATAAGTCTAGCAGCTACCCCCTTATTATTAAACCAACGGTTGGGGGTGGAGGAAAGAAGGTTTGGTGGAGGGGGGGAGGGGTGTAAGAGGGTAGAGGTTATTATGGCAAATTATAGGCAGAGCCAAGAAGTTATTTATATACTTGGATGTATGGTGAGAGGTTGCCCCAGAAAACGAAACACTGATAAAATGGTCGATACGAGAGGAGAATCTGCCGCTACTTGGCTAAAGGCGTTCTTTCTATTTTATCGTTCACAACATTCGTGATGAGGAAATAAAAAGAATCCTAAACTCTTTAAGGCGTCCAAATAAAATTTTCTATATATATATATACATATTTCCCTTCGCCTGTTGTTTAGCTTAGAAACTATAGCTTCCTTACATAAAAAATACCTTAAATTAGATTTTTTAAGAGTTGCTGAAAGAAATAGTATTTTATAGGCATTCATGGGATCTACCTTTGTAATTATCAAAATTTGTTTATTTGGCATTAATGGAGTTTATCTATGTAATTATCAAAATTAGCAAACTTACATTTTATTTTAATATTAGTCTACTAAATAATAATGATGGTCAAATAGGTCTAAATCTTAACTCCAAACATTGGCTAAGCAGTTGAACTTTTCCTGAATTATCTACCGTTTTTATTAGGAAAATTATGGTATATTTTATTTTAATTAAAGCATCACCATACCTACTACAATATTGTTTCATATATATTTATATTATAATAGTATTCAATCTATTTAAAATATAATTTTTTGGCCCCTTGGTCTACCGGGCTCCTCTCGCAGTAAAAAAGACAACTGATGATGGGGATAACTAGGTTTGAATCTCGGTCGGGTGTACTGAGTGTGGTTTGAAAAAATATCAAATCTGCCTCCACCCAAATGCGGGTACACCTCCTCTAAATATGACCTTTACAACCCCTAAAACACCACCATAGATTGTACATAGGTGTATACCCCAATAGGATAGTAAGACGTGATACTAAACAAAAAAAAAGTTATGTAAATATGTGTAAATCCTGAATATTATGTAAAGCTGAGATAGAATTTAGAATGAATATGCCGTAATTTGATTTGTGGGAGAATGGTAAACAATTTAAGAATGAACCCTCTTATTAAACAAGGCCTGGATTAAATCCTAAACCCCTTTTTTTTGGCAGTTCATTATAGTGTGAAATTGTTTAATTTTGACCATACGACCGTTGAAGTGGATGTATACAAAGTTCTTTATCATTTT
This sequence comes from Timema californicum, assembly GCA_902141385.1. NCBI lineage: Eukaryota > Metazoa > Arthropoda > Insecta > Phasmatodea > Timematidae > Timema > Timema californicum. The sequence continues at coordinate 212,456 of CABFOW010000411.1, forward strand.
CAATATTAAATTTTTTTTGCGTTAATTAAATTTTTTAGGTAAAAAAAGGTATTTTATATGCAAACACATATAGATTAAAAAGTTAAATATTAAATTAGTAGTTTTTTAATCATAAAAATATAAAATTTTGCTCATTAGGTGTTTTTAATATTTTGCTTTGATAGCTCATTCAAAAGCCACTTTATTAGAAATTATCAGTAGGCATTAACTTCAAGGTTAATTGAAAATTCAAACTAATCATTTTTATTGAGAATGTTCAGTTGTAAAGAAGTTAATATATTAGTGATTGATATCACCCAAAAATTGTTTGATGTACAAACACAATCAAGTAGAGTGAACAACTTCTTATAAATGCAAGTCACACTCGATTAATCAAATATCATTGCTCCCACATTCTCATTTTCTTTTGATAGAAAGTAGATAAAGCGAGAAATGATTCTTAACTTTGCCTGAGGAGATATACACAGTTCAACTTTTACAGCAGATTTTCTAGTCAGGAGGGGCAATCAACATAAACTATGTTCATCTAATTAGTTTTCATATTACAGAATTCACATTACTTTTTTGGTTAAACCATTTTGACAAACTCAAGCAAATGAATAGATAAATAATATTTAAACTACACACATGCTAGTGTATATGTATATATAATTGTATATTAAATTTATTTGCAATTGGTTAGTCACTGTGTGTTTCTTTTTTATAATTGGCATATGTCTTTATATTTATTCCTATTTACGAATAGACACAAATGTATTCCTATTTTATATATATATATTTTGTATATATATATATATATATATATATAGTCCTTTTTATAATAGGTGTGTATATATATATAGTGCTTTTTTATAATAGGTATATATATATATATATAT
>CABFOW010000411.1:213429-225116 GCA_902141385.1 Timema californicum
TATATATATATATATATATATATATATATATGACAGTTTAAGCCTGTCTACAACAAGTTTATTCTTGGTTTAACAAGCCTAGTTTAACCTAACCTTCATCTGAAAAGATCATGAAAAGTTGGTCTTTGTTTATTGAAATAAGAATTATTGCTGTTAGTTGCGTAAAAGTAAATAAAGTGAGAGTGAGCAAAATTAATTATGTTTTAATTAAAATGAACTCTAAAGCTTCGTATGGAGGTACAATTTGGCTATGGCTAAAAATTGGCTTGGGAATATAGACACCCCCCATGTTCACGGTCTGACTTTGTAACTAATAATAATAATTGAAAGCCCATGTTTACTGGGAGCTTCCTCCGTTTTAAAATAAAGGGGTATGTCAGTGTTTACAGCTGCAAAATCTATTAACGGTAAGAACCACCTACATTCCCTTGAGGCAAACCTGTTAAAATTGTTGCATATATTAGCTTTTCAACCAGTTTTTCCCACTTATAGGCAGGTTCTATAACAAGGGCACTTTTTGTCTCTATAAGGAAAACCTCTTTTCGCTTTTTGAGGTAATTGTATTAAATTTGGAAGAAGTTATAGGAAATGTGGATAGAAACATATTATAAAAAGGGGACAACCACAATATGACCTTCACAATGAAAAGAAGAAAACAGTTCACATTTTAAATTGCAGCCATTGGACAAAGAGGTAGCGGTTGCCTCAAAAAGAAAATCGATCATCACCACCCAATCCCCTGATAGAAGTTTCATTCTATCGGAACTCATCAGGGAGGAGTGTGAAATGCCAATGACAGCAATGCAAGATGTGAACTTTGTTCTTCTTTTCTTTTAAAGGGAATATTGCTTTTGTTTATTTTTTATGTGTTTCTATCCACCTTTCTTATACATTCTTCCTCACATAATACAAAGGCACTGTTTGGTAATTAGGTGCCCAAGGAGCATTATTTCATTGCTTATTTAAGTTCAACTTGTGTGACAGTATTCCTGAAGGCATCACACTATTTAAAAACTCTACTGGATTGTTGCATTTTTTCCCGCACACCCTTATGGTCAACTTAGCTCACACTAATAACAAATAACTCCTAATTTATTTGTGCAACTTTGTTACTCGGTGGGCCTTTCGAAACATAATTTGGGCTCATATCAGCCTATTTCCAAATATTTAGTGAACTACTAAGTATTGTGTCAATATTGTATCTTTATATTATTTCATGCAAGCAGTTTGATGGAATATATCGGCATCAGAATATATTATTTCATGTCAATAATCTTAAGAGTTTTAAGTAAATATCACTATTTTATGATTATAAAGATAAAAAATATGTGTGGTGAACCGTACAATTTATTTTATTAATTATTATGATAACAAAACAAATAGGTATAGATATATCACTGTATAATGATTGGCAATTCTTCTTTAGATTTTATACTTTAATTATTTTTATAGTTTCTCATTGCATTTAAAGTTCAAATATCCTGACAGTGAATTAAAATGGTGTAGCAGAAACTTTTATTTTTTATAAACTTTCATGTTAAAACGTTTCGCTCTGATTTTGAGTGGTTTATACACACATTTACCTCGTTTCAGCTTTATAACTCATTGAGAAGTACTAAAAATTGACATAAGAGATATATCATCCGATTTTTATTAATAACGAAGTATAAAAACCAATCTGACCAATTTGACTTATTTTAAATAAAACAATATTCCATATTTATTTGAAGTAAATAGTTATAATAATAATAATAATAATAATATATTTCACTACCCTTAGTAAATGAAACAAATGAAGATGTTTTGGATCAACGAATAACTTTAAAAATGCTTAAATGTTTTGCAAGAAAAATAATAACAAAAAAAAGGTCACCCTTAGTTTCCATGAGTCTTCTTATTGTTTCTGTGGTGGCTATAGCTCACCCTTCTCACCGTAACCCCTTTGTTATACTCTCTTTCTTATTGAACTTTTCTTCTTTTGATGGTAAAAAGTTGCAAAACAAAGTTCGTTAAATCGATTGGGAGCATGTGGTTGACCTACTTATTGGTTCGAAATGACATTTCAAATATTCTAAAAGATTTCCAACTTTTAGAATATTGTCTGTATGCATGCCAGTATACTAACAAGGTTATATTTTTACTGTAGGATGTTGTGACCTGGGTTTTCAGTAGGCTTTGGAATTTTAAAACTTTTCTTGGTTTATATATGACTATAAAAATATTTCCTCTAATCATTGTTTATTTTCTCAACTATTTTTTCTATATGATATAAAACCATTTACATAAAATGATCCATAATTTCAAAATTTTTAAGTCACTGATTTTGAAACAATAAAATATAGATTAAAAAAGTTTAGCTCCAATGTTTAAAAAAACATAAAACATGTCTACAAGTTTGTGTATCAAAAACAAGAGTCATAGATGCCAATTAAAAATTACAGATAGCTAATAAAATTTAAACATATCAATGACGTGCGTTCACCAACAAGCTATACAGACTGGATGGCCGCAGCCAATAGCGATGAAATTGCCAACATTTGCGGACAGAGGGAGTCATGTGGTCGGTACTTCAAGCTCTGGACGTTAATCTTAGTTTTATAAATCAGAGCTGATATTAATTCCTTATTTAAGTAACTCCTCATTTATCCTGGTGAGGCTGAGTTTGAGCCAGTTCCAGAACCACATTTTCAAAGATAATTTTTTTGTTATGTTGTGGATCCAACCCGAGACCTCTAGATCCGAAGCCAGGAACTCTTACCATTTAAAAACAGAGACGGTCATTATAATTAAGCTAAAATAAAGCAAAATAGATTAAAACTAGGTTTAATATCATACAATGACAATTTAAATGGTTGTTAATTACTTCTCTGACGCAAAATTTTCTAATATAATAATGATTATTTCTGTATTATATAAAGACAATAAAATAAAAAATATACTTCATGCGTATCTTAAACATCTATGTTTAAAATTTCACTATTGTATTAAATATGTATTTAAAGTTACAAGGCATAAAAGTGACATTGCCAATAATGTAAGAAATGTAAGATTGTCAACCAAATAAAAGTTAGTCTTATTATCACTGAAACAAATGTGTTTAAACTAATATCATAAATATTTATTCTTATGCAAACTTATTCCATTTATTTGCACTATTATTCCACATTACAAATCAGCTGTCAATAAAATGGTAGACTTATTTTCTAACATAATTAATTAGCAGTATTAATTTTTTACATTTGAGAACGAAAATTGGTTGACTACATAATGAATGCATTTCTTAATAAATTATAAAATACTAAAAATATTAGAAACACTATACAAAATTTAATAATTTAAAAAATAATAATTATAAACTATATTGAAACAAATAAAAAACAATGATTTGAGCCTAGTTTTTATATTCAGAAACTTAATTTACAGCATTATAAATTCTGATTTAATTAAAATAATGTTTATAAATTTGATTACTTATTACAAAAAAAAAAAATTTGACATATTTAAGAGATAAGAAAATTTGAGCAGAAGTTTAGGTTTATTAATATATTGATTCCCTTAAAACCAAGGCTGAAGTAAGTTTATCTAGAAAAAATACTTAAGCTGTAAGAACCAAATACTGAAAAAATAATCACATTAAGGATTCACAAATGTGACACTCAAATATATTAATATTAAATTGTGAAGATAGTTTGCTATTTCTGAACCGAACGACATCTAGTCTCTCTACCATGTACCATGAACGGAAATTATTCAATTTTACAAATAATATATATTTTTATCAAACCGAGATTCGAGTCCATAATCCTTTAATCAACAGTCATATGCGCTACCGATTGGGTAAAAGGGTTGAACAATAATTTATTTAATTGGTATATTTAACCTTGGATCTGATAACAACATTTTTTAAATCTGTGCCGGGACTGAGGATTGGACCCCAGATTCCTAGCTCAGAAAATTGTCACCTTACCCCTAGACCGTCAAGTCCACTGTTAATAGCCTTGTCTAGGAAGTGGAAATGAGTGAATTGTGGTCATAGGAAGCGAACAATCCCAAAAGATTAAGGTGGGGATCTATGTGGTGTGATAAAGGGCCGGTTTTCTTTAAATTATTTTAGCAAAACTCTTTTTTCATCAAAATAAATAAAATATTTATTGATTATAGACATAGAGATTAATATTCTTCGTATTGTGAACTCAACAGTTATTGAATTTAATGTCAAGGATGTCATGAAATTTAATGACATTTTTTCTCCTTATTTAAAAGTTTCTCATCTAATTCTGTTATGCTCATTAAATTTATTAGGGAACTGTTGGCATCATCTTGTGAAGAAAATTAAGCTCTATGTTTGTACTAAAACAACATTTAATTTATTTAAACTAACAAATTATTTTATTTAAAAACTAGACTTTTTCTTTGTGTGCTTTGCCCCTAGCCCTCAGTGAGTGTAAACTAATGTAATTTCAGAGTTGCTTTGAACGTTGATATATTTTTACAATTTTATGATTCTAGCTGTCCCATAAGTGTGTCAGAAAATTTAAAAATATGTGTAAAATGTGCATAATGTATCTAAAATCAAAAAATCTTGCTCTGGTGCAATCCGTTTTTTGATAGGTCTTACCGTTTACCCACATGAGGCCTCCAAAGAAATGTCCGCACTGAATTTAAATCTGCTCCGTGATTTTGAATTTGTTTGGGGGTTAAAAACTTAATATTGGTTCAGTTGTATGATTGTGTATTATTGTTTATTTTGCTTTCATTTTTTAATATAAATACTATACAAAATTATCTTAAGATTTGAAGATTGTTCATTGACATTTACAAAAGCTAATAAAACAATTTGAATAATTTTATAGTCTTGGTCATGTGATCTGCAGATAAAAAATCAATATTTAAGATAAGAAGTCCTAAATATTAATAATTTCTAAAGTATATTTTAAATACCATCAATTTTGACCGCATAAGAAATTATTTAAAATTACTAAAAGTTCATAGCTGAATTTTGACTTCACGCTCATTATTTTAAAGTGTATAAGTTTTCTTGTATAAAACTACGATCTGTTAAGTAATAAAAAATGGCCACGGTTTCAGGTTCGTAAACAGTTCCAGGTACATTCTTTTTCTTCGTCTGGCGCCTCACTGGCGTGGATGTAGGCTACAGCAATGCGGTTTTTCAGCTTCCTCGGCTGATCTGCACATACAGCTGAATATACCTAGCAGGGCCAGCGGGCGGGCCGGTAGCCCACGTCTAGCGAATCAATATTAACCTCCAACTCCACCCAACTACCCTCCACACCCATCCCCCACTTATTCCACCCCTTCAAACCCACCGCTATGAAAAAAAAGTAAAAAAAAAGACCAGAAAAAAAGTCCAATAGCTTCCCAAAATGTACCAAAACGTTTGTAAGTTCTTTTATCTTTTCACAAATGACCAAAGGTTAATTTCATTTTATTTGGTTTCATGTTTGTGTTCTTACGGTGTCTCAAAACTATAAAATGAGAACGATACTAAATATCTTTTAGCGTTTCAGATTTTCTATGTTGGCTTTTTTTTTTCAATTTTATTTGGAGCCACGTCCTACTACCCATTTTAGTTATACGCTTAAGTACTAATTACGCTAATGTATTATGAATTGGGTAGGTTAAATTTAGACTAAGTGAACCCGCATTTGCTTTGAGGGAGAGTGGGACACAATTTAGGGGAAAACCATTCCCATTTCCCCGAGTGAGATTCTAAACTCGATCACCCCATCTTCGCCAGTCTAACTCAACATAAAACTAGCGCGTTAGCTAACTATTTCACGGAGCTGGGTCCTTTTGGCTTCTTAATTAACCGTGAAGAGGAAGTAAACTTGTTTTTTTTCTTTTTACTTATTGCTTCTTATTGTAATTTTATTAAAACTCTACTTTTTTTCTATCATGTATTTGTTTTGGTTATCCGATTATATTAAATCCTCTGGTGAAATAGGGTCAAATTTTAAATAATATGTACCTAAATTAGAATGTATGGTAGAGTGAGTAACCATAAAATAATATATTTGAGTTAGGCTCCAAACATTTAGTCAGACACTGGACGAACACGCTATTACGTGATTTAAGACATCAAGCTCACTAAATTTAAAAAGTAGATCTCTTAAATTACACACGCTTTAAAGTTCTAAAACAGTTTATCGGAATTTAATTTCACTAACTTTTTTTATTTTTGAGTTCTTTCTTATAAATAAAAAAATACAAACATGAGGAATAGTCTTCCTAAAAGTTTTAGTTAATGAAAATAAATCTATGGCCAACTATTGAAAGTTTGTTCCTGATAATTATTATGGAGATCAAAAAACCAATTATCTTGTCGACAACGATATTAATGAAACTTTTTACCATTTTATCGAGTTTTTTTAAAATTCAATTAATCACTGTATATTTTTAAAACCAAACCAAATAAATGTAGGGACTTTTCACAAGTGTAATGTTTGTCCATTTATTTTTAAACTAAGTGTTGATACATTTAAAAAAAATTAAATAACTTTATGTAAACAAAATAAAATATCAAAATATGAATATCTGGTAATACATAATTTCTTCTAGCTTCATATTTTTTTAAATACAATTAAATTTATTAAATTAACTAAATTCATAGATTTTTTTAATGGATAATTATATTGGTAGTAAGCATATTCAACCTAATTGTGAAGACGGTATTACCAAAACATATATTTGTTATCTATCATCGCGTCTTACTACCTTTTCAGTTAGTAAGCATGTACAGATAATATCGATTCATGTGCGAAGCAGCTGAGGTGTCGACAGTAGACCTCAAAACAACACAAATATCCTTATGAACGTATGTCCTATGTGGGATGTTTCCTGGGATATGCCCTTCAAAGTTTCTGCTTGAATTGTTTATAGCCCTATTTGATATAGCCCTGTTCCTGTCGCTGCAGCCCTGCCTGTGTACCGGCAGTGATACGTCAATTACAATAGGTGCAACAGGGGTGTATCAATTAGGGCTATTAACAATTCTACCAGAAATGTGGAAGGCTTTGTCTCGAAAGCAATCGAGCTTTGGACATATGTTCATAAGGGATTTCTTTGTTGTTTTGAGGTATACTATCCAAAGCCAGGTTACTTCTCCAAAATCAATGTACCCTTTATAGTAATTGAGTTAGTGGGATATGGATAAAGAAGGTTGACTTTAGTGGAAATGTACCCACATTTGCATATAGTGAAAGTGGGGAAACCATTTAGGAAAACCCACCCTCAGTATTCCTTACCGTAATAGAACCATGCTCTCTTCCTGTAATATGCAGTCTAATCTATTGCAAGAGAAACACATATATAGATTTTTAAATTGGTGATTAAATTTCCATAGTAAGATCATAGCTCAATCAAAGATGAATGAGGTGAATGTAAATTAAAATATTAGATACATCGTATTTAGTAAAATATTAATTAATTAATTAAATGTATTTAAGTGATTTAAACTATTTAAAATTAAAATAATGACACTATATTTTTACATTCTCTCGACATGTAGATAATATTAAATTAAAAAATAGTATAATATAATTCACTTATAAAATATGGAAAGACCTATACAATTATATATTTTGCTTTCGTGGCAAATTAATTAAAACTCGTGTTGCATTCAATTATAACAACTATGAGAAATTAATTTTTTTTTCACTTAGTCCAATTAACTATTTGTTAGACTTTACTTCATATTAAAAAAAAAGCGAAATAAATATTACACGGTATATTATGTAGCGTTGCTCTCAAATTAATTTCTGTTATAAATTACTTTTTTTATCATTAGCCTTTACTAAAAAAACCAATTTTGAATCTTTTGAAGTCCAGTATGTCAATGGAATGAATAATGTCACCAACTATGGGATGGGGGGCTTCATACAAAAATAAATGAAGGATTAAGTGAAGCAATCACAAAAAAAAAAAGATTTGTACATTTTGTTGGTTTGCTTGAAAAGATACCAATAGGATAATCCAAGAGTTAAAATTATAAAAAAAAAACTGTGCTGCTTTGCAGTGGGCTAAAATAAATGTCAATCAAATAGGTTAGAGATGATACATTATATTTTAAATAGTTTATTTAAATCTATTTAGATTTGAGTTTGCAACCAAGAAAATATTAAAAAACCTAAATCAAAAAATTAGAGATAATATAGTAAATACCTTCTCACCCACTTCAAAGGCTGCATGTTCTAAGGCATCATTCTCGCAAAATACTACACCGTAATGATCCGTAGATCGGAGTTATAATCCCTATCGTGCGTATTGAAAATTATTTCTCGAAATATTTTTCTACTCTCTCTCTATCTCTCTCTACAAATCGTGAATACACTTCCTCTAAATTCAACCTTCCCCATCCCTAGTATTTTAGCAAATTTAGTAGTTCGAACGGGTAGTAAAACGTGGAGCTAATAACAAAATTATATATCTTTGCATGGTTACATAATATATTAATTTTAAATCTTCATGATTATTAGATAAAATTATATAGTGGTTGCTCTTTTAGGCTGTGTTTTATAAATGATAAACTATTTATGGTATATAATAAATTAATTTAAGGAATATAAAAGGATACCTTGTGAAAAAGTTTTCACCCATATCTGATGAATATCTCGTTAATCTACTTAAAATAAATTTTAACAATCTCATCCGTAAAATATTTTATGTAAGCCACGCAGACCATGTATGTATAAATAGTTATAAACGGGCAACTATGCTCGCGGTATGAAAACGAATAAATCAAATATCTTTACCGGTCTCTGGGTTCTCATGGAATAACATGTTTCTAGGTATTTATTTTTTTAATCTAGTTTCTAATTGAGACAAGAAGTTCATGTTACAAACGGATACCTACTAAGGAAAATTTAAATAATTTAAAGATGAGGAAGCTATTCGATCAAATAATATGTCATTTGACTAGTACACAGGGAAATTTCACAAACTACACACATTTTAAAGAAAAACAACTTTATTGCCTCAAACCCCATAAATATCCTAGTAAATATAGTTTTTGATTAATATAAATATGACAAAGACCTCTTTTAAACATAATTTAAAATGCATTAGAGATTTGCCATGATTGTCTAACAGCACTAACTCCATTTGAGTTAAAATTGGGCTTTCTCTATATTTACCATTTACCCTTCACTTACTAAAATATATAGATGGGTTCAAGAATAGACTTAAAGATTATATAAAAATAGATGAAGTGACAAAGATAGTGCAGAGTTAAATGGTAAGCATTTTGATTAAAATTAGTTTGGAAAATATTTTTAACTGGATAAATAATATTTTCATTGAATTAAGATTTTCAGACAACACTCATGGACTAGAAAACTATCTCCTTCTGTCTGTTTTTTCAACTATCAGTAGAATATGATTACGAACCACTGCCATAAGTACTTAAAACATATTTTATAACTAACTTTTACATCCATACACCCACTTGTGAAATCAAGTATGGATATCCTATATGGGAATTGGCCTAGAAGATTAGAAATCAAAATAGGATCATTTACAAGAACCATAGACAAGTTATCAGGAATATGCAAATATATTGCATATATTATCTAATTGCAAAGAACAGAAAATTGCTCAAATAAGTATTGTGTATAATACTAATTGCCTACTTCTTACGACCATATTAACCAAATACCTTACACAAATATACAAGATAATTTTGTTTATCAGTGATCTGACGTAAACAAGGAGATGGAAATCCTTAATGGACTATTCCAGCCCTGAGGAAATTGCAGTCAGTCACGTATTTTTATGTTGAACTTAAGCTATATAATGTTTTTAAATTCTAATGTTTGATGCTGTCAAAATCACTGAAATAATGCTTGACAAAGCATATGCAGATATTGTCCACAAGATCCTTCTGGCAGATAATACAGTTAGAAGATGGATATCCCAAATGGTGGAAGACATACAAGAACAGGTGACCGAATATTTTAATTGTCAAAATTTTCAATATAGGTCAACTAATCCACTGACTCAGTGAAGATGCCCACCTTATAGCTTATTTTCCGTACATCAATAACAAATCTGTCCAAGAGGACCTATAGTTCTGCAAGACATTTCCGGGAAGCGACAGTGGTGAGGCACTTCTCAAGATTATAGATTAATTTTTGATAGCACGTGAGATAAAATGGGAAAATTGTGTTGGGATGAGCAGTGATGGTGCTCCCGCCATATCTGGAGAAAAGAATGTCTTACAATCTCTCGTAAAGGGGAAGGCCACCAACGCCATCTGGATTCACTGTATAATCCACAAGGAGTCACGTCCATGAAAAAATATGAGTACAGAACTAAGTTTTGTCTTAGTTCTATCATTAAAATAGCGAACTACATTTATACCAACTTCACGTTTTTTTGATGCTCTATACGAGAGAACAGGGTTTGAACACAGTGCCCTCTTATATTACTCTTCTGCACGCTGGTTGTCACGTGGGAAAGTTCTTGCAAAAGTGTTTGAACTGAAGGATTAAATTAGTCTTGTCTCAAACACAGTGACTATCCTGGGAGGAAAAATAAGATCAATGAAAACAGTTTCTTGTGCAAACTAGAGTATATCACTGATATATTTGAAATACTTAATATTTAAAACAGGTCACTGCCGTGATCTAAATCGAGAATTTTATTTTCAAGTGACAAGGCTTTTATTTGGAAACTGTATCTATGGCTGGATAAAGTTGAAGAAAGTTTTCTGTACATATTTCCAAAACTCAAATAAACTCTTAAAGAACAGGACAATTTTTGGCGTGCCTTTAAAATATTGTTTATCACCGACCACCTCAAACTGCAAACATTAGAATTAAAATTTTTTTGTTGATGATGATATAAGTCAAAATGAGTGGGTGTGAAATCCATTCTCTCTGGAAGAAAAAAAAAAGAGGCTGCCAGTTAGTGAACAAGAAAAACTAATAGACCCGTCCTAAGATCCCACTGTGGGACACAATTTAAAACATGTGAGCTCACGCAGTTTTGGCTTCAAGCCAAAAGTGAGTTCCCAACCATGAGTGCAAAAGCTTTAGCAGTTTTCTTGCTCTTTTCCACGTCCTATCTCTGCGAAACCAAACATTCTGCTGAGTCTTGCATTAAAACTAAATATAAGAACTGGTTTAACGTAAGGGCGGATCTCAGATTAGCAATTTTTTCAGTAGTGGTAAGGTTAAATAAATTATGTGAATAATTAATGAGAGATAAAAAGTTCCACTAATTGTGCAGCTGAATTTTAGTTTCATTTGGCATTGTTTATGCTATACATACATTTTGGTTTTTTTAATTGTTCATTAAAAGTGATCGATATATTTAATAAGAGTTCAACAATAGTTTTATATGAATTAAAAAATCTAGGATCTAAACGCAAGGGGTCTCGACGATCTCAAAGGCAAAAATTGGGGTCGCACTTAGAACAAGGTTGGAAATCACTGGTCTAGTGACTGATGAAAATATATCAAAGATACTGTTTGAACAAATTCCACCAATTACAGCTATAAAATAGACCATGTCATACGAGGAATTAATCCAATCTTCACCAGCATCGATGGATGCAGAGTCTAAGGCGTTATTTTCACAATAAACTAGACTTGTGCTCAATTCCTAATTCCGGTCGGGTGTAAGGAGGAAGGTATTTCCAAAATTCTCTCTCTCTCTCTCTATATATA
>CABFOW010000411.1:230024-241723 GCA_902141385.1 Timema californicum
AAAACCTAAAACGTGGTATTTGCAATACCGTATATCTGTTTGTTTGTTTAAACTTAAGATTAAGAGTAGTTTAATAAAAAATCAAAAGATAAAAGATCGATTATAATTAAATTAAGTACCTAGGCGTTGAATAATATTGTAAATAAAATGGCTATTTACATTTTCCCATGAAATAAAATTTAGGGTACTTTACAGGAGTGGAAATTTACATATCTCCCCAACTATGTGATACTAAATAACTTATCATTGCAAAATTGCAGTACTATTAAAAATAAAAAATAAGAATTTATGAAATAATTATATTTTTATAAGACCTACTGTTTTTTATATATTGACAAATATATTAATGCAATTTCGTGAGATTTAGTTGCAAAGATATAGTACTATAGTTTTAACGCAATAATTCTCTAATTCCATAGAGTAATAAATGAGCAAGTCTCTCAAAAATTATATGTTCTCTTTCTTTCAACCTCTTAGGAGAAATGTTTGTACAGAAATGATCTTTTTATATCATTTTATATTATATAGTCAATATTTACCTACTTTATTGGTCGAGATCTATAAATGAGGAATTTAATAGCAATGCAATAAGCATAAGATGAGCAGCCCCTAATAAATTGTCGATAATTTTAAACCATAAGTCAAAATTTGAATAGGAAGTGTTGACCCTTGTGGACCCAATATCAATATTGTTGCTTTACCACTACCTCACAAGTAGAACAAGTATTGTGACCGTCAAAAAAATTGAACTCAAGATTTTGATGGTTGTCGATGTCTGAAGACCCCCTGCAATATAAAAAGTGGTTTTCGCAATGCCGTCTGTTTGTCCATCTGTCTGTCAGTCTGTACCTTGGGCTAGTGCTAAAACTATTTTACCGATTGGGCTAGAACTTAGTATTTAGGGTTTTCATAGATATACACCTAAGAATTTTTGGAATTTGATATACAACCCTAAAATTAGGGTAGTACCTTTCAGGGCGGAGATAGAAACAAATCAATGTTATCAAACGATTTTGATTAAATTTCATTTCTAAGCTTTGATCAATATTACAAACCAAATCGCTATCTAACTTTTCGTCAAAAATATTTTAAAGATCCCGGTTTGATTTGTAAGTCCTAATTTTTAATTTTATCTTCGTAAGTCTTTGCGTTATGAATATTACTTATCATTGCATTATTATGAATATATTTATAATAAACATCTTTTATTTGAAATATATATTTATAAAACAAAAAAAATTCAAGCTATATACAAAATATATTTCTTTTAACTTTGCCAACACTTTAAAGTAAAGCATTATTACGTTCAAATAAATCACCCCAATATGTGGATGGATGTTGATATTTCATGACCCCCAAACCCTAAAAAAATTGTGTTTGAAACGCCGCCTGTCTGTCTCACCCTAAGATAATAGCAGTTTACTAAAGTCTGAAAAGAGACAAATACCATTTTCTAAAAATCGGCTATAACGATTCTATCACACTCAATTTTGACTCAATAGTCAATAAATACCTATTTTATTAACAACAATTTATAGAATAGAAATTTAAAAGTATTGCGCTGTGCATCCCCTAGTTAAATGACGAAAATTTTAACCAGAATTCCAGAATTAATAAGAAGTGTTGACCCTTAGGGACCCATTATCAATATATTTACTGAACCAAATATACAAATGAAGACGTTAATTTTTTAAATGTAAATTTATGAAATTTAAAACCATGAGACAAAAAAGGTTTTACGTATGTAGGCCCTTAGCGCTATTTTTTCTCTGGTCCGCTTGTATATATTATATTATGAGTTCTGATTTAATATCTCCATTTTTTCATCAATAGAGCGAGAAAGTCCTTGTGGAATTTCATAACATTTATTTTGAATATCAATAATTTTACCAAATTATTACTATTAATTATATTTATGTTAAAACATTTTAAACTGGTTTATCATTAATAAAGTATTTCTATAAGTGATGTAAAATATAAGTGCCTATTTTCTCATATTTAAACTACCATAAATTAATTAAATTATTATTAATGTTTTCTTGATGTTATTACATTAAAATCCTCTTTATTTTAGAGATAACAATGCTATCAAATATTTAATTCTTTTAAATAACTATAAATCTTTTTTTATGATGGGGGGGGGAGCTGTTTAAAAATAATAGATTTAATCTTTTTATCAAATTTGGGAGGAAAACTACAAGGTTTTTTGCTTTAAAAACACAACTAAAATAATGTTATTTCATGTTACACAATTAAAAACAAATCAACACTTGAGTTTGAATCTCTTTAAGAAATTAAATAAATAATATTTTCAAAAATTCAATTCAATTTATATAGAAATTGTTTCTTTTTATCTTTTCTTTTAACCCTTTATTTCTTAGGATTTTCTTATATGATATTTTTTTTTACTTCTTAAGTTTTTCTTACATCTTACTTATTTATTTTGCTACGTCAATCTCTACCCTTTTTATTATTATAAGACCTTTTGTTCGACCCTCTTTTCCATGGAACAGCTAAGGTTTCATTATTTGTTTTCCTTTAAACTTTCACTTTTACCTTGTAATTTTTTATCTTCCAGTCTTCTAATTGTATTTGTTGACCTATATATATATATATTTAATGTCACATCACACTTATTCTACTCATCATATTTCAGGTGTGATTCCCCACTTTTATTTGCAACTTATATTAGTTAATCTTATATTTACTACGCATAGTCTTCCTCTTTTATCTAAGTCCCCGTCTCTTTACCACAAACATGAGTAATAAACGTTCCCCACCACCATCATCATATTTTGTAGAGATTAGACAAATACAAATCACACAGGCTCAATGGTATTCCACGGTTCAAAAACTGATTGAGGGATGATTTTCCTTGGCGTGCAAATAATTACTATCCACCCCATGACACTCTAACGTAAGCTTATGTATCCTATTCGTAACTAGTCAAGCCATTACTATACAATCTCCTACCTCATTCTTCTTTGCTTATATTGTTCAATTTCCACGCCTCAGACCTGTTCAGTGATTGTTGAGGAGCCTTCATTGAGAGCGTTCACCTTGTATGTAGTAGGCAACTGGAAAAAGATGAAGGGAAAGGGGTGGGTGGTGTCTAAGTGGCTATAGAGGGCAAATTAAAGGCAGTTTTTTTGAAGTTTTTATGGCAAAATTTCTTTTTTTTTCTTAAGCTAAAAACATATTGCTCCAATAGAAACATTTTTTTTCACATAGTGAAATACAAAGAACTTTAATATTTAACATGACCATATTGACATTATATGATAAAAAAACTTAATTGAAGAAGAAATCATATTATAAAATTTCAGAACATCCTTGACAGATATTCAAGAACTCTTGATATAACTATGCTAAACAATTCTATATTTATACAAGATAATTATTTCTTTTGATAAAAAAATGTTTTAATTTTAAAAACTGCAAAAATACTTCCCAGAGTTCAACATTTTTTATACTCTTGTGTTGAGAGCTTTCACCTTGTGTTTGATTAGTAGGCAATTGAAATAAATATTAAATAGCCATCATGAACATATTGGCATTAGATGATAAAAATTTTCATTGAAGAGAAAAGTTTATCATCAAATTTCAGAACATTCTTGACAGATATTCAAAAAATATTTATATTATTATGCTAAAAAAAAGGAATTTTATATTTATACTAACGAATGATTTATCTTGACCAAAAAATTGTTTTGATTGGAAAACTGCAACCAATTATTCCTTCAACTGCTTCCCTTTCACCCCACCAGAACCTTAACGTGGTCCTCATGACCCTACGCCATTGATATTCCCTTCTTCCTCCCTTTTAAAATACATTAGCGTTCATCCTTTAGTGTAGCTTCATTAATTCATCTTTACTCTTAAAGACGTGGTTACGGCTCAGTTGTTGAAAGCACAACCTCTTGTGTCCTCTTGACCCCTGCGTGACCTTTTGTGTTAGTGTAAAAGTTTGTTTTACAGGTTTTTAATATTAACTTCTTAGCTAATATTGTGTAATGGATATACAAAAAAAAGTGGATTCTATCTTTAACTAATTAATATTCTTTTGATGATGACATGATTTACGATTTATGGGGAAGTGAAAGTGATGTGGGTGATAAAATTGACCCTGAGGAAGAGATAGGCCTACATGATTATCGTGACTTATCGTACTGAGTGCAAACAAAATAATGATAGTGGGGGTGATAGTGAAAATGATAGTGATCGTGAAGAAACTTTATGAGATGATGGTAGAACCAGTCAGGACTTCTTAGAAAGCTGATATTATAGAAATTTTGGGACAAGAACGCTACTCACACCGCCCAGAAGTAACAACTTCCTATCCAATTTGGTGGTTGCATAGTTTAAGGTTCTGCTCTTACAGTGGACTAGACTGCCGATGATGGAGAGATCGGGGTCCTAATCTTGGCCAAATGTGCTGAGGGTGGTTTTCCTAAATTGGTTTTACACTCTACCTCCATGCTAATTAGGGTACATTTCATCCAAATATAACCTTCTTAATTCCTTAAACCATTAACGTAATTAGTACATAAGCCTATAACCCAAACGGGTAGTAATACACAGTGCTAAAAATCTTCCTCTGAATTTCCAAGAAAACCCCACTAAATTCAGGAAATTAAACCTACAACGAACCTAAAACCTGCCAAAAGTATATTTGTGGGATTCATGGGAATCTCGCATGTGAAGAATGGGGTGAAAATGTCTGAATTGGCTGCCCTACTGAGAAAAAGCGTCAGTCAACTACAAAAGAATATTATTTTCAATTTATTCAATTTTTTTAAAACACGAAAAGAGCCAAACCATGTTGTATTAGGCCATATTATTTATATAATTGTATTGTTAATATGATTTTTAAATAATAAAACATAATCTTTGTAATTCATTATGATAAAAGTTGGTTCTATTGATTGCTTTAAAAGAATGTTTTGTAAGTCACATATATGTTCAGTAAAGGATTAAGATGCTTAAAAATTATATATTTTAAACTTAAGAATATTATCTAGATACACATTACAATAAAACGCAAGAAAAATGAGATTGCGAAAATGAATATCAGCCCTACCAAATAGGTAAATTTTGCTATTTGTATTCTCATACATTAAGAAGCTCTCCTGTAATAAGTATTTGTTTAAGAATTAAATTTTAATATATTCATAATTAATAAGACATTGGATAGTAAGTAAAACATTTGGAAATAAAAATATATTCTGGATCAAAATATACAATCCAACGAAGAGTCAAAGTGACCCAATATGATATAATTGTAGTTTCAATAGGAGAGAAACAACTTCCAGGTTAGGGTGAGGGGAATAATATTTTTCAATTGAGACTCATATTAATCATTTACCCATCAAGCCCTCCAATATGTAGAGCTGTCAGGCTCACACATGTTTTCAATAAGATTGAATATCTTCGAAAGTTTTTCTTTCCTTTTCAGTTTACCATTCTCATATATGCACTCTTTCTAAGCTCCCCAATCCCCATTTCCTTCTTTGACCAGAATCTTCTGAATCAATTTCTATCTCTTCAGCTTTTAGCCATTATTTTCTTAGGTGATGAGAGTTTTAATAATTAAAATATTACCCACACCCGTTTTGGTCGCCACATGCTCTAATGCGCTACTCTCGATGTAATGCAGAGTAGACTGCCAGTGATGGGCAGATTTAAGTTCGAATCTCAGTAGGTGTGTATTGAGTGTGGTTTTTCCAAAATAGCTTTCCACTCTTACTGCAAGCAAATACAGGTACACTTCATATAAAAATAACCTTCCTAATCCCTAAAAACACTTAATATACATAATCGTACACCACTAACAGTTTGTAAGATACGGAGATAAAATACCAAAATAGTAATCACCTCGGATAATGTGTCCATCTCAAAGGTCATTTATTCAATGCGCGAGTCTCAATAAAATACTATAGTCTATTGAGGAGTTTAAACATTTTCTTTTCTAATTAATATACTTTTCTCACAATTTAATCTTCCTTACACCAGTGTTTTTCATATAGCGCGTCTATTTATTTTATAAATGTAGACATTTTAATCTTTGTTTTGGTTAAAGAAATATACCCATTAGTTGATTACGGTCTCATCTGAAGAGGCAGCTCGCTTTGAAGGTGGATGTAAGCTAATGTAATTCCAGCATTGTTTCGAATGTCAATTTATTTTTAAAATTTTATTATTCTAGCTACCCCGTATGTGTGTCAGTAAATAAAAAATGTGTGGAAAAATGTGCAAAATTTACTTAAAATCAAAAGGTATAGCTATGGTGCAATCCATTTTTTGTTACGTCTTACCGTTTAGCCAATAGAGGCCTCAAAAGAAAGGTCCACACCATCCTTTAAAGTTGATTGGCCATTTTGATTTTTTTTTGTGGTTTAAAATATTATTTTTTAGCTTTTTGGAATTTTCAAATCGGTTTCAGGCTAGAAGCGATTATTTTACCAAATTTCAAGTTTCTAGTTCATCTGGAAGTTTTTAAACATTAATGTGATTGAGTGAGTCAGCCATATGGCTTTATAGTAGTATAAAAATAATATAATAACTATAGCTGAGTGACCGGGTAATTTGTATTTTTTCTAGATTGTTTCCTGGTCATGTGTTAATATATTTATTTAGTTTAGAAATGTTCATCAATATTCTCGTTTTAAATAATATGGCTGTTTTTTAAGAAAATATATATAACTTATTTTTCAAAATGATTTATAATCATCACGTTAAATGACACACATTTCAGGTAGGCCTAATACCAAATAATAAATTCCAATTGGTAAAATAATTATTTCTTCTATCAATTTATTTTACCTGCAATTCACCAATTTGTATTTATAATGAATGTAAAGAGAAAAATCGACTTTTTTTTTTCATTGCAAGGGATTATGGAAATACCCTCTAATGAATAACAATTTATTTGCTTCCCGAAGCTTTACAAAAATTGTTATCTTCGGTATATTTGGTTCATTCTACCATTAGAGATAATGAAATATTATCGAGCTCTAAATACCTCTTTTTTTTCGGGTCAAAAATATTTTTAAATGGACTACTAATCCTTACAAATAGTATTGAAAATAATTCATATACTTAGGAAAATATGTGATTCATATAAGAATAAAAAGATAATTATATAATCACCAATATTCTCTATACATAAACGTAACTAATAATGTAAATAAATAAGTTAATATAAACTAGCTAGCAATATTGAACTGAAATGTTTTAAGCCATAGTTGTGATAATTTTAAATAGCTGACGAATTCACAGCACCATACAAATTACTAGCCCTGAGTCTATCCAAAAATTTAGTCAAAGATTTAAGACGTCAGACATACAATAAACTACATTGCCAGTGTTTAGGACTTTAGGTAATAATTACAGTCGAGCTAAGGATGATTTTCACCGTTCACTTAAAAATTGTGGTAGTTCATTTTCTCCAAGGGATCCTTAAAGTGTTTATCCATTAAACAATGTCTTAAAAAAATGGTTGCTTTACATAATTTATAATTAAACGTTGGGAAATGAAAATAAATATTATTCTGGACAGTATACGAAATTATTTATAATTGGAAGAACATTGATAAATAAAGTTAAGGTCAATGTTTTTGATTTATTCTTATTCTTTAATTAATTAACAAATATTTAATCATATTTATTATCTTTAGTTAGAAATGCTTGATTGATAAAACGCTAATGTGAAAACAACATAAAATAATTAACTTGCAAATTCGTAGTAGACTATATAAAAACATCTATATATAAATAAAATTATTGTATACTAGGTTCAGTCAAACTAGGGAAACATGATATTTAAAACTTAAAACTAAAGTATATTATTATGATTCATGTATAACACCTTAAAACTTATTTCAAACAAATGCTTTAAGACAATATTTGAAAAGCAATAATCATTAAACTTCACTTAAAAAAGATTAACTTTCAAAGCAGGTAATCAGTACTGTTTCCACAGTCCATCCATAGTAAACTGGGAGGAATCAAAATCAAGAAAATGCCTTAAATTACGCCCATTCAATATTTAGATACCAATCATGTAGAAAATTAATGTAAAGAGAACGTAACCGATATTGGGATGAGCAGAATTGTACAAGAATCAAATAGCCAAAGCAATTATTTATGCTTTTAGTGAATATTATTATTATTAGCACCGCGTCTTACTACACATTCTGGTTTTATGCACTTACGCTAATGTGTAATGGTAGGGTGATTGTGAAATGAAATAGAGGACCTACAGTTTTACGTTGGATCCAAACCATGGTGGAGGCCTGGCATTCCCCACATTCACAAGCTGTGATTAATACACGTCTTGTCAAAGGTGAAGCAAGGGTTTGGTAATCAGATAAATCTGTGCTAGGACCGAGGATGGAACCCCGGACCCCAGCACATAGATCCGACACCTTACCCCTATACCCTCATGTTATCTCTTTTAATGAAGATTACTCCATTTATATATCATATTCTGAAAATTGAAAAATGAAACCTGGACACGGGGCTCGAAAGCCGACGATTTCCGCACGTCCATAATGGACTCTTCCTTAAAATTTAAGTGAATAATGACCCTGAATAGGCGAATATTCCAGTATAGATTAGTGGTAAGAGCATTGGTGTACTAAGCCGAAAGTTCCCAGGTTCGATTCTCGTGCCCAGGTGTAATTTTTCAATTTTCATAATTGTAAAGCCCATTTACTTGGGCTTAGGGGCAAATAAGTGAACGTGTATTAAGTTTTTAACAGTTACAATAAATTTATCTTTTTTAGGAATTATGAAGGATTAACTCATCGATAGTATGATAAATAAACAATTCCCCTTTCCATAGTATAAAACTTTTATACATAAATTAATTTTCCTAGGTAGTAAAATTAAGTTTCTAAATAATTTAATTGGTTTTCTACCCTAAAAGTTACGAGTATAAAATGGGTTACATTATGGCAATTTACTTTTAATGACGACCTATTTTAAAACAATGTAATACCTTCCAGGCGAAGCAAAATGTACATTACTTACAGACAAGCATAACTTAAAGAGAGCATATGTAAAACTATAATCCCCTCATGGAATAAACGTCGAGCTCATTTAGTTTTTTTTTTTCGTAATTGGAACTTCTGAAATAGAGTTAGCGTGATACTCTCATTAGTATTATTCCAAAATTTCCAAAATGTAGGTGCAATAACATTTATTATTAAATTCAACCTTGTCATCTATTTACAAATATTTTTGTAAAATTCATACATTCCAAATACGTGATATTTTTTGTATCTTAATGCAAAAAAAAACCATTATAATTTATCATCTGATTTTACGACTAATCTATAAATCAAGATAATTTAATTATTTGGTCATTCCAAATTTTTCGGAACAAATTAGGAACCGCTATAATACCAGCCTCAATAACCACTCAACCAAGGTGACGAGCTTGCAAGAAAGTTTAATTCGTCAGAGGTATCACTGTCGAAAGGAAAACTACCTAAAACCAACAACATTCAAGTATTAAAAAAAAAATAGTGAGAATATTACATAACACTTAAAAAAAAGTGAATCAGTCAGAACAAAGCAACTACAGATATTGGAAACAAATAGGTTAATACTTTCCAAAGGTGCCAACAGACCATTAAATAAAGTTAAACATGATCGACTACCATGTAAACTTTTGAATTTGATAATGTATTTCTTTCCATTCAATTTTAATTTGGGGATTTAGGGAACGTTAGAAAAGAAGGTGTTTCCTATTTTTTATAATAAAACATTTGACAAAAAATAAAAGTTGCTTCATTACAAAAATAAAATTAATTTTATTCACATGGTGATATCAACAGTTCTTGAATATCTGTCACTAATATGATGACAAAGATTTTAAAAATAGAACAAGTTGCTCATTAAGTTCCAGGACAACCTTGACAGATATTCAAGAAAGGTTGATCTCACCATGTTAAGAAAATTAATCTCTATGTTTATGTTGAAACACTATATTATTTATTTTGGTTGACAAAAATGTTTTATATAAAATTCAAAAACACTAGCCTTTCTTGCGTCTCCTGCATTTCCATCTTGAAGTAAATTGTCACCAACACATGGTGCAAATATAATTGATAACCAAATCAATAATATATATTTTAAAACAGCACAGTAAATACCTTCCACAAATGGACTAACGGTCAAAGGTGTCAGGTTTGCCAAATACTATTACCAATGATAGATATACGAGATTCGAATCTTACCTTGTACGTAAATAAGGGTGTTTTTTGAATGTTGTCGATCACCTTTCATTTCTACACCCTAATACGGATGCATGTTATCTAAAATTTCCCTAATAATTTTTTATTTATTAATTGAAACTGTAGCAATCCTTATTTTTTCATGAAAAAATACAATTGTGACTAAAAAATGTATTCAATCACTACCATTGAATTTTTAAAAAAGAAACATTAATAAATTACTGGATTAAGTTTTACAAACTTTCTCATATTCTATAGCATGGAACAAAATGTACATATTAAATCATCAGTAAACGACTCTTGAATAAGTGTTCTTAGTAAAAACCTATATAGCAGCTTGATAGTCAAAATGAAAACTTTTAATAGAGACAATAAAAAAATATTGATTCAAACTTCTGCTAAAATAATTAATTTTTTTATAAATAAATTATTTATAAACGACTCTCAATTAGTAATATTTGTAAAAATTATAATATTCTCTAATAATGTATGTAAAACAATTTTCCAAATGTCCTGTTCTAACTAAATACTATAGGTCATTTAATAAATATTTAAAAATTTCTTAAATCTGTCATTAATCGCTACCCTTAAACTATTTAAATTTTTTGGGGGAAAAATATAAATATATTAATATTTGCATGTAAAATAATTTTCAAATACCAAATTTAAATGTGAATGTTAGAATTTCTAAATTTAATCAAATTAGTCATCAGTAAACTTAAATATTTTTAGAACTGCATCTTACTATCTTTTCATATTATACGCATGTATACTAATTACGCTAACGAATTAGGTATTAGGGAGGCATTTCAGAGGAAGTGTACTCACTTTTGGGTGGAGGAAGGGTAGAATACAATTTTGTAAAATAGAGCCCAGTACACCCGATAGGGATTTGAACCCTTATTCCCATTTGCATCGGCAGTCTATTTTAAACACGTTATTGATGGCTTAGACCATGTGGCCACTAAAATAATCTACTATTAAAAGAGTTTTAAAATATATATGAAATTATTTATTAAAATAATAGTTTTCAGACATTGATTTTGAACTTAATCATCTGAGCCATTTTTTAATTTATTAAATTTATAAGACATCAGTGATCAGTTGGGGAATATTTTTTCCTAATAAACTTTTATATAATTTTATTTGACAAGTAAAATACTATTCAAAAATATCCATTTTTTGTTGGAGCCATACTTGAAAAATCTTAATTTTTAAGAAATTCTTCATAACTTACTAATCTACTTTTAATTTGAGTGCTAGGTTTAAAATCCAAAGTCGAGAGATATATCAATTTATAACTTAAAAAAATCAAGTCCTTAAAAAATCCATCAAACCTTTTTTTGGATATAAACCAAACGAAAGATGGATGGACTGATGGGAAGACTGACGGTTGGAGAGAGCAGACAGACAAGGATGTATACATGGGGAAAGACGGTGTATATATATATATATATA
>CABFOW010000411.1:241795-257044 GCA_902141385.1 Timema californicum
TATATATATATATATATATACATATATATATAAGACGGTGTATATATATATATATATACATATATATATATATATACACGGGTGGTTAAAGAATACGCATATTTGCGTTTGAGGTCACATTAAAAGAAAACATTAATCAGATCCAAGTCGAATTTATTCATGATACAATATGCCCTCTTAATGTGATAATGTAGTAGTTTTATCAATGCATGAATAATATTTAAATATGAAGTTAATAACCTATTTATTTAAATATTAACGTAATTAATGTTTAATGAATATTAATTAACATATCATGATCTAAAGTATGGAATTCACTCTCCAATCTTAGATGCCTTCAACCCTCACCATTCAAGAAACCTGACAAACACACCTTTGAAATAATTTTTAATGAAACATTACGAAAAATGAAAGTCAGATTAAGTTCAAATATCGGGTGACACCCTTTCTTAGACCAAACACTTAAGCGTTAAGTAATTACAAACTCATTAGCTGATGAGATAATATAATTAATTGCAAGTAACAAAAAGGTGAAAAATAAAAAAATAAAGATTAAAGTCGGTGTTTTAAGAGGTGTATTCCTCTATGCCTTACATTAATCACACGCCACTCGGGCTCATTAATGTGGGGTAATGCGTAGTTCTGAATTTGTGTGTTGGTCTCTAATAGACCTCTTGACTAATTACCATATACAGTGTAATGTGCGTTTTTAGTGTGCACACGCACCCAACATGAAAGTATGACCGATCCCATCGTTTTCGTTAACAGAAATGTGCAGTTAGACACGATAACGTTCAAGTACATGACTTCAACACAATAGAAAAAGGAGGGTAAAAAAACGAAAAAATATTCCACTCTTTTGATGAACAACCTAAAGAGATTTCCTAAAGTGATAGCTATATTAATGTCAATATGGTTTTGCTTTTTATCGCGTCTTACTATCCACCCAGACTATCTGCATTTAATTAAACTAATAGCCCCAAACCATAGCCTAGTTGGTAACGCTTTTATTAATCAGCTATTGCTCTAAGGTTATGTTTACAAAATATCAAAATTATAATTTAATAACAGAGGACTTGTTGAAATATAGGTTCTAGAACTATGTTTGTTTGTAAGTCATGTACTGATATTATTATTATTATTATTATTATTATTATTATTATTATTATTATTATTATTATTATTATTAGCACCACGTCTTACAACCCGTTCGGGTTATACGCACTTACGCTAATGTGTAATGGTAGGGTGATTGTGAGATGAAATGAAGGACCTACATTTTAACGTGGAATCCGAACCACGGTGAAGGCCAGGCATTCCTCATGTACTGATATAATCTGTGGATTTTATAATGTACACTTTGAAAACGAAAACAAGTATCAAAATGTATCCAACTAAATAGGGATGATGATGGGAGAGTTTAATGTTAAATATTCAAAATTTTGCTTGGAGGGGAGATGGGGAAGTCATTTACGAAAAGGCTACCTCAGAACGATTATTTATTCAGTGAGTAATTAATACATTTGGAGACCCATGAAACATTTAAAAAAACATAATCATTAATATATTTATTGATATAACGTAGGAGAACATAAAAAGGAATATAACTAATACATCCATTGCGTCATCCTTCTAAGCCATTCAAGTAGCTGTCATCTATTGGCGAAGATAACGCCAAGTGTATCAAGGGTGTCATGTGGTTTGCATAGCAAGCACTCTGGCCGTTAATCTCTTTTTTCTAGACCAGAGCTGTTACTTTTCCTTTAAAGTACTCACTCAGTCTAAGTTTGTACCTCTACCAAATCCACCGCTGTACATAAAAATCTGGAAGCACCGGGGATCAAATCCAGGACCTCTAGATCTGTAGCCAAGAGCTCTAACCACTAGGCCACAGATGTGGTCAAATAATGTATCACACTCATAAATATAATTTTTTTTATTGAATAAAGAGGCAGAGGTAAAATACACAATGTACCACATAAAAACCATCTCCATTTCTGTATTGGCTATATAATTGATACGAATTCAGACTGGTCGTAGGCTAATGCCTTTGGGGAGTACGGGATTACGAATTATGAAAGTCTAGCTTTTAATCACAGAAAAAAAACCTACATGTGTATGACTTAAAATCAATGGAGCGTTCTTTTTTTAGAAACAAGATGTAATAGGATTGGTTTGGTATTAAAAGTCATCAAATATTCGATTGCATTAATTGAACCATTTTCTTCCTTTTTATTGGCTCTTGTAATTTAATCTTTTCCCTAGCTTTTCATTTGACCCAAGATTAACAAAAGGATTGTGTGGTATTATATTTGAGTATTATTTAAGCATTACCTACGTCATAATTTAAATATAATCTAAGTGATATCAATTGTTTTTTAAATGAAAATATATTTTTAAAATATCAAGTCAAACTTCATTAAACATATTAATAATAGCCGTTTCTAAGGTTAAACCTTAATTCTCAAATTAATTGTGTTTGTCCAAATATCTGGGTTTATATAAAGGCCCAGCGTTAAGTTCAGATGTCTTGTGATTTTTTTGTAGATCAAGATATGTCAATAATTACTTTTTATACAATCGGGAACCTTGTCTTAATAGCGATCATACATTTACCTACCAATCTAATTATATTATAAAAATTGGTTCTTCGCTAATGAACATTCGTAAACATAGATAAGATTAACCTCAAAGTAAATTACACTTGGATTAAATACAAACAAATTAATATTGGTTTGGTTTGGTAAAACCACATAATTTGCTGTGAAAAAAATTGGTCATTTTAGAAATTGCAGATTTTCCTTTAAATAAATTTGAAATTTAAATATTTGGGCATTGACCAGGTGTATAGCTATTATTTATTAATTTTATCAATCATAAAAATGGTTTGTTTAGAAGAATTCAGATATTAAATGTCAAAAGGAAAATCCTAAATTTTCAAATATATAGAAATAGATTTATACATCGTAGGTAGGATATATGATTTTAAGTGAAATAGAAAAAGTTTTGGAATTAAGTTAGATGCCTGCAGGATTATTTTTTATTCCAAACCAACAAGGGTGTACTAGCACTCCAAGGCGTTTAAACTTTGTTCTATTTGATCACAGTCTAAGGCTATTTCAGAATGTTTTAATACCGGCTAGGTAGGCTACAATTGGAAATTGGTTTACCGCGTATGACTTTCCCTTTGGTTTGATACTTGGTGTTTAATCGAGTGTGTGAGGATTATAATCCACTTCACAATGCTGCTACCGATACTAAGATTAAGATAATGTTATTTAACAACCTGTTAACCACTATTTTACAGCTTGTAAAAGCTAAACTTACTGGCATTAATTGATAATACAATAAAGTAACTGAACATTTCATATATAAGTGTTAACTTCAAATATATACAATATATAAATTTTTTTCAAAATTTTCTAATAAATATTATGAGTAATGTAAACGTAATTAAAATAGCATGATAAATTCTTTTTTTTTACATAAAAATATACTAAAATACATGGTGTTTAGATATGCTATGCCTAACAGCTATCAAATTAAATTTATAATAAAATGGAATTCAGAAAACTAATTTTGTTAAATAAGTTTATATAATATCTAGTATCCCTATTACTCTGAGAGTGGAAATGACCCATTAATATTCATCTAAAAAATTTGTAAATCTAGATAAGATAACAAATATATTCTAAAGGGAAAATTTGACTGTAAATATACTAGGTTCAAATGATTCATATTAGTTTTGGCACATTATCCTACTACCCGTCTGGGTTAGCCGTACTTACAGTCAAAATTTCAATGGAAGAACCTTTTAGAAAAAAAGCAATCAAATGATTCTGCGGAAATATTATTAAAAATTTAGTATTTATTAGTATCGTTTACAGGTATTAATATTATCCATCAAAAGCATGGCAAGTTCATGACCTGACGTTTGTATCTTTAGAAGTGCATTTAATTGCTTTTCTGAATTTCATAAAAATCACTTCCTTATAAAATTGTACTTTAGTTTCACTGACGGATGTAGAATATCTACGGGATAAGCTCGTTTTTTGTTGGGTTATAACTTAAATAGTTTTAGATAAACGTATTATCAGTCAATCTGGCCATGATTGAACCCCAACCTCTCCGCAGTTAACAAACATAGCTGGATGAGCTTTATGTTTATCCCACGTACACACCAACATGGGTAATATCTAGTGGCAATTACAATTTTTAGCCATTTTTTTTTCTACACATTATGTTACAGAGCTAATAATCTTGTTTTGTAAAAATTGGTCTTAAGAAAAAAATTAAACTACAATCTCGGCAAGTGCTTAGGTCACTTTTAATAGCGTTGCGCTGGACAGAATGACTTGCATCCATTGTTAATTATGGCACCTAGATGAAATATGGTCTGACAAAGAACCCAAGACTATTAGCGAACCTTTCCCCCCTATTAGCGGTCCTTTCCCCCATGGCGGCGTGGTACGGAGACTTATTTTGGTCGGTAGCCTGTCTGGCTACTTGTCTAAGGCTTGTAGCACACTGGTTCGATTCGAATAAAGTGCAGTCATTTCAGAGATGATTGAAAATTATGCACATAAATTGAGGCCCCACCCATCGAGTTTTTAATGAGGAAAGTTGAGATCTATTCAGACCTTCAAAGCTTTTTTTTTTTAAATCTACAAATCATACTACTCATTTTGTTTATACGCCTATGTAAATTACTAAATACACTAATGTGTTATTGACTAGGAAAGTTGAATTTAGAAGAAGTGTACCCGCACTTGCGTGGAGGACAAGTGGGAAATCTTTTAGTGAATTCGCAGTACACCTGACAAGAATTGAACCACAGTATACCCATCATCGGCAGTTTATTATATTGCGAGAGTATCTTCTTGGACCGTACGGCTACCGAAGTGGATCCTACCTAGTTCACCAACAAATTAGCTACGGCCAAAAAGGTTTTTTACTAGCACCGTGTCTTAATATTCAGTTTTGATAAACGCATGTGTAAGTTCAAATGTTAAGGATAAGAAAGGTTGAATTTAGACCAAATGTTCCCAAATTTGTTGGGAGAAGAGTGTATAAACCCTTAGGAAGAATTACCATTAATCCACATTTTATTCATGACCACCCTATCATCGTTATTCTAGTCTACCACGAGAAAGACGTCATAGATATTTTGATAACCAAAGTGGGTCTGAAATAATTGACGAAGAACTTAGGGAATCTCATCACGTCACCATGGCCTTAAATAAACCCAGAGCTCCTGATTTTGGTTTGACTCGGCTGACTAATAGAGACTCGCACCCTCGTTGCGTCATTCTCGTAGCTCTGGCTTACTGGTGAAACAATACTTAAGGCTAGAAATAATAATAATAATATTTAGCACCGCGTCTTACTAACCATTCGGGTTATACGCTTTAAATACTAATTACGCTAATGGATTAGGAATTGGGAAGGTTGAATTAAAGGAAGTGAACCCACATTTGCGTGGACGGAGAGTGGAAAACCATTTAGGAAAAAACTCCTTCAGTTCACCCGACCGAGATTCGAACCTCGATCTCCCCGTCGTCCGCAGTCGAGCTCAACACGACAAGCGCGTTAGCCAACTATGCCACCGAAGCGGGTCTTAAGGCTAGAAACCCGGCTTGTTGCTCAGAGGTGTCGGAGATTTTTTTATTCTAAATGATTTCTTATTTTCCTTCCACAAAAATAGATTCTCGGTCATTCAACAAACTAGTTTCTCGGGATACAATCTTAATTCTTTCATAAACCGTAAAATTTAGATAGGAGAAAACGTTCTAGACACTTATTAAAGTAACTAAATCCATATTCGTGTTATTTCATGTATAGTCATGCAATCCGAATCTGTACCTACAGATGATTGCGTACAACCTGAACCAGTAGTAGGATGTGATGATAAAAAATATTTTCAAATATAAATCCAATGTTTTTTTTATAGATATACCTATTAACTTATTAATACGTTTTGTTTTAAGATCTCATCAATTTTAACCGTAAACAAAATGTTAAACTATTAAATAATTTTGTTCACCCATATTCAAAATGTAAGAGATGATAGATTGTAGGTTAGATAGTACGTTGTGAAGTCCCCATATAGAACTCATTTTAAAAAAATCTCGCAGATTAATTAATAAATATAGTGGTATATTACCTTTACTCGTGAAAAAAGAGGGAAGGGTTGAAACTAACGTATTGCTCAGTTGCACGATACTCTTACAATCTCAAGACTACTAGGTATTTTCTTAGATACAAAATCAATTTTCTTACCTGGCTGTCAAAACAACTTGACACATTCTGACTAACACTGATAGTTGGATGGCAACAAAAATCAGGGGAGACACTTAAATTAATACACAACAATAAACAACTAAATATTGATACTGTAAATTGTGAGGATAAACATAAAAATTATGTGTTATATTATTTGTTTACCATTCAGGTAATATTATGTTGATCAACATCATCTGCCAATAGGGCTCCCCAATAACTACAGTTCTAAGGTAAAATAAATATACATGTCAACAATTTTATATTAAATTTTAAATCATGGAACAACGTCAATATTCATTAATATAATAAAGTCATTCGAAAGAGTTCAATTCAAATAAAATGTATTTTCAAGTAAACTAAAATGTATTATAATGTTAATTATTTAAATTATATAGTTAAGATAGAAAATAATTATATTCTTGATACATCAAGAACAAAATATTATGAATTTAACAATGGCTGAAATCATGAAATTTAAAGTTGATATAATTGAAATAATTAAAAATATATATATTTGTTGATATCATTACGAAGAAAAATACTTTTGGTGATGGTAGTTCGTTTTTTGTAGAATATTTCAGACTAGATGTTCTTGTATGGCTTGAAACGGTGAGATATGCACTTAACATAACAATAAAAACATTTCACCCATTGAGTTTGTCTTCTGATAAAAAAAATGTAGAACATGGTTGAAATATGAAATCCTCATAAAACAGTCAATATCTTGGAACATTTCTCAAAAAACATTATCAGTTTATTTGGGATCCAGGACTATTTGTTGATATATAAACTTTCGACTTTAATACCTTTTTAATAATATTTACACTTGTGGTAAAATTTACAACTGTGGGTTTATGAAATCTTTAAAATTACACCAAGATAAATAACCTTGAGACTTGGATGCATGGCAAATCCAAGTCCAAACAATAGATATTTGGTCAAAACAGCTTCCCCTTTATTTATATATTACCAAAATTTAGAATTGTTGGAACGGACTATACCATAGTGTGCATCTGGTATAAGCAAACCTTTTAGAAAATCCAATCATTGTTGGTTAGAATTAATATTATTTTGCCACAATATTTAATTAGTGTTACTTTATAGGTATTTATTATAATTGTGTGCTCTGTCTTAAAATATGTGCATTCCTTTGATCAGTGAACTTAGACAGCCAATGCTCCCTGTCTTCTGCCTCCTCCTTCAGCACCCAGAATGTTATTTTTCCTTTCAATTCATCGAATATTTGAACTCTTCTTCTTACTATGCTCCTCTTTTCCTCAACCTTTCCTTCTATGACATCATGCAGAAGACAGTTCCTCCTAAGAATATGTCCGATCCAGTTGGCTTTGTCTCGAATAATCACAATCAAAATGGTTCTCTTCTCACCAACTCTTCTTAGAATTACTTCAATTGTCACCATTTATGTCCACATGATCTTCTCATGTCTTCTCCAACACAACCTTTAAAGGCTTTCTAAATATTTATTCTTCCTCTTCCTGAGAGTCCAAAATAACTGTTCCATAAAGCGTGGTGTTCCAAATGTTTTATTTCATCAGTTTCTTCCTATAGTTCCAAACTCTTTAGTAGTTAATCAGTAAGTTCTTCTTGTCTAAGGCTTTCTAAGCTATGACGATCCTCAAGCTAATTTACTTGGTGCAGTAGGTATTTATACCATCTACCAAAATTTACATTATAAAATTCCATGACTTGACGTATGAATATATTAAAGAAACTATAAGCTTTTTCAACCCTCATTGCGATTCTTCTTGTCTGAATACTATACTTTATGTACTCTCAAGTAATGTAAATTACAATAAAGACTCGCCTGCAATTGGGAACGATTGGTCTGACGCGTACCTTTGACTTGGGACTGGCTAACCTGTGAAGGGGAGCTCAGGGTTATAGTCCCGGACAGGTGTATTTAGGGTGATTTTTTTTCTAAATTGTTTTCCATTCTACCTCCACGTTAATAAGGATAAATTTAATCTATATTAAATATTCCTTATCCATATCATATTGGTTATATCAATTTATACGCGTATTTCCCTCTTTTTTAAATAAAATAAAAATGATAGAGACTTTATTCTACAGGAATGGAGTGTGCATAGATATAAGTTTTCTTTTTGCGTGTGTGTGATATGAGTCAAGTGTATTATATCACACCGACATTAACACATATTAAACAGACCCATAACTTCCCCAGAAACAACTAAGACAGTAAAGTAGTGTTTCCAAACGAAAATGGTTCTTCACTCCCCCTAATGGAGCTGACTCATTATTTACTAGCCACTCAAGTCCCTTACATTGTTAAAAGAACTTAAGAGATCATTAAAAGTACCTGGACAAGATGGCGGAGGGATGGCTTCCTAAAGCAGGGGAATGTTTATTTTCCTGACCAGACGTGACTGTCCTTTCTCTCTCTCTCTCTCTACACGTGTTGAATAACTTAACACAGATCACCAACCATAAAATATAGTGTTTGGTGGGACCCCTCATCAGTTGGCACGTGGGTGGAGCTATCCTCACTCGCTTCGGTGGCATGCATGGTCTAATGCGTTACTCTCGCGTTAGTCTAGACTGACGATGACGGTGAGATAAATATTCAAATCTCATTCGTGTGTACTGAGCGTGCTTTTTACAAAATATTTTTAGCTCTTTCTCCATGTAAATCTAGGTACAATTTCTATAAATATAATCTTCCTTATACTTAAAAAATATTAGCGTAAAATACATTAACCGAAAGGGTAGTAAAACTTGGTTCTAAGAAAAAAATAACTTTCCTTATCTTGTTGGATCTTGCTGGTAATAAGAAGGTCAGGGTTCTAAGCCCGAACTTTTGCACTTTGTTACTCCCTCCTCCCCTTACCATAATTTATATACTGGGAAATTATACCTTCTTCATCTGGATAGCTTAAATGAATATTAAAATTTAGAGGTAACAAAATTATAAGGGAGAAAAATGGAATAAGATAGATATAAAAGTTATTAGAAATACATTTATGGATTATTAAATCAATTCTTGAGATCTTCACCTTAAACCATTAATATAATTTAATCCAAATCAAATCCCAAAACACATTTATTGAGTTTTACTATACTTTTGGTTTGCACGCATGTGTGTTAACTAAGGTAGGGATGATAGATCTATAACTTTGAAAAAATGTAACAGAATTTGCGTGAAGGAAGAGTGGGAGTTTTACTAGGAGTAATCACCCTCAGTGCACAAAGACCAATAATTTCACCCCAACCCCACCATCAATGGTAAACCAGCCTAAAATATATTTTACGTTTGGATCAAGTACAAGTATTCTTATATTTTGGTATATAAAATAACTAGTAAAACGGCACACATCTGTGGTCATATAATCTAAGGCATCCGTCTTTCATTAGACTGGATTGAGGATAAAATCTTGATCGGGTGTGTTGAGAATTTTTTCCAATTTATTTCACACTCTCCGTTCAAGCACATGTTGATATATTTCATATAAAATTTAACAATTCTAATTTATAGTGATTTATCTATAATATAACTTGAATGGGTACTGAGACTCGTAGGAAAATAATCATAATAAAACAATTTAGATAAACTTTTTCCAAGTTGGTTCGTGATTAGAAAATCAGACTAGGCATATGCCCACGTAACCACCGGTATGGTAAATTCGACGGTATGGTAAATTCGTGTTATAAGTGCTAAATCTCTCGTCGGTGGATACATGCTTTATCTATTGAAGTCATTTAGGCTGGTTTTCCAGGGAAGATGAGGTCGGGATTCCAATCCTGGCTGGTTTTATGGGGAGAGGCTTTTACTTTTTTCTTAATTCACACAAATACAAGTACATTACCTTAAAGCAATATTTTAACTATCCTTAGCCCAAAAGCGTAATTAATATAAATTTATATTTATGTAAATTATATTGTTATAAAACAGAAGAATTTCTATAATATGAATCAATTTAGTGCAAAGAATATTTGTATTTGAGAAAACGTGGTTTAGGCTCGAAAATTTGGAGTGGTATGCCGTGATACAGTTTTATCACTGATTTTAATTTACATTTGTATGATTTTTAATACATTTTTCACCCATTTAACGGATAGGTTACATTTAATATAACTTTACATTTAGCGTAAATATATTTATTACAATACAGTAATTAATTTAGCTACAGGAAGATACACCGTGCACTGTGCAAAATGTAAGAATTAACAATTAATTATAATTATTTCTCAAAATCTTCTTTAAACTTTGAGTTTGTAAGTCAATAATATATATTTCTTTGAATTTGTTTTATCCCTCCTTTTCCGAAATTTTTTATTAGACCATCTGGAATTTTAGGCTGTCATGGTGTGGGGGGGGGGTTACTGTATGCACTTGTGTACAACTCAATTGATTACTGAATTTAAAAATAAAACAAAATTACTAATCAGAGAAGCTGGTGTTATTTTAGATATTATTTATCATGTCAGAGCTCTCACTCTACAAACACTTCCAGATTTGCTTTGGTTTTTTTTTATCACCAACATATGTGGGTCAGAACAGAAACTTTGTGCGTCCTACTTTTGTTTGAAGCAATCGTTAGTTCGAATTGACTCGTGCACACTAGGTACATTCTGACTGTGTGTAAGCTGGGAGCTATAAAACCGTCGACTAACTTTATATTTTGTGGCACTTTGTTTAATTACACGTCCTGGATCTCCATCATTCTAATTACTTGAAGGGGTATGGATTAAGGAGTTAGAATTTAAAGAAAATAAACCAATATTTGCATGGAGTGAGAGGGGGGGGGAGAAAAGATAAGGTTAAAGCTACCCTGAGGACGCCCAGATTGTATTTAAGATCCGAACTCCTTATCTTCGGTAAACCAGACTAGTTTAATACTTTTTAGCACCATTCAGGTTATACGCTTATGTACTAATTATATAAAAAGGTTAGGGATGAGGAAAATTGAATTTAAAAAAGTGTACCTGCATTTACATAGAGAGCTAGTGGGATACAATAAAGGAGTAAACACCCACAGTACCCTACACCCTACTGGAATCGAACAATGATCTCCCGTCCTCAGAAGTCTTGTTTATTGTTAGAGTAGCTAGCACCTTAGTCCAAATTGCCGCCGAAGTGGATTTTTTGACCTTTAATCTGCTAGCCTAAAACGCATTCAAATTTAAATTTTTTATGTTTATATATTTATGAATAAAATCAATATTAAGGTTAACCAAGGGCGTAATTACCAGTGATAAAAAGTGTGGTCATGCCCCAATCTGAGTTTGTGTCCCAAAAAATACTGATATTCATTTATTTTAGTCATCAATATAAATACGTTAAAAATGAAAATTTGAATGAGACTTAATTAACTAGTGGCGATTACCTAGAAATGATGCGTTTAACACCAATATATAGCTTACAGCCCAAAGCTTTCATTCCAAATACCTTTGAGTGCCCAATAGTTTAGTAAAAAACCTTCCCCTTTGACTCCAAATCGTAAAATTCTGGATTACCTGAGTTTCATCAGATATTTTCAGGTTGAAGTAATGATAAATTATCAAGTAAAACCGACTAAGAAGTAACATCGTTTAGTTTAGCTAATATTTGAAGTTGTTTTACAAAAAAAAATCATTGAAGTATCTTGTTATTAAAGGACGAGAATAACTTTTTCCCACGTGACCGATCATCCTGATGCCTTGATCTATACACTTCACAATATCGTTAATATCAATCCATTGATTTAACACTTTCTTTAACATCTAATTTAGCTACTCGTCCCAGTTATAAGCATATGTACTGCTAATATAGGTATACATAAGTTTGAATCTATATGAAATATACCTATATTTGCATGGAGACGTAGTGGAAAATCACTTAGGGGAAAAAAAAGTTAATTCAAACTCCAATATCCTCACTATCGGCAATCCAGTCTCTTGTGAGAATGATGCCTAATAACATTTGACCAACAAAGGGAATACAAATGAAGAAGATTGAATTTAGAAAAGTGTACCTGCATTTAAATAGAGAGATAATGGGATACAAAAAAGGAGTAGACACGCACAGTATTCTACACCTGAATGGAATCGAACAATGGTTTCCCGTCCTCAGCAGTCTAGTTTATTGTGAGGGTAGCTAGCACCTTAGTCCAAATTGCCACCGAAGTGGATTTTTTTACAGTTTAATCTCTTAGCCTAAAACTCATTCAAATTTACATTTTTAATGTATTTATATTGATGATTAAAATAAATGTAGGGTAACCAGGCACAAGTGATATAAAGGGTTATCATGCCCCTATCTCAGTTTGTGTCCCAAAAATTACTGATATTCATTTATTTTAGTCATCAATATAAATACATTAAAAATGAAAATGTGATTGATTCTTAATTAATTAGTGGTGATTAACTAGAAAGGATGCGTTGAAAACCAATGTATAGCTTACTGCCCAAAGCTTTCATCCTAAATACCTTTGAGTGCCCATTAGCTTAGTCAAAAACCTTCCCCTTTGACTCAAAATCGTAAAAGTCTGGATTACCTGAGTTTCATCAGATATTTTCAAGTTGAAGTAATGAAAAATTATCAAGTAAAACCGACTAAGAAGTAACATCGTTTAGTTGAGCCAATATTTGAAAATGTTTCACAAAAAAAAATATTGTAGTATCTTGTTGCTAAAGGACGAGAAGAAATTTTTCCCACTTGACCGATCATCCGGATGCCTTGATCCATACACTTCACAATCACGTTAATATCAATCCAATGATTTAACATTTTCTTTAACACCTAATTTAGCTACTCGTCCCAGTTAAAAGCATATGTACTGCTAATATAGGTATACATAAGTTGGAATATATATGAAAAATACCTATATTTGCATGGAGACGTAGTGGAAAATCACTTAGGGGAAAAAAGAGGTTAATTCAAACTCCAATATCCTCACTATCGGCAATCCAGTCTCTTGTGAGAACGATGCCTAATAACATTTGACCAAAAAAGGGAATACAAAGGGTACTCCAGTGATTGATTATAACAATACACACATAGCTATGTTAATAAATCATTTTTCTCACCTGGCAACACGCCACGCCCTAGAAAACCAATAATATTTTTTTCAATACGTCTCACAATTCGTTTAGGCTTCCGCGTATATATTAACTCTACTGATGTCGTAGTTGTAAGGAATATATAATTTTAAATAAATATACAAGAATCTGTTTGGATAAAAAGTGGTTAGCCATCAATGTTAAAATAACCTCAGCGCTCTTATTCTTATACCAACTTCCATGTGGCCAACAAAATATCAAGTTAGCCTGACATTTAATCATTTGCATACTAGCGTGGTTGGAAATACTATTACTATTATAAACTATTTTATATATTTATATACTGTGTCTGATATTTTCTATAATATGCGACTTAAAATATATATATTTATTAATTTAAAAGAGCACAATAGTAAATATTAAATGTATTAATTTTTATATCAATTAATAAAGGAAGATAAATCAAGTAGCCAAACAAAAATTCTAATAAAATTAGTTTGATTATTACATGAAAAATATGAAATGGCAAAGGATTAAATTAGAAAATTCCAACTCATTTAAAGTGTAGACTTTCTCTATTGGGCATTTGTTGAGTTAAAAAATTAAAATAAACTGGTGCTGTAGCTCGCCATTTTAAATGTCCGTGGAAACGACTTTGAAGTAAATCTTAAATTGCATTAGTATGAAACGTTTTAGGTTAAAATAAACAATTTAATGTTTCAGTAAAATTAATTATTTTAGTTTTTACTTCATCTCGACTCCACAGCGGAAAAGGTTTTGTGATCGTCAATAATATATAAACTAAGATTTTAATAAGTGTCGATGTTTCCTGACCAACCAAAATCTAAAAATTGTTTTTCGTGATGCCGTCCGGCTGTTTGTAGATGTGTCTATTTTAGTTCAGAGATGAAACCATTTCACAAATCAGGCTAAGACCTGCTGTATAGATTTTTCAAAAGGTTGGCACCTCTCCCTCCCCCGTACCGAGAAGTTTTTTTTAAATTTATTTATACAACTCTAAAACTATAGAGTGGTTCACTAAAGTGCAAAATGACCAAAAATCTATTCTACCTCAAATTCATTTTTACAATCTTGATTAAACTTTGTATAATAAGCACTGATTAATATTACAACATAAATGGAAATTCTCATTTTTTCTATTAAAATTTATTTGAACGTAGTTTAAATTAGCATAAATTTCAAATTTTGATTACATTACATCTCTTTGAGATACGAAATAATTTATCAATTAAAGATGTGGTAGAGTTAAAATGAAACACCTTTTAAATGAAATATATTTTTATAAAACCAATCATTTCCGAGCTATAAGCATATATATATATATATAAATATATGTAGTTCCTTGATATGTATAATTGATTGCTACGCACAATGGTAGACAGAGGTGCCATTATTTTCCCAAAGTTTCTGTAACGGTGTATAATATTTATGTTTAACCCACATCTATAGGAAGAAAAACCTTAACTCAGTAGGTAGCGTGTCTCTCTACAGAACCGACGGTCCTTGGGTCAATTCCCAGCATGACCGAAAAATGTATCTTTGGTGAAATGTGGGTTCCCCCTTTAACATTAATAAATTAACGACTTGGTACTAGAAGTTGTGCCTGTCCTAGTCTTAGGATAGATTATAAGGTTTATGAAGCTACGACAGGCCTAGCCAGCTGGTAGTGGAAAATATATAACTTTAATAAAAACTGACCCAGACATAGGTTGAATATAAATTCACAGGAGCATAGAGATAATGGGCTATTCAACCTAAGAAATTGAGCTTAAAATAAAGAACTCTCTATCCAAAATGTTAACTTTCTAGAATCTAATATTATTATTATTATTATTATTATTATTATTATTAACACCACGTCTTACTACCCGTTCGGGTTATACCCACTTGCGCTAATGTGTAATGGTAGGGTGATTGTGAGATGAAATG
>CABFOW010000411.1:262419-281757 GCA_902141385.1 Timema californicum
GGGGGGGGGGGGGGGGGGGGTGAAGGGTCTAGTATAGAATATTTACATTTTATCTGACCCCGAACAAAAAATAGTGAAAATAACGATTACTTATTTATGTCCCTTGGCCTAGTTCTATTTTTTTACGGATTTAGTTTAAACTTTAGATTTAAGTGCAATATGGTTAAGATTTAGTATTATCTTTATAAATAACTCTTATATTAAGCGTAATTTATTCAAATACTAAAATGGCTTTAATGATCTTGTTTAAAGTCTATGTCTAGAGAATTATTCACATGAAAAACTAAAAGTTATATTTGTTTGCGGGTAGAGAAAATGTTAAAGGGTAGTTTAAAAATGACATAGTGTTTTACAAATTTGAAAAATTCTAAAAATGTGTTAACAATTTGGTTAAAAATGGGTATATGTCAGGAGTTTTACTATAAAAATAATTTTATCTACTTATTTTTAAATTTGAAAATCATTTAGTACTAGTCTAGTTATAACTAATCTTAATAATTTAATATTTTTAAGCATTTAACAATATATTTATTTGATATACGGGGACGATTTTGGATGATAAGTATGAATGTTTTGCTATTATTATAGAGTAAAATAGTTTAACCCTCATAATACAAGATTTTCTGTTAAAATTATATAACATTAGGGTAATTGAAGAGCCCAATACGGTTTTTTGAAATATAATTTATTTCACTCTTAAGGAAAAAAATGTAAAAATAAAAATTCTCGGTTCAATTTTTACCGTGTCTATTTTATATACCTTTTAAATTACCACTGTAGTTTAAAAGTTTATTTTTGTAAACTTATTGGTAATAAGAAATGTTAATCCATCAGCTATAGAGTTAAGTTAGTCTAAAAACGGTTTCTTAATTCAATTTTCTTAATTTATTCAAAAAGTATATGTTAAATGCTCATAACTTGAGAAAAAACTACAGCATTTTCAAACTTCTACGATAGAATATTACATATTGATTGTTAAAACATAATATAAGCCAGTTTGTATTTCATTAATAATTTTCTAGCCATCTATTTGATGGGTTTAAATATTTATACAATAATCTAAACTTTTATTACTCCTAAAATTACGTTATATTCTCTTAAAACCAATAGTGCAATAGCTTGTTTTTGTTTATTTTCAGTTGTGTTTTTTGTGTCAATACACTTTTCTTTTAATTCAAGTAAAATAAAGGTCTTGTTAGACAATTCGCTAACTTAAGTTTAACTACTAGTGTACATAATTTATAGCTTAACCTTCTATCAACTAAAATAATATATAATAATGATTAAAAACTCATCATTAAATATCGCTTATTTTGAATATTAAATAACTTTTTTTTAGCAAAGAAAAATAACTTTTAATGCTTGAGACAGTAAAATAACTTTGATATTTTAAATACACACTAAAAAAGGAATGCCAGTGTTTTTTATTTCGATAAGTATAGTTAATATTATATTTAATTTATTTTAATGCCATAGCTTTAATATTTTCAAATACATGTCTTTGGTTTGAAAACTTTGTTCGAGTGAGATTTTTTTAAAATAAATTTTCATATTAACCAACCGGAATGTACGAATAGCTACCCTAATGACATAGACAAGTGGAAGGTATAATTTAAAGAGCATGTATCAACATTAGAGACGTGGTGGGGAGAAAGGAGACATTGGAGAGGCTTGCGTCAAAAACAGAACAAGATGGTGGCTGGAAGATGTTCATGATGATGATGATGATTAAATGATATAAACGAGTGTGGTATGATGTTAATAATAAAAAGGGTGGTGAGATTCTAATATGCTAGGCATTAAATTAACAAAATAATAGTATATATTATTTATATAAATTCCTAAATTATTTAATCAATTATATAAAATAAACTGGACGTAAACACCTTCTCTTCGTGAAAGAGGAAAAACTCCAACTCGATGCTAAATTGTATGGTTGATTTAAAATTTATAATTTTACATTATTATATTATATCATCACACTACAAACAAATTAAGTTACCACATATCGACTTCTACCTATTGGATAGCCCGTATACAAATGACAAATATCGTCAGCAACTCCAAGTATTAAGTCAGATTCTCTTGACCAGTTTTCCCATTCCTGTCCTATCTCTCTCGCTTAAAAAATATATATATATGTATATAAATAAATAAATAAATATATATATATATATACGTACATTAATAAAGAGAGGACTATATATCAATATAAATTCTGGACACAAACACTACAATCATAATAATCGTTTAATCACCCACAAAAAAGGGCATAAACTATAACTATATTTCTTATTTATTCATACAAGTAGTAATTTGATTCACAAAAAAACAATAGAATTTCATAATACAATAGCTACATTATTTTGAAACTATAATTAATTAATAATAAAATTATTGCGTGTCTTCACGGACGAGGTTGTCTAAAGTAAGACAGATACGAACAAAATGTCTAGAACGTCAGATATAGATAATTAATATGCTCTAGATTTCCACCTCCTTGTAAACAAGAGTAGAAACCATCTTCAAATTAAATGTGATCAATCACATAGCCAGCGTCTTAATACAAAATAATTTGTCTTTTAAGGAATGTACACTCAGTTTACGGCGTAAAATACCTTGACGAAATTCTACAACATAGTGGAAACATGCTAAGTATGCTTGCTACATTTCAGGTAATTTTAACTATTAATTTATTAATTTTTTTTATTGAAAAATTTAGTCTTTACTTATCAGGCATACACGATTTACAAAAAAAAACCTACATTGCGTGATTACGCAATAGAGCAATACAATCCGAGCAAATGCCTTTTTATAGCGAAGATATTGCATACTTTTGATGATGTAGGGTGTCATGTTGTCATAAAAACGAGCCCTCTAGCAATAGAACTAAGTTTTTTAATCTGGAGCTAATACTTTTAATTTCATGTATTCCCTCATTTGTTCTCACGAAGCTGATCTAGCCTTTTCAAAGCCCAAATTTTCATAAAAAATAATCTGAAGTGGCTGGTAGTCAAACTCACGACCTATG
This sequence comes from Timema californicum, assembly GCA_902141385.1. Lineage (NCBI taxonomy): Eukaryota > Metazoa > Arthropoda > Insecta > Phasmatodea > Timematidae > Timema > Timema californicum. Next base: position 265,451 of record CABFOW010000411.1, read on the forward strand.
TATCCGTAGCCATAAACTCTGACCCTCTGACCCTTAGGACTATATTATAATTATTCTATATTATATACGCCCAGTTCTATAAAATACAAATTTATCAACCCCATAACAAAATTAACACTTTTAAACAATAATTATAAATCTTGGAGCCAAAATGCAGGATCCAAACAACGTTTTCGTTACCTTTTGACTACAATCACTCAGACACAAGAAGAGTTTTTTTTTTGCCCCTCTGTAATTAAAGATGATTTAAAGACAAGATTATTTGATCTTTTCGGTATATTTTCTTTAGCTCATTCCCGTTTTACCGTCAGTTTAAGCTATGCGTTAAATAGATTAAATAATCTAATGGAACAGAATGCCAACCTTGAATTTGAAATTAGTTTAACACAGAACGTAGAAAGAATAATAGGTATCTACGTTTTTATCAAAAATAAGGCCCTAATGACCTCAATGTGTCAATGGGCCTTAAAACCTTAATAATAATAATAATTATTATTTATCAAAAATAAAATTCAGCATTCAATTGTAATTTAACCTCGTTCTTTAAACCAAATCATATTTAGATATTGAATGAGGTTTTTGAAGGAACTTCACGAGTATTCGCTTGGAGGAAGAATTGAATACCAGGTGAAGTAGGAAAACAGTAACTTCTTTTGGAAAATTTCTAAGGATAATTATAGAACCCCAAGGAAGACCCGTGAGGAGTATTTCTCTTTAGCTTGATATCCATATCAGCAATTTGAGATATTAATGGGCTTTTAAAGTTTATGTTTCAAACCAACACGTAAGCTATTACTAAAATATTTAACCACTTAAAGATATGTAAATTTATTTATAATTGCAAAGGCTCATTTTATATAATGCGTTATAGCTTAATTGTATTTTTTAAACTAATTAGTGTCAAAATAAATTTCATAAAATTTATAAGCTTCGTTTGTATATGATCTGTCAATATTATTATTTTCATACGTAACCATGGTATTAAATGTTTAATACATGTATAAATATTTCAAGATAACATCTATTAAATCTAATACAAATTATTAATACCCTTCTTTAGATTAACAATTTGAATATCGAGCAAAAAGTTTGATTTCAAGTAATGACACTATATTCATGGATTTTCGGTGTGAAATCCACTTGTAAAACCCATGATATCATGGCTGCGTCTGATTTACTGGTTAATCATATCCTTATTTCCTTGCAAGGTCAAACATATGGAGGCAACGTGGGCGCGTAGATTATAGTTGAATTACAGTCTACCGACATTATTACTCCTTGGAATATTTTATTTGTACGTTGCATACCGTGACAAATCTAAAAAGAAAGGAGAAAGGAGGAAAAAAAAGCCAATCCGGTGGTGTTAATCTGGTATATTTATCTACGCGCTTGAATTTTCTCGGTAAAGGAAGACAGTACGGCCCTCTGGCGAAACTGTAATAATTTAGGGAACTGTTTATGATTGGCTAAGAATCCTAAGGTCATTTTTTTTTAAAAAAATGTATGAATCCAGTCTCAACGAACAGTTCGGTATCTCTTTGAACTCTTGAGTCCTAACATTATGGGGCCAGGCTTTGTAGTTGACAGCCTAATGGGGGCCTATCTTATAACAAGAGAAATGATTTATCAAGGTTGGTATCATAAAGTCGATAGTCCAACACGAGGTAATCCAAAGGACGAACAAAACTAACTGAGTGGTATAATTGACAACATTAAAGTTAAATTAAGTAAACATATTTTTTAAATTTATTTATAAAGTACTGATGGACAGAAGTAAATTATATTATATGAAACAATTGGGATTGATTGAATTTGTCTTCATTAACATTATATAAATTAATTTTAAAATAATTCATTCTACTAATTTTGTTTCTATTTATTTATTAAAAAATATTGCAAACAAATACTTTTAATTCTCGATCTATTTTAGAATTTCAAAAGTAGGCATTTATAATTATTGTAGTGTATTTTATAATTTGATTAATATTTTGTTTATTTTAGCTCCCTGCATCGTACTACAACTCATGCGACTCTAATATTTAACGAGTAAGATAGAATTAAAATGAAGTATACGTATTTTAAAGTTAGAAGAGTGGTAAACCATTTATAAAACAACTCAATACACTCCTATAGAATTTACGTCATATTTCACCAATCTTGGCATCCCAGATAAGCTTGGAGCTCATTTTGCGTTCCCCATGAGGTACTGAGGTGGGTGTGAAATTATAAGGTAGTTAAATAACTAATTCTCTGTTTTAGACAGATTTTTTAATAGCTTTAGTTTTTAAATGTAAAACTATTTGGTTATATGAGCTGATATTTTAAAATTTAAGAGTAGGCTAATAAAACTGGATGCATTTCATAATATTTGTAGATTTGAATAAAAATTTATAAACGTGATGTAATCTTTATATACAACATGTTAACCAATAGTTTTTTTGTTATTAATTGAAATATTATTCAATATTCATTATAACAGTTTGTTACAGAAAAATAAAATCTAGATCTAGTTTACAAATAAATATGTTATAAATAATTCATTTATGGTTAACTCATCACCAAACCTAAGAATAATCCGTAAAAATAGTTTACAAATAGTTATGATTGATGCTAAATACGAAAGATAAGGGTAGTAGCACACAAACGGTAATAATATGTAAAGCTAACAAACTAAAAAGGGCACTAAAACTTTTAAGGCTACATCAATCAAACATTCTATTTTCTCATGAAATAATGAGCTAATCTATTCTTTGCCACTTCATAATTCTATAAATTTTCTTACTATAAGTCTTCATACATGGACACAGCCATTTAAACTTTTCGGCTAGGTTTTTTTACTGTTCACTCAAGTGAAAGTTATAGATTAAGTTTACTTACTTTAGTAAGTTTTATAGTATAAAATAAAGTCTAACTTCTTTAACTTGGTCATTAAGAGTTTCATGAAGAAAAAGAAATATATATATATATATATTGGCATAGCAATTTAACACAGAGTGCTATCATTTAAAATGTCTAGGTTAATTTTAAAAGCTCCTTTATTTAAAAGTTAATGAGTTATTGGCTAAAATATATACAAGTTAGCTAAGAGGTTATGAATTTAGTGATTCCAAAACTATATTTTATTATATTGTCACTTCGGGGGAATTACAGAAACTCTACCCACATTGTTAGTTATGTGAGCTAAAAATCAATACCGTCTATTCTGGTTTTCTGGTAATGTACGGGGTCAGGGTTTGAGTTCTTGACTGGTGCATTATAGGTATTTTTTTCTATACAGTATTGTACTTTTGGTTCCTTTAAAACAACCCTTCCTAATCCTTATGCCTTTAGTATAGTTAAATACTATGCCAGGCAGTGAAAAATCAAACGGTTAACATCTGGTTCATACATTTAAAACACGTCAAAATACTATATAAATATGTATGAAGGCTCCAGTCCCGTCATGTCATGTTTAACAGTGACGAAAAAAATGTAATTACTGTTTTTTTGGTATTAAAAAAAACTTATTTTTCCTAAAATCGCTTCCAAAACTCCCTCAACAAAAACAAATACATTTCCTAAAAATTTGGCCCCTATCCTGGATAGCCCAGAACAAGTATTAAATCAGGGATTGGCAAACCACAGCCTGTGGGCCAAATATGGCACAATGGTGTGTTCAATCCAGCTCACATGATAAATAGTTTTAATGTTTTGCGTTGCGAGGCAAGCTTTTTGAAACACAACCAAAATGTATTTTTATAAATCCATGCCAAAATAGTCGTTTACAAACTTGGTAAATTATGTAAGTAAATACATTTAATTGTTTGCTTCCTTATATTCACTCGAACCATTATTTTAAACTATGAAAGTTAGGAAAAAATAATCTTAGAAACCGACTTAATGATGATAATATGTCTTCTCCCTTTAGAATAACCTCCTCTCTATTTATCTCAGCATAAGAAAATAAGCTGGAAGCTCATTAACAGTATTACACCCAATAATATAATCTTCTGAACGAACATAAAATCATACTTTGCCACTGATACATTTTTATAAATATTTTGCATTCTTAATGCATTTAAACTTATTCAGGTTAGCCTACTACATGTGTTTTTGTTTTTCCTAATTCATTTTCAATTGCGTTGTAACTGAGTGTATTTGATGATCATGGATAAAAGGGCACCTATTTTTTAAAAAACATAACTATAAATAAGTACACAACGTTTACTCTGAAAATCAGCTCTCCTACCACGACGGTGCCATAACAAGCCATTCCATAGTAGAAACATAAAGATTATGGTTGTTTTATTTTAGGGCAAATGGAGGTTACGTTTTATGTCAAATTAAGATAGCGTAGGAAGATCTTTCCCAATACATCATAAATGTATTCAGAAATAGATTTTCAGGCCAAGTTTGTTATCACACATGTTTAGTATGCAGTTTATGAACTGGTTAAACTCGTTATTAACGTTTTATTGTGTGATGTAGCTCCGTATATAAAAAGGGCATTCACTTCGATACCCTATCCAATTAGTCTACAGATCAAATATAGGACATTTCATACACAGTTAACCTGTAAGCCTTTATAAATAGCAGTCTAGTTTATAGTAAGTGGTATTAAATATATAATTACGTAACACATTCTAAATCTATTTTATCTGGGTGTAACTTAAATAATTATTATGTTATTTCTGTTGTATATATATATACATGTATGTTATATATAATTTTATATACATATATATATGTATATTCATTACCTCTGTCTTATTATAAATTACGTATTAAAACAAGAAATATTTTAACCGAAACTAATCAAAGTCAAAAAAAAATCATATTTTGGGAGGTTGGTAACAACATATCGTTTATCATCAATCATAATCGATTTTATTGCTCAATTTGCTTCAAGGTATCTTTTGGTGACAACTTTTATATTACTTGTAAAGCCACATTGAAATAAATAAACTACAGATTATCTAAATAAATTAGACGTCAATGTGATCGAGGTTTTTCTCATATAATCAAATATATAATTAATCATTTAGTACTCTAAAATTTATTAAGATGTTTTTTTTTATCAAAGGAATCTTCGGCTACTAAAACATATCTTATTAAATGTTTAGTGAGATACCAAAGTAAATAATATGTCATTTAAACTTAAAACATTATAAAGCTATGAACATTTGGTATTTTATGCTTGTATCCATACTATATATTACAACCCAATCTAACACACTATAGGATGACATAATTATCAAGGAAATGTTAAAAAAAATGAGGTTTTCATCTTGAAATATATTTCAATTGTAGATCAATTTTCAATAGATTCAAAGTCAATCTTTTTGATTACGTTCCAACCTGAAATTAAATAAGGATGGGTTTGCCTGCCTTTATCACTTAACGATAATGAAATAAGGGTAAATGAAGGAACATTAAAAACATATATTTAAACTTTTGTTAATATTTTCAGACGTTGTAAAATAGTTTCACTGCTCTCAATTCAACTGTGTTCTCAGGAAACATTATGTTACCTCACTACGATGGGAAGTTTGATAAGATTTTTTACCTGTGATTCGAGAGTTTATCAGTTAATACAAATAATACAGTCGTTTAATGGTACCGATATCAATACAATTGCTTAAGTGGTTGGATCTCTCGATAATTTTACCTTTGATACGCAAGTTAGAAACCTGCTATTATTTATGAACTAATGATTATTTAAGCAAACGAATTATAAACTTGCTTGATTACAGAATAGACCCAACACTTTTTCCCCGCCATTCACCAGTGACATTAAGTTTTCTATGTGAAACGGTTAACCCCAATTTAACGAATTATATATATTTGGATCAAGTTAGTAGTCGAACATGGGATCCCTAGCTCAGTAGACTTGCACACACTAACGATTGAACTAACGTGTAAAATGTGATGAAGAAAAATATCAATATGTTTAAAAAGGACGTTTTTTAATTCAAACAGTAAATTTTTTGCCAATAGGGCTTAGTGTGTGATTCTACTTTCTCATCTAAGGTGAAAGTCTCTGTATGTCCCTGGATACAGATCTTAAACAAAATTATGTATTTTTTAAAAACCCTGATACTTAAGAGCTAATTAATTTTTTTACTTCAAGACATTTTTATTTGAAACTTGCTATTAAATTAAGGGTAGTTTACTATATTAAAATTTTTTATTCCAAAATTTTCAAAAATTCCTCTAACGTTATTGCTTTAAATTAGTATTTAATTAGGGTTTTAACTCTATAATTGGCTTTGAGGTAAATATTTATTATATGGTAGTTTAGTGATAAGTGATTTTTAAACATTTAAATAATTTCGACATATATTTAATGACTTTGTTTAAAATGTATACCTGAGGAGTATAAACATGACATATGAAAGTGTATACTAGTATTTCAGGAAATAAAAATTAATTACTATGACTTTTTTAATTTGAATTATTTTGTAAATAGGCATTACTAATATGTTTCAAAGTTGATGTCTGGTACGTTTATTACAATAAACATACATATACATATAGATACATACTTAATAAGGTTATTCCCTTACGAGGTAGGCAAGAAAATGTGCATTCTGCTCAAAAAACAGCTCCGTACTTAAATCATCCTCAGTCATTTTCTCCACACCATCTTAACACTGCATACTCCCTTCACTTCAGACCCATATATATACCCAGTTATAAATTTTCTTTTAATCTTAATATTCCTAATGTATTCTTTCTTCACACATTCGTCTACAACATTTAACTTCGTCTTATATGGCCTACCACTTCCTTTTGACCCACACATTCTACTCTCAAATATTTGCTCCGTCACTCGATTTACAATTACATTTTAATCTATTGGTTTTTCGCAAAAAATCCAAAAAAAAATATTTTTGACAATTTTAAATTTCTTAAAATATCTAAGTGTAAAAATCTTGCTATAAAATGACATCTGAATACTATTTAACATGACTAATAATAATTTATGTTTATTATTTTTTATATATATCCCGGCACAGATTTATCTGATTTCCAAACCCTTCCTTCACCTCTGACAAGACATCTTGTGAATGTGGGAAATGCCAGGCCTACCACCGTGGTTCGGATTCCACGTTAAACTGTAGGTCCTCCATTTCACAATCACAATCCTCCACAATCACCCTACCATTACACATTAGCGTAAGTGCGTATATCCCGAACGGGTAGTAAGACGCGGTGCTAATAGTAATAGTTTTTTATATAATTAATTTTAAGATAATTTTCTTGGAAAATATTTTAAAAAATCTAAAATTCTTCAAAAATAGCCCTTAATACTTTCTTCAAAGTGAGTATCCGAGATTTTTATTGAGAGGCTAAGCTATTATTTCTACATATTAAAAATATTTTACGGTGGTGTACAAATTACTGATTTGGTGGATTAGGAAACTTGCTAAAAAATGTTTAATCATATTGTCTAAATATTAACAAGATTTTAGTATTAGTATTAGTACCACGTCTTACTACCTGTTCGAGTTATACGCACTTACGCTAATGTGTAATGAATGGTAGGGTGATGGTGAGATGAAATGTAAGACCTACAAATTAACGTGAAATCCTAACCACGGTGGAGGCCTATTATTCCACACATTCACAATTTGTGAATTCACGTATTGTCAGAGGTGATATCAAAAAGACGTTATGTTTGTTATACTGAGAAAAACTTACTTAAGGTTAGTTGACTGAAATACTTTTTTTAACTATACACTGAATTAGAAAGTTTATGTAATAGTTTTGTTTTATATAATAACTAAGATATAAGGTTAACTTAATTATTTTACTTTGTTTTTATTAATATTGATTGAAATATAGTTTCGTTAAGAAAATATGTTTAAGTGTGTATTTTAATATAATGTATTAGATATGTTATACGATTTATTACATATATTCATGATAAGTTGGTATGTTTGAAATTTAATTTTTCCCCACACTTGAGGTTGCCAGGTCACACAATCGTTTTAGACTAGAATGCTAATGATGGTCACAATCTGGGTAGGGTATAGTCCTACTGAGTTTTTTCATATATAGTTTCAAATTCTCCTTTCAAACAAATATTTCAAGATTTTTTTTTCAAACTATACCATCCTAATACCTTTTTAAATATTGTAATTAATGTGAGCCGAATGGATACAAAGATATGATAGAAGTATAACAATTTTGATGTCTTTTAATCTAATATATTATTAATAAACTCAAAAAGTTTTCCTTATGGCAATCCTCGCCTCTTACTACCCGTATGAACTAACTGAATATCAACATTAATCAACTAAGGATGAGAAATTCAGAATGTATAGAAAATGTATCAGAAATTTCTTGGAGAAATAGTGAGACATTTTTTTTGAAAACAAAACACCTTGATATATTCGGCTGAGATTCAATGCCACGAAACCAGACAGAACTAGTTTGCCACCTGAGTAAAAATATAAGCCATTAAGGGTACCAGTAATGAAATTTGAAGCATTTATGACATTATATTCTCCTCCCAGTTTATGTTACAACAGCCTGCACAAACATGACAAACAGGACATAATATTACCATTTATCAAAAACTTAAATAATTAAAATTAACTCAAAGCTATGCCAACCTACTTGGTTTGTCAAGTTCTGTGATCAGTTCCTCGGTGGTAGCTTGGAACGAGTTGGCGTCTACGACGTCCAAGGCGCTTTGCAGATGGATTGCTAACAGTGTCACCAAAACGGCGACCGACATGACCGATCCCGTGGACCTCCGCATTACTTGGACGTCTTCATTTCAAGAACGATTATTATATTCACAGACTCTCCAAAAATGTTGTTAAGTAGATGTCAAACGAAAAAGTTTGAACAATTGTTGGTTTAAGCTTTCTGCACAAATGGAAACAAACTCGAATTGGTAAATGCTTTTATTTTTTTACACTGAACGTTGATTTTATTGTGATCACTAACATTCAGTAGAGACGTCACTGACATTTTAAAAGCACTATCTTTGTTCTTGGAAGAAGAAATAAAAATACTTTGGCTTTTATCTATTGATAGATATAGATTTGTCACAACTATATTGCTACATATTTGAAAAAAATCTACTTTACAGCAATTGATGCATAGCGCGCATTTGCACATACCATTCTATTTCATATGTTGTAGTTTATATCCAAAATAAACTTTTTTTAGCCTATTTTTGAATGACAAAGGTCAGTATTTCATGTTATTGTATTTCCACCTTTTCAAGATACAATCAAATGTCTTTCAATGAAAGTTTTGGTGGCGTGATGACATGTGATGCCCCATTTTGTTACCCCAAGTGTCGGGTCAAATAGACCGCAGCCGGTACAACATATACACACGCACAAAACAGAGAATATATTTACGGAGAGAAAAAAAAAATTACGAGAAAAAAGTATTAGTAGTAATAGTAGTAGCAGTTTCAAAGAGCGAAAGAATAGGGTTTGTATATATAACCAGTAGCTTTTGTGTGGTAGAATTTTTTTTATTATTGTTTTTACGATTGTCTAACACGGAACTTGAACATTATGTGGAGAACAGAAATCGAGTTAACATCGAGTCACAGCATGGCACATACACAAAGTAAAGATAGGAAGTTTTAGGCTAATTTTTATTTATATACATATGTATTAACTTTTGAAATCCTTTGGACGCGAATAATTCCAAAATATGTGATAACATTTAAATATACGACCTTTTATAATACACAAAACGGTTTTCTTTTACTATATTCTGAGTTGGAAGGATAACTTGGTTTAACATTAAACGTTGGACTAAAGTATTTTTAAAAGATATCTCTTCGTTAACAATGAACGTTAATGTTTAATTAAATCACTATACACATTGTTTGCTTTTATCTTAATGTGTGGCCATAAAATACACATTTTAAAATAGAATGATATTGTTGTAATTCATTTTTATGCCACAATTAGGACACACGAGTAGTTCCATTATATATAAATGAGTAAATTGTTTAATTATTCATATTTACCCAGCGTTCATGTCTTTTTTAATTTTAAAAAATTGAGTCTCCCCCAAACATCCAACACAATTCATATTTATATTTCTGTACTCATGTCATATCCTATATATATAAATATTTAAACTATATTGAAAGGTAGATTCCAGGTAAAGTTAAGGTTCACAACATTAGTCTTTATAATTTCACTTTCTACTTAATATACACATTAAAAACCGTAATAATTCTTCTTGTACTACATTCTTGGGTTCTTGTAAGAATTAAATGAACATTTTTCAAAAAATAAATAAAAAATGTTTATAAATATATTTTTGCCAAATACAACGTATAATTTAGGATACTTATATTATCACTTCGAAACAAGAAAAAATCAGATAAAAAAATACACGGTTCATTGGTTATGTCAAGATAAAAATAAACAGGAGGGAGTAACATGTCTATGAAGTTTTTAAAACCATATATCTTGGATTCTAAATCCAAGTTACCTTAAATAGTTATAACATCCATTGTTTGTAGACGTTAAACATGTCGAAATTCCCGTCAAATAATATAATAAATCATCTTACGGTAATGCATTGATAAAACATAACAAAATAACATAACGCATTAAAAAAAATCCATCAACCCCGAGTTTTGTCTAGTGGATACAAATCTCGTGTTATTTCCGCGTATACCACATTTCACTTCCCTAGAGGTGACAGCAACTGAAGATCGTGACCGAAGTAACAGATGAAGACGACGGAATGCGAGGTTAACCGCCCGATTCGAAGCGGGGCCTTCATCCTGGAAGAGGTGTTACCACGACCGGCCATTGCTCGTATGTATGTGTATATGTTAGTGGGTGTGTAAATGTGTGAGTGACCTTGTCTCCCGCGCTTACAAGAAACCTTCCTCGCCGTACACGCGTCGAAGAACGACTGGCTTACTACTGCGCGAGGTACGAAGCCAGGAGTTGAAGTTTCGCGCAGCCTCGGCGCACTGACATTGAAAGAGAGCGCGCGCTTCGTTCCTTGCCCCCTTCTCCCTCCTTCCCTCATCTTGACAACAGGCTGAAGTCTGAGGGGGAGGAAGGGCAGTATGGACGGATAGGAGTGAGGAGGATGGAAGACTATGATATGGGAGGTAGATCCTGATTTGACCTCTAGGATTACATTAGTAATAATATAACAATGTTATTGAATAAATAGCCAATGTTCGAGGGTTCGAACCCAGCCGAGGTCAATGTATTGTTCTTGAGCGATACAAATCCATACTACAACCTCCTTCGGAGTGGAAGTAGAGCCGTCGGCCCCATGTCGAGTGTGACATGTAAAAATAAACCGGAAAGGTATAGTAAAATACCTTTCCCGGCAAAATTGGTAGGTCCTTTCGCGCTCATAAAAACTCTGTGTGGAAGGTACGGGAAAACACTACATTTACTGAACTCCTATAGAACTTGGATTTCTACCAGATGGTGTAGGCAGCACCGACCAGCTGAACGGCTGAGAGAATGCCCATATCTGGATGGATAGTAATCACATCAAACCAACATTCAGGTTGTTGAGATAAAAAGAAGAAGAATGTTTTGTAGTTAATTGTTACATACTTATATTAATGTTATAAATGTAATCGGTGCTCTCCCTTAACTATGTGTTCTGTTGCATAGTTTTGAAAAAAAAACATCTTAATACCATGTTTTGATAAATTTGTGTGACAATCCAAACATCAGACTTACTAAACACTGATTTTCTTACGAACGGACATTTGGTTTACCTAATATAAAAAATCAACACTTTTTTTTGCAGTCCAAATAAACCATATTTTAAAATAATATATATATTTTTTATAATAATTTTAAAATAATTTTGTTTTTATCATATTTATTACAACAATTTTTTGTCTAACTGTTCTTTAACATGTGGGAATCTTGAAATCTTCTCGAAATCGTAAATTATTTTTAAAATTACGTAAATCTTTTACACTCTCTCGACATCACATAGAAAAATATTGTGATCATCAAAAAATCGAACTCAAGATTGTGATGAATATCGACGTTTCATATCCCCCCCTAAACCGAAAAAGTTGTTTTCAAATACCCGCCTGTCTGTCTATCTGTCTAAATGTACCTCCAAATAGAGCGTAAGCAATGCTACCGATCAGGCTAAAACTCGGTATCTAGGGTTTTCATAGGGTTGCCCCGAGGGATTTTGGGAATCGGATATCTAGCCCTAATATTAATGGTAGTTTACTGAAGGCCAATCCGATAAAAACCGATTTTCTCAAAATCGGATCTGATGATTTTGATTAAAATTCGTATCTGAATTTTGATTAAGATTAAAAATAAACTGACTATTTTCATTCTCCCGTGAAAATGACTTCTAGATTACCTTACAGATGATGAAATTTACGTATCTCCACAACTATTTGAGATACTAAATTACTTATCATTGCAGAATTTTAGTACTATTTAAAATTAAAAACCTTTATATGAAATATATTTTTATAAATCCAGCAGTTTCTAAGATATTGGCAAACATATTATTACAATTTTGTGAACTTTTGTTGTAAACATATACTACTTAAGTTTTAATGCAATAATTCTCCAATACCATAGAGTAATTAAATTTATAAGTACGTATCTAAAACTATTTGGTTCCCTTAAACCTCTTAGGAAAAATGTTAGTATAATAATAATCTATATCCATTTTAGACTCAAATAGTCAATATTTACAAATTTTGTTGGTCGAAATTTTTAAATGAAGAATTTAATAGCAATGCGCTGGCATGAAGATTTCCAACACCTAATAAAAACGGAAGTTTAAATTTTAATACGAAATGTTGACGCTTGTGGACACAAGATTGATCTTTTTTATCGGTACAAACATACAAATGAGGACATTAATTCTTTAAAAACAAAATTATAAAATTTAAAACCCGACAAAAAAAACATAAGTATAATGCAATTTATGCTTGGGTTTGCTAGTGAATATTATTTATTTTCAAATATACTACGATTTTTGAGTAAATATATCATTTTTCAAACAATAGAGAGAGAAAGTCCATGTGGAGATCTGTACCATTTATTTATATTAGGTGAAGTGGTGTTGATGCGTGGGTTTTTTATTCCCAAAATAATCGATGTTTGACATTATTATACCTGTACATAATGTTACTTCCATAACGTTCCAAAACTGCCAATCCAATCCACATTCTTTGACTAATTTATTTTGTGTGTATTTTCTCAAACAGATTCACCACTACAGTCAAATCAACACTTGACACTGGTATTCCGTGTCCATTATAATAAAGCTTTAAGAGTTGGAACATTTTGTTGGTGTACTCATGGTTGTATAGACCATCTTTTTAATGATTAGTCTCAATATTATATGGATGATAACGTTGTTGCTGAAAATTGCATACAAATTGAGACTTTCCGCCTTATTTACTTGGAAAAAAAAAATTGAAATTGCAATCTGTGGAACTTATTTATCATTTTTCAATGGTTCGCTCTCAATCTTGTTATAACTCTTTAAAGTCTCGTATAATGGTTTCACTCGTATTCATTTTTCGTTTTTTAGAAAGTAGAATATATATAATGCTGCAACACGATGCGAAGAGTGATTTGAGCTTTAAAATTCGGATGATGGATACTATATAAGAACTATAAAGTTGTATTGCCGATTTTCTCAAAGACTATACATAATAACATGTGTTTTTTTGCATTCTATTTAACTTGTAAATTTAAAATGAACTATGTTTATAAAAAATGTTTCAAGTTAATATTTACTTAGTTAAAATAATACATAATTTTGATTAAATTAAAATTAAATCAAACATTAAGTATAAGAATATAGTTTTGAAGTTATAATAATGTTATAGGGAATAAGATAATATTCTATCATACACGATGAATATTTATAATACAATGATTTAAACAAATTTTGTATTTTAAAATTGAATCATGCCTAAACTGTTGAAAAAGTTAAGCCGTTTCCCGCAAGATGGGTATGTTATCCGAATCAACTCCCCCTCTCCTCCCCAAGCCCTTTATGACATAATCTATCTTTCCATATTGTTTTGTAAGCACGACAACTACCCCTTCCCTCACACCATTTATATCCTTTTCAGGTAAAACACTTGACTTGACACTAATTGTCTTTCACTTTATTACTACTATTACCTCCAAACCTGAGTTATTGAAAATGTTCCCTGTGATATATATGCATGATGTATGTCAAAAAAAATTTATAGAGTAGGCTTGATTCTGTTGAGCTTATAAATAATTTGCATAAATATTTTTTCTTTGATTAGATAGAACCTATTTGTATAACATTTGTTCTGTAAGAAGAGTTGAAAATGCTTGCACTCACCTTTGTGGCGTAGTTAGCTAACGCACTATTTCGTGTAGAGCTAGACTGCCATGGACGGGGAGATCTAAGTTTGAATCTCGGATCGTGTGAAATAGGTGTGGTTTTTGAAAAACGGCTTTCCTCTCTCCTTACACGCAAATGTGGGTTCACTTCCTCTAAATTCAACCTTACCAATCCATAAACCACTAACGTAATTAGTACTTAAGGCGGGGTGCTAGTGAGAGCGAGTTTAGTGCATTAATTTTGCAGTTTTTATAACACAAACATCTTTTGGCCAAAATAAATACAAAATATTCCTTCTATATAATCATAGAGCTTATTTTTCTTCACATGCTAATCTCAACAGTTGTTGAATATCTGTCATGAGCATGTCAGCATTTAGTGACAAACTTTTTAAATAAAGAGAAAAGTTTGTTACCAAGTGCCGCCATGCTCATGTCTGATATTCAACAACTGTTGAGATTAGCATGTGCAGAAAACAAAACTTTATGTTTCTATAAAAGAAATATTTGATTTATGTTGGCCAAAAGATGCTTGTGCATCAAATATATTTCCCTAAACTCACGCTCACTAGCACTCCACCTTAAGCGTATAACCCAAACGGGTAGTAAGTCGTGATGAAAGAAAAAAAGAGAAAATTGTTTATCTAAATACCTTTATTAATGTTTTATATATAAACAAGATTAATTTTGAAAATATTAAAATTTAGGGGCGCATCCAGAAAAATAATTTAGGGGAGCGGGACATGTGTGTAAACGCTATTATTTCTTCCCTCTGAAAATTGTCATAAAATTATTTATTTTAAAAGAAATTACACTCACATACACACACGTATATACAGGTTGTTATAAATGGTTTACATAACATATTATGTTTATTATTTTGCATATTAATATGAGTAAAGTAATATTAATAATGCTACTTGTATCGATACGTCTGTAAACTCCAATAATAATAAAAATAATAATAATAAAAATAATAATAATGATAAAAGAGCTTTAAAAAAATATATCCACAAACCAAATCACATAAAGGTATAGGTAATTAATTTTGTTTTTTTGTAATAAAAAATGTCAGGATGCACCGCACAAACTTTCTTTCACTTTTATCTTTAAAATATACATTTACTAAAAACTCGTAAGAGTATTGAAATTAAATAATAGGTATATAAACTTTTGTTGAAACACTACTCCAAGGATCATAAATAAAATAATACTCACTGTTACTTACTCTATGGCATTAGGACCTCACTATGTCATTAGAAACATGGAATATCATTACATAAAAATTGAAAAAAAAAACATCTTTGTCACACAAAGTGCATAAGAATCAAATTAATTTTCAAAGATCTGAATTAAAATGTATATAGTCTATATTTGTTTCTAGCTCAGAACTTCCTAGTTTTTTAAAAATATATTTAAAAAATATGTTTACTTTTAATAGTACTTCAACTTTATGACGATAAGTTATTATTTCAAATAGTTTTGGGAAATGATGAAAATTGGAAAGTTTCCCTCGTGGAAGGTACCTTAAAAGTTATTTTCATGATAAAGTGGGAGTTTATATATTGTTTATAATGATAAACCGTATTCAAATATAAAATTAATTCAAAACTCGTTAGAGTGAATTTTAATAAAATCAATTCAGTCTCTTTTTGCCATTAATAAACTACCCTTAAATTTAGGGTTAGACATCTTATTCCAAAATCACCTCGCGGGGACTTTATGAATATGAAAACCCCAGATACCAATTTATAGACCTATCTGATAAATATTATCTACTCCAGCCCGAGATCTATACAGACAGATAGATGGCATTACGAAAAACCATTTGTTGTTTTCAGGGGGTCATGAAACGTCGATATTTATCAAAATCTTGAGTTAGAATTTTTTGATGATCACAATACTCTTTCTACGAAGTGTCACGATAAATTAAATATTTGTTTACAAAGCTTATTTACCCGCAGCAAGCAGGGTTCTAGC